>JBDJHY010000001.1:1749478-1767907 GCA_039654485.1 Withania somnifera | reverse complement strand
ATGACATATGGGAAAATTACCCTAGAACCACATTTCTCGAAAATTCGTGGACTAATACCCATCAAAATTATAAATTTTTTATTTTGTGGCTCAAAAATTCTATACGAGTGACATCACCACCGAGGACGTATTCTCCTTTATTCCTTTTTCTATGAACAAGAGTGGTCCTTGTTAACCATCTTGCTTATGCTGATGATGTTATTATTTTTAGTAGTAGTAACTCTGGTTCTATTAAGCCCCTCCCCAGCCGGAGAGCCTCCAGGACAAGGAAACGACAATCAACCATCCACTCTCGTGATTCATATTACTGGGTCCTTATAGATAAAAATATATGAAATCTGGCAAAATTGCCTCAGAATCACATATTCCCGAAAAAAAATATGTGGACTAATACCCATCAAAAATTCTCTTCGAATTTCCTGTTATGGGCCCCAAAATGCCATAAAAGCTTCATAACCTCCGAGGATGCATTCCCCGTTATTTATTGGGTCCTTACAGTAATATACAATATTTGGAAAAACTTTCCTAAAACCAAATTTTTCCAAAAATCCGTGGACATACCTACCAAAATCATTTCAAAATTGCTAAATTTCTATTTCGGGATCCAAAAATGTTATACGGTATCGTCACCCCCGAAGATGCATTCCCTATTGTTTAATAGTCCTTGTAAACGAAAATATAAGATATCTGGTATAACTATCCCGGAATCACATATTTCTAAAAAAATCCTTGGACTAATACCTACCAAAATCTTAAAAAATCACAAATTTTCTATTTTAAGGCTAAAAAATGCTATACCAGCGTCGTCAGCTCCGAGGATGTATTCTTCATCAATTACCGGGTCCTTACAGATAAAAATATATGATACTTGAAAAAACTACCATAATCACATATTCTCAAAAAAATCTATGGTAATACCCATTGAAATTCTCTAATCACAACTTTTTGTTTCGGGCTCCAAAAATTGCTATGCGAGTGTCGTCACTCCCAAAGAAGCATTTTGCATCGTTCTTTTGGTCCTGTCAAATAATAATATATGATATATGGGAATCACATATTCTCAATAAATTCGTGGACTAATACCTACTAAATTCCTTCGAAACTATAAATTTTCTGTCTCAGGGTCCAAAAAATGTTATACGAATGTCACACCCCTGAGGACGCATTTCTCGTCATTTAGTCTGTCTTTAGGGATGAAAATATATGATATTTGGCAACATTGTCCTGGAACTACATATTCCCAAAAAATTCATAAACTAATATCCACTAAAATTCCAAATTCTATTTCAAGACCCAAAAATTGCTATACGAGCGTCGTCACTCTTGAGGACACATTCTTCTTCGTTTACCGAGTCCTTACATATGAAGATATATGATATTTGGAAAAACTATCTAGAACCATATATTTACGAAAAAACATTATGGACTAATTAATACCCACCAAAATCTTCTGAAATAGCAAATTTCTAGTTTTGGGGACCAAAAAATGCTAAAAGAGCATCGTCACCCCAGAAGATGTATTTTGCATCGTTTTTTGAGTTTTACAAATGAATATATATGATATCTGGAAAAACTGTTCTGAAGTTACATTTTTCCCAAAAATCCATGGACTAATACCTAAAAAATTCTTGAAATCGCAAATTTTCTATTTCGCAACCCAAAAACGTTATACGAGCACCATCACCCTCGAGGATGATTTTCCATTCTTTACCGGATCGTTATGGACAATAATATATGATATTTGAAAAAATTGACCCCGAACCACATATTTCAAAAAAAAAATTGCAAATTAATACTCAATGAAATCACAAATTTTTTATTTTGAAACTCAAAAAATGCTACACAAGCGTCGTCACTCTTAAGGACGCATTTTCGATCGTTTACCAGGTTCTTAAAGATGAAAATATATAACATCTGAACAAACTATCCCGAATTCATATATTCCAAAAAAATCTGTGGACTAATATCCATCAAAACCACAAATTTCCTATTTTGGATCCCAAAATTGCTATGCGAGCATCCTCATCCCTAGAAATGCATATCTCGTTGCTTATAGGGTCCTTACAGATGAAAATATATGACATATGGCAAAATTGAGCCGTAATCACATATTCCAAAAAAATCCACGGACTGATAACCACCAAAATCTCTGAAATAATAAATTTCCTGTTTCAAAGCCCAAAAAATGCTATACGAGCATTGTCACCCCCGAGGATGCATTATCCGGTCATTTACTGGGTCCTTACAAACGAAAGTATATGATATTTGGCAAAACTATCTCAGAATCAAGTACTCTTAAAAATATTGTTGACTAATACCCACTGAAACTCTCTAAAATCATAAATTTCTTGTTTTAGAACCCAAAAAATGTTATACGAGCGTTATCACTCTTGAGGATGGGTTTTTCTTTCATTACCAGGTCCTTATAGATGAAAGTATATGATATATGGAAAATTGTCCTGTAACCACGTAATCCTAAATATTCTTGAACTAATGCCCAACGAAATCATCTAAATTCGCAATTTTCTATTTCAATGCAAAAAAAAAAAATGTAATACGTGCATCATCACTTTCGAGGACGCGTTCTCCATCATTTATCGGGTCATTACGGATGAAAATATATGAAATTCGACAAAACTGTCCTTAACCATATATTCCTAAAAAATGTGGACTAATACCCACTAAAATCCTCTAAATCGCAAATTTCCTGTTTTAGGCTCAAAAAATGCTATACAAGCCTTATTACTCCAAGGACACATTTTGTGTCATTTATCGGGTTTTTACAGATGGAAATATATAATTTTCGGTAAAACTGCCCCAGCACTACATATTCTCAAAATATCCGTGCATTAGTACCCATCAAAATCTTTTTAAAATCGCAATTCTCTTGTTTCGGGGACTAAAAATGTTATACGAGTGTCGTCACCCCCAAGGACGCATTCCTCGTCGTTTATCGAGTTGTTACAAACGAAAATATATGATATATGACGAAAATTCTCCAGAATCAAATATTTTCAAGAAATTTATAGACTAATGCCCACTAAAAATCCTCCGAAAATGCAAAATTTTGTTTCGGGGCTCAAACAAATGTTATACGAGTGTCGTCATGCCCAAGGATGCATTCTCCGTCGTCTATCGAGTCCTATAGGTTATATGATATCTGGCAAAACTGCCTTGGAATAACATATTCTCAAAAAAATGTGGATTATATACCCACCGAAAATCTTCAAAATCACAAATTTTCTATTTTGGGACACAAAAAATACTATTGGAGCGTCGTTTCCCTTGAGGACGCATTGTTCGTGTCTACTGGGTCCTTGCAAATACAAATATTTGATATCTAGCAAAAGTATTTTGGAACCACATATTCTCAAAAAATATATAGACCTAATACCCATCGAAATCTTTCAAAATCATAATTTTTTGTTTCAGGGCTTAAGATAGAAGTAGTAGGTACGTACGTATGCATGCATGCATGAAAGTACACACTTTCGCAAAAAACAAACAATCCATTTCAATTTTGACCACCTACTTCCCCCAAATAATTTCCCTAATACCTCTAATCCCTGATTTATTTATTTATTTATTCGTATGAGGCTGATTTCTAGACTAAGGTAAAAAATTCCTCTTTATTGCTGAGTTCTTGAATTTCAGATTCTTGGAGTCTTGAATTCAGGGGTATTATTTTAACTTTTTGGGCAATAGATTATATAGGTTCTTGAAAAGGGTTTTGGGAGTTAAATAGAAAAACGTAAGGATTTTTATTTGAAAGAGAAAAATTTCCTTGAATTAGGGGCCAAATAATTATAGGTTGTTGAAAGGTTTTTGGGAATTAAAGAGAATTTTACTTGAAATAAGTGTTCTTGAAATTTTAGGGGTTGTGTTAAATTCTTGAAAGGGTAAAAGATTATAGGTTCTTGAAAGTTTTTTTTGGGGGGGTTAAAGATCAATTTTTTCTTGAATTTAGAGATCTTGAAGTTTTAGGGGTTGTGTTAATTTTTTGGGGGTAAAAGACTATACATTCTTGAAAGAGTTTCTTGGTTAAAGATAATTTTTTCTTGAACTTAGGGATAGTATTATGTTTTTGAGGGCAAACGATTACAGATTCTTGAAGGGTTTTTTGGGTTAAAGATCAACTTTTTTTCTTGAATTTACGGGTAGTATTAAATAGTTGGGGGCAAAAGATTGATTCGAAACAGCATCTTTACCTCACGAGGCATTGCTACACACTGCGTACACTCTACACTCCCCGACTCCACTTTGTTGATTTGAATGGGGAATACATGTATGGGACCCAATTTGGGTAACAATGGGTTCTTGCAATCAGTTACATCTGCTGTATGGAAAACAAGGCAGCCAGAACATTTACCTCTTCCAGATAAAAAGGACTCAAATTCACAAAATAGGCAACAAAATTCACTAGTTGATCCATCGTCGAAAGTAGATGGAAATGGTTGGGGTGATAATAGTAGATCTAGTGGTACTCAGGGTACTCCACCCCCACAAATTAATATTAGTGGAGATACTGAGTATGAGAAGAGTTCCAATGTTAACAATGAGAAGAGTTCAAATGTTAATAAGTCAGTGGAGGGAGTGAAACCGAAGAAACCTAGTCATGTTAAGCGATTATCTAGCATAGGGCTTAAAATTGAGTCTGTTTTGGGAAGAATGACTGGAAATTTGAAGGAGATTTATAGTTTAGGAAGGAAGCTTGGACAAGGCTAATTTGGGACGACATATTTATGTGTAGAAAAGGTACGTTTGAATGTAGCATATGTTAATGTTGCTACAGTTTTTCTAGAATAATTAGTTGTTAGTTGTAAGAGGACTGTACTCGAGTTGAGGGCCCTCCGCAAACAGCCTCTCAACCTCCAAGTGGTAGGGGTAAGGCCTGCCTCCCTAAACCCCATTCATGGAATTTCACATGATATGTTGTTGTTAGCTGTAAGAGGAATCTAATATTTAATTTACTAGAGTATTCAGCTTTTTATAGCTTGTTTGGGTAGTTGTTACCTATTGTATTGTATCATATTCATTCAGATTGCCAATGTGTGGCATTATATAACCATGGGAAATGATACAATTATATCCAGATGTTGTACTAATCAACTAAATACAATACATTTTTTTATGAAACGATATGTAACAACCATCCAAACAAATTATTAGTTGTGACTCGTGGTAAGAGTCTAATGCTTTAGTTGTAGAAAGAGTTTATTGTTTATGTGGTTATTTTAAAAAAGCACTATAATAATGAAATATAAGGGACGGAATTTAATCCATGTTTTCGAATTTGTTGCTTGCGTCTCTCTTCAAAAAAATCATAACAGGTAACTGGAAAGGAATTGGCGTGTAAGTCCATTGCTAAAAGGAAGTTGAATACTGAGGAGGATGTGGAGGATGTAAGAAGGGAGATTCAGATTATGCACCACTTAGCAGGGCACCCTAGTGTGGTGCAAATAGTGGGGGCTTATGAGGATGCTGTTGAAGTACATGTCGTAATGGAGCTTTGTGCGGGTGGGGAGCTTTTCGACAGGATTTTGCAGAGAGGGCATTACAGCGAGAAGAAGGCAGCTGAACTTTCTAGGGTAATTGTAAGCGTCGTGGAAGCATGCCATTCCATGGGTGTCATGCACAGGGACCTGAAACCCGAGAACTTTCTTTTTATCAATCAGGATGAGGATTCGCCCTTGAAGACAATTGACTTTGGTTTATCGGTGTTCTTCAAGCCAGGTAGTCCACTTGCAAACATTTTCTTCATAATGGTGTCGATCTAGCTTATTAGTTTTTTCATCTACTGCAAACTTCCCAGAAATGTTAATGATCTCTTTTATGTCAACACATCACCAATTTTGAATAATACTTCACTTGAGCAAAACACCATGATCCTTCAATGCTTTATGAGGTAATTAATTAGGTTAAAATGCTTGGTTTAGATGAACTCTCTTCCAACGACACTACGTTATGCATTGTTCTTTTATCTAATAGATGTACTGTAGACATGCATATAAAGGATGAAGATAGCTGTTTTAAAAGTCTTGATTAAGTTTTAGGCGTAAGGCTCTTTAATGTCCGTAAAAATATGACATCTGACCTAATTCAACTTCGAAAGCTACATTAGAAGAGGATTGCCCAAGTCCATATAAGAAAACGGCTAGTCCATTCCCCTCCAAATGTGGAATTTTCACCCGCTCTAACACCCCCTTCACTCCCAGAGTCCAATTAGAACGTGGACCAGAAGCCCAACGAAAATGGACGTGCCTCTCATACCATATAAAGATATGACACCTCGACCTAACTCAACCCAAAAAACTGGCTCTTGAGGGGGATTGCCCAAATCCATATAAGCAAACGGCCAGTTCATTCTCTAACCAATGTGGACTTTCACTCGCTCTAACAATGCCAAACTCAAAACCATATCCGGAAGGTGATCAACTCATGCTTGTCATTTTTATAAGCTGGGGACGTTGTTTCTGAGAAAAATACACCAGTCCTTAATTCATGAATGGTTTTATTTGTGAAACAGTACGTTAACTTTATATTATAATTTGTTAGTGCTAGAATTGTTTAGCTTTCAAACTTGTTTGGCCCAAGTTTTCAAGGTTGTAAATTCTTATTTGTCATCTTTAGGTCTTGCAATCTTTTCTTTGGAAAAATTGTAGGTAAGGATTAGAAAAAAAAATTGTCTTCACGCTGAGTGATCTTCAACTGATATTAAAATGCCAAGGTAGAGAAAAGAAGAGCTCATGCCACGATTTTTATTTAAGTCTTGTCTTTCATCAATTGACTTGAAAGTAAACTTCTAAATTTGTAAGCTTTAAGAAAGCAGAAAACACAGAGCTGCCAATCCTCATCTTACGTGGAACATAATTAAAGGAAAAATAGGTGTTTACATGTTGCTTACCTGTTGCACGTTATTGGTTTCCAATGTATGTGTCATAGTTAGATATAGTTGTTGCATGTACATTTGAAAATTTGCACTTTTAATTAGTCTTTAGTAGGTTACGCCAACAACATTTGATCCAGGGTGCTGAATATTTTCTGTTATACTGTTAATAACTCCTTTCTCCTACCCCTAATCGGTTAAGAAACCTGATAACTGATACATTTGCATGTATTTCTTCAATTGGTAGGTCTTATTACAAGTTTCACGAAATTCTGAAGTTTGTTAAATGGATGACTCAAGTTGTCTTTTTTATGATGGTTTAAGGATTTTATAACCACAGCACAAAGGTTGTGCCAAAAATTACATATAAACAACTCATTTGAGTTACATTAACATAGGAAGCTGAAGAGCTTAAAATCTGCACCTTCTACTTTAATCAACAAGCCTACTCCAGTTTCAGAAATAGGCCATAAATCAACTTCTAAATATTTACATTCACCATTTTTCATGTAAAGTAAGTTCCCCATGCATTAAATCCTGACATGGTATCTGAACCCGACATAGTTAATAGTGAGGACATCTACCTTATCTTGCCTTGTCATTTATCCCTGTGTTTATAGTGCATTGCATGGGGCTATTCGATTTGTGTTTGACGTTGGGAGTTCAGTATATATCAACCGTTGCTTTCATTTGAGGAAGTTGTGTGGTATTAAGAAAGATGCTATTCTTTTCTTTGTTTTTAGTTTATTCATATTAAGCTTTTATTATGGATGTAAAGTCTCAAGGAGGTCTTGTGCCAGGAGTCTACCGGAAATAATCTCTCTACCTTATCTCTGAAGTAGTTGTACGGACTGTGTACACTCTACCATCCCCATGCCCCACCTTGTGGGAATATACTGGGTTTGTTGTTGTTGTAAGTCTCAAGGATGTTTTTCCTATGCTTGTTGTAGTCTTTAAGTGATCATCTTTCAGAGTAATTCACTGTTGTTGCCTGTTGTTTGTTATAGCTGTTTCATTATATGACTTTCTGACACCTGATCTTGTGCCCACCAGGTGAAATCTTCACTGATGTTGTCGGAAGCCCTTATTATGTTGCCCCAGAAGTCTTGCGGAAACATTATGGTCAAGAAGGTGATATATGGAGTGCTGGAGTAATCATTTATATTTTACTAAGTGGAGTGCCCCCCTTCTGGGAAGGTAAGATCTCGTGAATATCTTCCTTTTTGATTTTTAATTTGATCATATCATTCTCGAAGCTAACATGATTTTGTTCATCTCGCATGCATCGTGTTGTTATGGATCAGAGACGGAACAGGGAATATTTGAACAGGTTCTAAGAGGGGAACTTGACTTTGTATCAGAACCTTGGCCAAGTATAACAGAAAGTGCAAAAGATCTTGTCCGAAAGATGCTTGTGAGAGATCCGAAAAAGCGGCTGACAGCCCATGAAGTCCTATGTAAGATGCAATATTCACAAATATGTTCCTTTATGCTCATGACATCGTCATGTTTCCTTAATGTTGTGATACTTCTTTGTATTACATGATCATGGAGTCGGCATATTTTATGTTATTGTATGTTGTTGGAATTTGCGTACTTCTTTCCTCATGTGACCACAGATCAACAACCTTTTGTAGAAATGCAAGTTAAGGCTTGTACAATAGACCCTAGTGGTCCGACCATTTCTCGGACCCATGCAAAGCGGGAGTTTTACTACACCGGCTGCCCTTTTATCATGGTCCTCTACTCCATTCAATGTCTTAAAATTGTGGTAACTAATTCTTAACGTGTCAAATATTTGCATTTCACTTGTAGTGGACGTAGTTTTTTAATGTAGGATGATGGTATTTTGAAGCAAGGGGACAAATGGCTCCAATTAATTGCAAGAACTGTTAAGTGAAACATATGGACTCGGCTTTTAGTAGAAAAATGTAAGGAACATTTAGTTGTTTCGAAGGAAAACAATAGAGAATATACAATACAAGTAAAAGAAAATTGGCAGCTGGTGCACTAAAGTTTCCGCTATGTGGAGAATGCCCCGACTGCAAGGGTCTATTTTTCGTAGCCTTACCTTGAAATTCTGCAAGAGGCTATTTCCAAGACTTGAACACATGACCTCCTAATCACGTGACAACAACTTCCAAAACTCCCCTTCACACAATACAAGTAGAATTATCAATTATTCATACGCTTACAGAATTTAGCTTTTTGGTGTAAGATGAAAAATGCATATGGTTTTACACTCCCTGATACTCCTTGCCATAGGTGAAAAGAGAGATGGTTCATAAATTTGTGCTGTTTTTGTGAATAAGAGTTACATTATTTATAAAGTGCCTTAAGAAGGTTTAAAAATATTTGCACACAAGGGTGTGACCTAGTGGTTAATGAATCGTGTTAAAGAACCAAGTGGTCTAAGGTCTCCGGTTCAAATCCCGACAGAGACAAACTCTAGGTGTTTCTTTGCATCTGTTCTAGCTTGGTGGATAGAGTTACTTAGTATCTGTTGGTGGTGGGAGGTGACGGGTACCCATTGATTTAGTCGAAGTGTGTGAAAGCTGGCCCGGACACCACGGTCATTAAAAAAAAAAGTAGTTTTAAGAATATGAAGAGAAGTAATATCATATTTGAACCTCAATTGTCTTGTAACTAGATGTTAGGTGCTGAATTTGGCATATTGTTGGTAGGATGAGACATATCACAAATTGCCACATTCATGTGCAATGTAGGTCCTTGCTGGTTCCATGTTTCTTTTATTGGTTTCCCACCGGGTTTATGATATCTGCTGTATGGCCTGACTAAATCCAGATCCGTGGGGAACTTCTGCAATGGCGTAAAACACTCCTTAACAAAGGAAACTCTACACACAAGGCTCGAACTCAAGACCGTTGGTTAAGGATGGCCTTGCTGCCTGTTGGCTGATTAAATGTTTTCTTTCTTATTTATCTTTTTGATAAACTTTTAAAATATGACTAAAAAGATGTTCACCTTCTACATGAGCTCTTTTATGCCAAAGACTCACAAAGGAGATAAGATAGGGAAGAAATAACAGAAAACTCAGTTATATCAACTCGTAGATTCTTTTAACACTTCCCAATTTAGGTTACCTTGTCTATCCATTTACTTATGAAATTTTATCTAAATAATGGATGTTCTTATTATCTCAGGTCACCCATGGGTTCGTGTTGGTGGAGTAGCTCCAGATAAGCCTCTTGATTCTGCTGTTTTGAGTCGTCTCAATCAGTTTTCTGCAATGAACAAATTAAAAAGGATAGCAGTTAAGAGTAAGTTATTCTAATTCTTGGAACCTTTGAGCACTGTGATCCCCTATCATGTTTTTGAGTAAATACATACATACCTATATAAATAATTGTGACTAGTATACCTTTTCAGAAACAAAGATGCCATGACTATCTAGTAGTTTCTTGGATGATCTGAATGTGATTATTTTCGGTATATCATGTGCCATGAAATCTTTTCGTATATAAAGGGATTGGCAACTGGATATTCTTCATAAAACTTTTATCAACTCATACTAGTTTTCAATTATTTTTGTTGCTGAAAAATCCGTTCGTTATTTAGGTTATTGCTGAAAGTCTGTCTACAGAGGAAATTGCAGGACTCAAAGAAATGTTCAAAATGATAGACACTGATAATAGTGGAAATATTACGTTGGAGGAACTGAAGAAGGGTTTGGAAAGAGTAGGTGCCGATCTGGAGGATTCAGAAATATCTAGTTTAATGCAAGCGGTGAGTAAACAATTTTTGCTATTTTGTCAATGATCTTTCATTTGGATTGATGCTGATCTCTGTTGGTTCGGGTGGATCGCTTTGTAGTATTATATTTTGGTAGTATTGTTCTATTACTATCTGTTGGTTTGTTACTACCTATTGTCTTTTGTATTTCTATTATGTTTTTTTCTAGATTATTTTTGTCCTGAGCTGAGGGTATATCGAAAACAACCTCTCTACCGCATTGAGGTAGAGGTAAGGACTGCATACACTCTAACTCCAGGCCCCACTTTGTGGGAATACACCGAGTCTATTGTCGTCGTTGTTTCCATAGATGCCTTGACATAGCATTTACGCCACTCTTTCTTATCGAATAAATAGATATCCGTCAGGAAGAGTTTAATTAACACAGTAGAAGAAGAAACTTGTTGTGCATGTATATTGAAATGTTGCTCATCTTGAAATTTTCTTACATTCTAGTCCGGAGAGAACTCAGCTTTCAAAAACATGAACGAGAAAGAAAAGCTGTCATTCAGCTTAAATTAATAAGAGAGGAATGATTTGCAAGTGTTAAAAGAGTCATTAATCGTACTAGTATTAGAAAATTGGAGGTATTGCAAGAGTTAATAATGGAACCCAGGTCATAACACGAGTAGCTTAAGCTGTAGACTGGACCTGTACCCACGGCAAACCATTGTATAGTTAGGTGCCTAATCAAGTATATATGTCCTTTGAGATATATACACATAAATACAAGATTTTTCCAAGATTAAAGGGGTCCGTTGGCCCCTTAGCCTTCTACATAGGTCCGCCTTCGGTTGTTCTAGGTGGCCAGTAGCCACTCCATGATCTAGACAAATGTAGAGGCAATCACCTTGAGCAATCAAATAATCTCCTTTTATACTGAATCTCTAGAGATACTTCGACTAATTCTCTTTTCAATATTAGCAAACTTCTAATCTCAGTCCTTTTCTAGCCAAGAGAATGCTAAAATGATCCCTTGAACGCTCTTTTCTATTTTTGTGTTCCACGAGCCATCAAAGTAGGAATGACTCGTAAAATGATGTATCAAAAAGAATAGAGGCTAATAAAGACTTTGGATAAACCGCAGCATCCTACGTAGGTCCTTTCATTTTCTTCTTCTAAACCTTTCCAGAGGGTACAACCTTTAGATATTTAATCCTTTCTTTTCTTCTTTTAACTTTTCCTGTACAGAGGTCCAACATATCTATATACTCTCTTAGATTGAACGCCAAGCTTTCTAGAGGGTAACTATCTAGTCATATCGTAGATACATAATCTAATTGATTATAAGTGTGTTCTCTCTAACAGTTTAAGCTTTTAAATGTGATGGTCGCATGCACACTTCAACGTGGTATCAGAGTGTCAAATTCACTCCAAAACTTAGCTTTAGCTTTTATTTTGGGAGGATATGGACAGTGGAGGGATTCCAGGAGAACAAATCTTTATAAGGGGGGATCGAAATGGTCATGTAGGTAAAGATTATGCACGGTTTTGACAATGGGTTATGATTATGGTACTAGGAAAATGTTGAATTTGATACATTCTCAAACAAGCTTCTTTGTGCAATTGCAGGCAGATACTGATAATAGTGGTACCATTGACTATGGCGAGTTTATAGCGGCTATGCTCCATCTAAATAAAATTCAGAAGGAAGATCACATGTATGCTGCTTTTTCTTATTTCGATCAAGATGGCAGCGGGTACATCACAAAGGACGACCTCCAACAGGCTTGTGAGAAGTTCGGGATGAGCAATATTCCCATCGAAGAACTTATGCGTGAAGTTGATCAAGATAATGTACATCCCCCTGACCTCCTCCTTTAAATTTCTTCTAAAATCTTTTGCAAAATCGTGCGATGTTAAGCCTAGGAACGTAGAATTTCTTCAAATATTGTCACTCAAACTCAATGTTCTCTACCTGTATCAATATTTCAGGATGGGCGCATCGATTACAATGAATTTGGAGCAATGATGCAAGATACCGGTTTTTGGCGAGAAGGTGAGTAGAAGAATGTAAGTATTGACCTTTCATAGACGTTAAAACGCCAGAAAAACACAGATCATCCTACGTTCATCGGCTACGTGTGTTTATCATCCCCATAAGTGCATGAAAACAGAAACTTTCACTGTATATATCACACATATACATGTAAAGATTTGTCCAGGCATTGGAGAGGGGAAGGCTAGTTTTTTCTTTCGTATTAGCATTCCCATTTTGTATCCTTTATTTGTATATTTCTCTCTTTTTTTCACTTCTATGTAGGAACACTTGGAAAATTTATGTTCATAACTCAACTTATTTAGATTTTCACTCAATTAGTTCATTGATAACTTTAGACCAAACTGGTCTAAAATTGTAAGATTCGATCTGACTAAAAAAGGTTTATAACCAAGAAACTATAAGGTCCTTTGAGGCAATTTCCGTCTATATGATTTTAGGTTTATCTCGTCTTTTTTCAACATTTTTACTCACAGTGGTTTTATATATGAGAACGGGGACATATTGAGGTTGATCAAACTATAGGACCTTTTGAGACAATTTCAGTCTATATTGATTATATTTATAGGTTTATCTCGTACTCTTTTTAACATCTTTACTAATCATGGTTTTACACAAGTGAACAGTACATCTAGAGGTTGACGCGGAACATAATCAAATTATAGGTCCTTTGAGATAATTTTTGTCTATATGGTTTACCTCATCCTCTTTCAACATCTTCACTAACCATGGTTTTGCATGTGAACAGTAGATCTGGAGGTTGGCGCAGAACATGAACTATAGGTCCTTTGAGACAATTTAGTCTATGTGATTATATTTATAGGTTTACCTCGTACTCTTTCTAACATCTTTACTCATCATGGTTTATACAAGTGAACGGTAAATTTGGAGGTTGACATAGAACATGATCAAACTATCTCTGTCCATATGACTTTAGGTTTACCTCATCCTTTTTCAACATCTTTACTCATCATGGTTTTACCTATGTACATCTAGAGCTTGACAATGAACATGATCAAACTATAGGTCCTTTGAGACAAGTTCGGTCTATTTGATTATATTTATAGGTTTACCTCATACTTTTTCTAACATCTTTAGTGACCATGGTTTTGCATATGTAAACGGTATATTTGGAGGTTGAACATGATCAAATTATAGGTCCTTTGAGACAATTTCGGTCTTTATTTATAGGTTTACCTTGTACTGTTTCTTACATCTTTATTCACCATAGTTTTTCACAAGTGAAAGGTACATCTGGAGGTTGACACAAAACACAATCAAACGATAGGCCTTTTGAGATAGTTTCAGTCCATATGATTTAGCTCGTACTCTTTCTAAGTCTTTACTCACTATGGTTATACATACGTGAATCGGTACATCTTGAGGTTGCTGCAGAACATGATCAAACTATCTCAAGTGATTTTTTTTTGTTAAATTTTATCCTCGACGTGTGCTAGTTGAACCTTCCTGCAAATGTGATCATTTGTAAGTTTATTTGAACTTTTAGATACTTAAGTAGGCAATATTTCTAATTATGAATCTGAATCATTACAAAATTATGAATATTGTTAATTAAATTCCTAAGATCACTACCAAAATTTTCAATTTTATTACATACGCAGTTTATTATGTTAAAAGTTTACAATGGTAAATTAATATAATTTTTCTTCCCCTTTTCCATCACTTTTCAATGCATTTATAATGTAGTCTACCTTTTTCCCGTATTAAAGGGCCCAATGCACATGAAACCTAACCTAACTCAGACCTTTGTTTTTTCAAAGCACAACTACCCTCTTCAACTTTCCAAAATCACCTTTCAAACCAAACTAACAATTCACCATGATAGGATGAATAGAATAACTTCATTTTTAATCTGATCTTTCATTTTCAAGCCACAAAAATAGGAAAAAAAATTTGTTAGAAAGCACTCATCGTTGATGAAAAAAGGGAAAGTTTCTATGAACTTGTGGTTGAATTTTTATCGAAATTTGGCTTCGATAATGTTTTCCACAAATTTTCAACCGATTTTATCAGAAATTTCCAAATTTCTTTTAATAGTGGTTACGTGACACAAATTTAAATTAGTCAAAACCTCAAAAGCGAGTATCGGATATCAAATGAAAAAAAAAAAAAACTCACCTCACACTTAACCTACCTACAGCTCCAATAATTCAATTTCACCTTAATTAGCTCTACGTTGTTAAGGACCACCTGAAATTTTCTTTGTGCTCATCCTTTATTTGAATGTATATACACAAAGAAATAAATAAAAGTGAATGGTCATATTGTGAATGAGGGTGTGTTTTACCTTTTCTCTTGATTTGTTCCCTCTTGATATAGCACAACAAAAAGCTTAAGTAATTATTTATTTTGATATTTTTGGAAACTCATTATTTGGTGTCCTATGTTATGTCCACTTCATTGCAGCCAATTAAGCCATTATTTCTTAGATGATTGTTGCCATATTTTGAAAAAATATACTACTCTTCTTTCTTGATTGCCTACTTGTATTTTTTGGTGAAAAGTTTCAAGTAAGCTTGACTTATAACCTCCATGAAAATTACTATGCTACTTAACTTAAAAGTTAATATACTTCTTCTAATTGATATATTTATCTATTATAACCATCATATTATGACGTAATGATAAATATTTTTTTCTTTAATTAGAAAGTTTTTGTATTTGAACGTTGAAAATATAGTCTTTTTAAATAGGGACTATCAAAATACACCATAATAAACTTTTATAGAATGCGAGAATTTGTATAATCAAATCAGTAAGTTTCAACTACCGAATGTTCAAGGAAAAAGAAATATGTCATATATAATTTTGATTATAAGTGATTTTATGACATTGACATTTTTTATCTTCTTGATTTATGTTATTTGCCATTAAATACATTTTTAATTACTTGATATGCATATCAAAAAATTGAGATGCAATTTTCTCTTTAGGAAATATATATTTAATTATAAAATTGAAATTAATTATACAAGGATTTTCTCAATGTGAACAAACTAGATTTTAGTTAAAACAAATTTTCTCACTCTTGAGAATTCCCAATTTGTTGGAACTATATTGAATAATCATATGATTTTAGTCAAACATTACACTATCAAAGAAAATGATATGCATTAAATTCTAGGTGACCAATTTGATAATTAATATTTCCGGATTTTCGTA
This sequence comes from Withania somnifera, assembly GCA_039654485.1. NCBI lineage: Eukaryota > Viridiplantae > Streptophyta > Magnoliopsida > Solanales > Solanaceae > Withania > Withania somnifera. The sequence continues at coordinate 1,752,086 of JBDJHY010000001.1, read as the reverse complement.
TTTACTAAAAATAATTTTTTATTTCATTCGTGATAATAATTATGAAGAGATATTAACATAGTGTAAAATAGAGAAATATTAACTAAAATAAAGGTAATTTAATCAAAATGTATTCTACTTGATGCTTTTCTTTGGGGATGTGTCAACAGAAAATATTACAAGTATTTAAAAATAGAGAGTAAAAGTTTCAACAGTCTTTAGTACTATATAAGAGTGTCAAAATAACTAACAACTGTGGTGTAGTGAAAATTGGTAAGCATTTTTATATCCTTAATAAGTAATCTCCGATTTAAATTTTAAATATTAATCACTTTTAATAAAATAAAAAGCATTTTGGATTAAAACCCTTTTTATTTTACCTGATCATTTACTCATGACACCATTCTAAAATGTCATTAAAAATATACAACACACAAGCACAAAAAGTAGCACTAAAAATATCTTTAGTGATTTGCCACTTGAATTACAGATAATATTAGAATATATCACCAACTTTACTTCAAATGTACTATATATCACTAATGTTAGAGAAACAATAATTTAGATTTTATTTTAACAAAATTTGTTAGTTTTTCTGGCTCAGACATTTTTTTAAATTATTTAATATTTAATAAAATAATTTATAATCGCAAGCGGAATTAAGAATTTGTGTACATAAATTAAAATCGAGAAAATACTTTTGAATGATTTATTTTTCTTTTTTAAGGAAGTATATTGTTTAATACGCATGTTCTCTTTTACTTAGTTTTAAAACGATAATAACATTTTTTTCATATTTAATAGCAATTTAATTTTAAATATTTTATTTTATTTTTAATAAAGTAACCACATAAATATTTATGCCTCATTTTAAATTTTCTCTCTCAAATTTAAAATTGAGACGGAAGTAACATTAAGTTAATTAAAAAAATTAATATGGCAAATTCTAAAAGCTAAGTGTCATTTTCCATGTTAAAAAATATATTGTAAAATAAGAAACAGAAAGTCTCTTTTTTAAAATTTATAAATAAATAAGAAGCAAATCATAAAAGATACGTGATTTGCCACATGTTGCAAATATAGGCATTTTGCCAGCCTAACATGTGCTGTGGTCACTACCAAACGTGGCATATAATGGAAAAACTAAAACTTTTTTTATTAAAAAAATAATTACTTCCTCCATTTCAATTTATTTATCTAATTTGACTTAATATAAAGTTTAAAAAGATAAAAGATATTATTTTTTAAAATTTTAAACAAAAAATATGCAAAATATATTAAAACATTCGTGATTTAAATATGTTATGTGAACATTAAAATTAAAAAGTTCTAAAAAAAATTGTTTTGAGAGAGTAAAAGTGATATAAAAATCTCGAGTTCATATTCTGAACATAAAATACCTTAACACGAGATTCTTATCTCCGATATAAATATCTTTTATGAAATTTTAATCTTAACATAAATATCAAATATTAAATAAAATAAATAAATAAATATGTGTGTGTGTGTTGACTGACCAAAATAAATAAACTAAGTAGTACTAATGCCACTTGGCCACACTTGGCTTCCACTGTCTGCCATGCAGTGCGGTCTTAGTCACTTTTTTTTTTTCCTCTTTCGGCCGGCACCGCTAATCTTTACAAATGTAAGCCTATGACTCTAAATAAGAAGGTTTGGCACTAATGGAGTCACAATTTTTATTAAAAAAAAATTGATTTAAAAACCTAAGCATATAAATTAATTGGAGGCGATTCATTATTTAATATATATGCATCAAAAAATTTAATTTGAAGAAAATTTAGATGAGGCCTCTTCCTCCTATGTGGCTCTGCTATAAGGTACGAAGAACGTGAATTAAAGTAAGAGATTAGTGAGAAAGAATGTATTTTTGCTAGAAGTTGTAGTGATGTGCTTGTAGTATTTATTCTTGAAGTTTTGGTTTGTTGTTATTGATAGGTTGATTTATTATGTTTCGGTAGGATTGTTTATATTATTATTTGATATTTTGCTATTATCACCTATTATTTTATTCGTGAGCCGAGGTTTATTCGAAACAATTTTTCTACTTTATTTTTGAGATAGTTATACAAATTGTATATATTTTACTATTCCAAATTTTACTTTATGAATATATACTAAATATTTTTCTGTACAAAAATTTCTATATTAAGCAAATAGTGAAAAAATTATACTGGAAAATAAGAACTTAAACTAGATCATTTTGAATTGAAAATTTGAAGAAAAAAGATTTTTGGCTAATGTAGTAAAGAAGGATGATTTCAAGTCCACTATATAAAATTACGTTAGAAACTACACGAAGTTAACTTGAATTAGTGGTAATCCAGAATTAAAGAACATACCACTTCATTTAAAAGCTCTTCATTATACTTATTAGATAAATCCCAAAAGATTAACAATAAAATTTTATTATAAAATTTATTTTACTGCAAAAGACAACGATAATGGATATTGATGCAGCAGGGTAGAGTCATTGCTTATGCCTCACGTCAGTTGAAGGTTCACGAATGCAACTACCCCACCCATGACTTGGAATTGGCGGCGGTAGTCTTTGCACTCAAAATTTAGAGACATTACCTTTATGGGGTTCATAGCGAGATTTTCACCGATC
>JBDJHY010000001.1:1696355-1710390 GCA_039654485.1 Withania somnifera | reverse complement strand
GAAATAGGAATGGGTATGAGTCCTAGTCGATGACGAGGTTAGGGAGCAGGTGGTAGAGGTTAGGAGGGTAAACGACAGAAGGATGTTGATTAAATTGGTAATTGGAGGGGATACTTTAAACATTATTAGTGCTTACGCACCATATGTGGGTTTGGATGAGGAAGAAGAGCTTCTGGGAGGTTTTGGATGAGGTGGTGACAAGGGTATCCGACTCCGAAAAACTTTTTATAGGTGGTGATTTCAATGGGCATATTGGTTCTTTGTGAAAAGGGTATGACGATGTGCATCGAGGTTGTAGTTTCAGGGAAAGGAATGAAGGAAGTTCTTTTCTGTTAGATTTTACTAGAACCTTTGAGTTGGTGGTAGCGAATTCGAGTTTTTCCAAAAAAGAGGATCACTTGGTTACTTTCCGTAGTTCAGTGGCGAAATCTCATATAGACTTTTTGCTACTTCGGAAGGGGGACAGAGACGTATGAAAAGACTGTAACGTTATCCCTAGTGAGAATCTTTCAACTTAACATAAGCTGCTAGTTGATGGACTTAGAGATTAGGAAGAAGAGGATGAAGAGGGTTGTAGAGGTCCGACCGAGGATTAGGTAGGGTAGCTTGACTTTGCTAGTGCTTTGAAGGTAAAGAAGAAGTTGTTGGAAAAGGGAGCTTAGGAGAGTAGATGGATGCTGATAGTACGTAGGATCAGACAATGAAGTGTATTAGGGAGATGATAAGAGAGGTGTTGGGTGTTGCTAAAGGCCGTTTCTGGTAGGCGTCGGGGGGATTGGTGGGGATTGGTGGTGGAATGAAGAAGTTCAAGGAAAGGTGGAGGCAAAGAAGAGGACTTTTTCGAAGTTGGCAGATAGCACTTTCGAGGAGGAGAAATGGATGAGCAGGGCCAAGTATAAGTTGGCGAGGAGATAGGCTAAGCTGGCGGTTATAGTTGTTAAAATAACAACTTTTGATAGATTGTACGAGTTAGAGGATAAAGGCAGGGATAAAAGGCTACATAGGTTAGCCAAGGCCAGGGAGCGGAAGGCCCTGGACTTAGGCCAAGTAAGGTGCATTAAGGATGCGGATGATAAGGTTTTGATGGAGGATGTGCTTATTCATAGAAGATGACAGTCTTATTTTTATAGACTTTTGAATGATGCAGAGGACAAGGACATTATGTTGGAGGATTTGGGGCTCGAAGGGAGGTGTAGGGCTTATGGTTGTTGTAGGTGTATTATGGTGGAGGAGTTGAAGGGTGCTATTCGAAAAATGCGTAGGGGTAGAGCAATTGGACCATAAGAGATCCCCGTGGATTTTTGGAGGAGCTCAGGTGGGGCAGGCATAACATGACTCACTGAGTTGTTCAATGTTATTTTAGGTCCACAAAGATGCCTGAAGCCTGGAGGTGGAGTACGATGGTTCCGAATATAAGAACAAGGGTGATATTCAAGATTGCAACAATTACAGGGGTATCGAGTTGTTAAGCCACACTATGAAGATTTGGGAAGGAGTGGTGGAGTTGAGGTTGGGGAGGATCGTGCCTATTTATGAGAATCAGTTTGGCTTTATGCTAGGTCGCTCGACAACAGAGGCTATCCATCATGTGAAGAGATTTGTAGAGCTATATAGAGAGAGTAAGAAGGACTTGCAAATGGTGTTCATCGATCTAGAGAAGGCTTATGACAAAGTTCCAGGGAGGTTTTGTGGAGGTGCTTGGAAGCTAGAGGTGTCCATGTGGATTACATTAGAGCGATAAAGGATATGTATGCCGGAGCCAAGATGCGTGTAAGAACAACAGGAGGAGATTTTGAGGACTTTTCTGTTTTGATGGGGTTGCATCATGGTTCGTTTCTTAGCCCATTTTTATTTGCCTTGGTGATGGATGTTTTGACACCTCGAATTTAGGATGAGGTGCCTTGGTGTATGTTATTTGCGGATGATATAGTTCTGATCGATGAGACTCTCGGAGGTGTCAATACTAAGTTGAAAATTTAAAGACAAACCCTAAAGTTTAAATGGTTTCGGTTAAGCAAGACTAAGATGAAGTATTTGGAGTGCAAATTTAGCAAGGTGCTATCTAAGGATGAGGTGGTAGTGAAGCTTGAAAGTCAGGTCATTCAAAAGAAAGATAGCTTCAAGTATTTTGGGTCTGTGATTCAGGGAAATGAGGAGATTGATGAGGATGTCACACCGATTAGTGCAGGGTAGATGAAGTGGAGGCTTGCTTCGGAGTTCTTATGTGATAAGAGAGTGTCTCTAAACTTAAAGATAAGTTCTATACGGTGGTGGTTAGACCTGCTATGTTGTACGGGGCGGAGTGTTGGCTTGTGTAGAACTCTCACATCCAAAGGATGGAAGTGACTGATATGAGAATTCTGAGATGGATGTGTGGAGTCACTAGGAACAATAGGATTAGGAATGAGGTTGTTCGTGACAAGGTGGGGGTGAGTTCAGTGGAAAATAAGCTGCGAGAAGTAAGATTTAGATGGTTCGGACATGTGATGAAGAGAGGTTAGGATGCTTTGGTGCGCAGGTGTAAGAGTGTGTTGTTGGATAGTTTCAAGCGAGTTAGAGGCAGATCGAAAAAGTATTGGAAGGAGGTGATTAAACATAACATGGAGCTGTTACAGCTCACCGAGGACATGACACAGGATAGGATGTTGTGGAAGATGCGAATTAAGGTGGTAGGTGTGAGTTCTTATTGGTAGGGCATTTCACGTGTTAGTAGTAAGGTACTGTCTTGTCTTTGGCATTGAATTGAGGGTTGATGTTTAGATTAATTGTTGTATTACTTTTTATGTGACGCTGTTTTTGTTATGTGCTTGTCATTTACTTTATATTGTTTATTGTTGTACTAGAATGTGATGTTTGTTGTGAACCGAAGGTCTTTCGAAAACACCCTCTCTACCTCAACTATGAAGTAGTGGTGTGGATTGCGTACACTTTACCCTCCCCAGACCCTACTTGCTGGGAAATTACTGGGTATATTGTTGTCGTATTATGTATGAGGTTGCACTTGATTTTTAGATTTTGTTTTGAAGATTTATTGGTATCTGATTTTTTTTTCTTTTGGGGATTTGTGATATCCGAAGAAGGTATTTGGTAGTTGAAGTGAAAGAAGATGGCCAAGGTTGCTGTTGCGGGTCCAGTACATCAATCAAATGCACTTGATTTTGGTGGTGGTGGTGGTTCTAAGGTCACAACTACCACATTTAAACGAAAAACTCCATCGGAGTTGCGGGTGAGTACCATTTTTCCTTTTCTGTGTTTTTAATTTCAGTTTCTTATATGTAACCCTTTTTTGGCTTTATGTAATTAAAGTATACTGGACGTAAGGATGGGGGTTAATGCGTTTCTTTTGTGTCTGAAGAGAACATGTTTAATCAAGCCATTTCTGTTTGAATTAGCCCGATTGTCACGCCCTTTTGCATAATACACCCTCCATTTTAATCTGTTGTCTTGTTTTGACTTGACACCAAGTTTACAAAAGTAAAGAAGACCTTTGAATCTTGTGGTATTAAATTAACAAAAATGTCGTTTGATCTCACGGTCTTCAACATGTCATGCGGAAGGTTGAAATTAAAGAGTTGCCAAAAAAAATAAAAAGACATTCTTTTTTAAACGGACTAAAATGGAAAGTAAGCAAGACAAACAAATTTGAAATAGGGGGAGTAGCATAATTAAAAAAGTTAGCTCGGTGGCACCTCAAGTGTTGTGATATAGACAAGCTACCCTAATGCAATCATTAATGGTTGCTTCCATGGCTTGAAACCATGACCTATGTCCTATAGGTCACATGGAGACAACTCTAGGTTGCTCCAAGGCTCTCATCTCATATGCTCATGTAATATAATAATGTGGTAATAAAGTATTTTAGTGACTTGACTTATATTCTTGGAAGTGAATGAAGGCTACTTCTGTAGTTTATACTTCCTTTCAAGAAGAAAGCCTGCAAATTTCCATATCTCTCCGGCATTATATATTTTGTGAGAAGAGGAGCTGTTGTAATTAGATGGATTCATTTCCAGCTACTACGATGGAGAAAAACGGCTTCCTTCATTTGACTTGTTTTTGCAGCTGCAGCAGAGTTTGATTGAGAAAGTTGTCTGAGCATGTTATGTGCCGTCAGGGAGGGATAGATGAAGAGAGACGTGGTAATTAAAAGTGAGATTGGATTGGGAATATCTTCTGGTTAGTGTACACGTGTCAGCTGAGGGAGGATGAGGAAGTTAGAGTTGAATTGTTTCCAGAAAGTCAAGTAAAGGATGCAAAAATTGTTTTATCCCCTGTTTTATTAAACTCATTTTATGTAAACTTGAAATGTGAATTAGAAAATAAAAGTTGTCTATTTGAAGTCCAGGTTATGTCGTTGTTGTTGTTATTTGAAGCCTTGGTAGTCCTTGGTGGTTTTCTTTGCTTTTGTCTTTGACAGCTCTGGGTATGACAGGGAGAACAATTGAAAAGAAAGAATATCATGGAACTTGTGGATGAATCAGCAGTCTCAAATGGTGGCTCAATTAGGTAATTTCTGTTCCCAGATGACTTGTAACTTGTTTAGGTGCAACTCACAAAGTCCATCACTTGTTCGAAAGCAGTGGTGTTTTCCCAGCGCCCAAGAGATGTGATGTATTGAAGAACCCAAGATATGTTGATACTCGTGTGGACGAGCTATTTCCTGCCAGAAAAAGCAGCATCAGGCTAAAGTTGGTTTCGAGAAAAGAAAATGGCAAGGTTATAGTTTGCTTTACTTTTTGTCAAAGTGTATGCTTTTTGGGAATCTGTGTAATTCAGCAAATGCTTTGGCTGATACTACTTTTCCAATTTATATGAAATAGTTTGTTTCGGCATGAAGTACAAGAAAGAAATATAGACTCTTGAAACTTTTGGTCTTAGACATGCCATAACCTTTTTGTTGTTGTAAAAGCTTGTCATTAATGGTAAAATGGAAAGTGTAAAGTTAATTGTTTCCAAAAATAAAAATAAGTCTTTCTTTTTGGAACGGACTAATAAAGAAATAGCGTAACATTAACTGGAACATAGGGAGTAGCTTTTTTGTGTTTTCCCCTCACTAAGAACTCATTACATATCTACTCTAACACAAGTTCCACATATTTTTATTTTTCTTGCTGGCAGGAAACTTTTCCAGCTGAGAATAGTGGTAATAATAAAAATTATTCTGTTCCTTTAGCTTTCCCTGCTGAGAATCAACAGAGATTGAAATGGTAAATACATAGAATTGTATTCAATAGTTGTAGAATGTATTGGTTATGGTCTCTTCTTGCTGCTGATTTAATGATTTTTTGGCGTATTGTCATTAAAAGCCGAGAATTATCTGTTGGTTCATCTGTAACTGGAAAAGATCGTGCAGCTGAAACTTGCAGCACAAGTGAAAGGTGCAGTGGGAATACCTTCCGCAGTGTCACTGAGTTGTCACTGGGAAGTGTAGATGTACATAAGTTGTCTACTGTTGATATGGTAATTACTTTGCCGGCATTTATCTTATTAAATCGCTCGGTATACTTTGAATTTTGATAAAGCGAATGATTAACCTTTTATGTTCTATTGGTAGGATAAAACCTTAAGAGGATTGGCTACTCATGAGCATCTAGGTCCTCCTGCTAAAATTGCTAAATCCTCTGAAACTAATGGCGGTATTAGGTCAAAAGTTTTCTGCTCAGAACTCCATGTACCATGCAAGATGATCCCACTGGATTTGTCGATGAAAACTAACATACGGGTTGTGTCCTCATCTTCCATCAGTTGGTGAGTAATGAGTTAAATTATTTTGTTATTTAATGAGCCATTTTGATATCGATTAATGTCTACGTTTAATTGTTGGAAAAACTGTCCATATGTGTTTCTTGGTGTTAACTCATAAAAGAATCTGTACATCTCAGGAAGTTTATTCACCAACTAATAAGGCAAGATATTTTAAATACTTGCGCTATCTGAACCTGGAGTTATAGAGCTTGTTTATGATGTTGGTATAGGTGGTTTAAATTTATAATCAGGTGTTTGATATATACAATTTCTTTCATGAGAGTTAATAGTTTATGACATGTAAGTACAAATAAACCAAGTGGAGTAATACAAGAAGTGAGAGATGTACACATCGTCTGACCATGCCATGAAATGTGTTCCCAAATAAATGGTAAGTCTTATCACGTCTCTAGATATGTCAATTGACAAAGGACTGAAGAGAATGCTGAATGTGGCTAACCATGTTTTGGGCCTTGTCCAAAGCGTGTTTGTATTAGACATATGCAATATTGGCATAATACCACTTTTTTCTGTCCATCTTATGTAACAGCAAATCAAAGCCTAACATTTGCGTTGCCTTTTACTTTTTCATCCGAGTACTTTCTGCTCTTATTACTCTGAATAGTGTTCTTTGATCTTGTTTTTTGAAGCTTAATTAATTCTTATACGTCTTCAGGTTTCATCGATTGATCAATCGTGGCACCAGCAATGCGGTGGCGAGGTCCTCAGTTAAATGTTTCCCGAGACAAAACATTACCTGTTTATCTGAAGTGGCGTCTGTTTCCCAAGCAATTATTCCAATGCCATTGCATTCCTGGATGTATCCTCAGTCTCCTCTACCACCTTCAGTTATATCAGCTTTAACCTTGTCTGCTTCGGTGGGAGGTATTGATGGATTCTTCTGTAGTCCTACCTTAGCTTGCTTTCTTTTCTCCTGATCTTTGAAATCTGTCTTTTAATCCTAGAGCAACTGGACTTCTTAAGTGAAAGGCAGCTAGCATGGCAGGATTCGTTTCGAAGTTTATATTACATGCTTCGGAAGAATGTTTGTAGCATCTTCTACGGTAATAATCATTTTAATAACCACCTTCAACGTTTCATTATAACTGACTTGCAGTTCTTATTTTCTTCACATTTCATGTGACCTCACGCTTATGAAATAGCAGTGATTTAGGATGAATATCTTCAACTTAGTAAAGAGAGAAATGCTAGATATGAACTCTTCATGATATTATTACTTGGTTTTTGATATCCCATCAGAGCCGAGAGTCTTTCGGTAATAGGGAGGCCTCCCTGCTTCACAAGGAAGGGGTAAGGTCTGCGTACATACTCTCCCTGGGACCCACTTGTGAGTTGTTTTTTTGATACCCCATCAGGCAACTGGGCCTTATCAGTAGATTCTCTCTGATATTTGTCCACAAGCAGTTGTTTTATACATATACATGTACTCAGCCTAGTTACGTTGCTTGTAATGATAGAGAAACTACTCAAAGTAATTCCAGCAGATTCTGTTTTAGGAGGAAGCAATGGTTTTGCTACCTGTTTTTCTGTCCTTTTTTAAGTGCATTTTCCATCATTATCTGTTATTAATATTGTTTAACTTTATTGTTTTTTGGTTTTTGTGATGTTATTTAACTTTCTTGGCTTATACATAACTTGCCTTTAAGAGCACCATTCTCAGTCAATTTAGGAACACATCCAAAAGTTTGCATTGCCCATGTCCTTTGAGGAACTCTTGAATGGTGATATGAATGAAAGTCCACTCCAATGATTCTATTTATTTTGTCTGAATACCCGTCTTCGCTCACAAAAAGTTCGTGAAGGCAACTCTTGAGTTAGATTGGATTTCTTTGGATGCGATGATGCATAATCTAGAATAAATGAGTAAACCATCTGAGTTTAATTCTCTATTGTAACTACTTAGTAAAACTGAACAAACTACAGAGATGCAATTTCTTTGTGGATACAAGTTCGTGATAGCTCAAGGGTTTTTCACTCTGTTCCATTTTATATGACATTCTTTCCATATTAGAATGTTTGACAAAGAATGACTCATTTATATATCTGAAAAGTTCAACTTCTCATTTTGCTCTTAATGGCATGTTCTTGTAGCCATTGAAATGTCACATATGTTTAAGACAACTTCTAAGGGTACTTTTGGTATTTTTTTTTAATAAATTATTTGCATGGTCAAACACCAATATAAAATGAAATAGAGGGATTACCTTCTATCTGCTTCATTATGTGGATCTGAATTTTATATATTCATGCTTTCTCTGTTCTAAACTTTGCAGTTTGCACTGCTCAGTTTGTGATCATGTTCAACAGTTCTTATTCAGAGGAGAACAAATGTGTTTGTAATGCATATATATCTCAGTCAACCCGGGGTTTGAGGTCATTACTCAAAGAACATGTAAGATGCTGAATATGTGATACTTATTATTTTACCTATTTCTTCAAAGAATTCTTCAAGCATCGTTCTTGTATTATCCTGCTCGTTTGTGGCCTATTTGGTCTTTACTTTTACAGTGTGTTTGTATTGAATATGGGTGTTGAGCAATATGGGTTTTGAGAATGTAATTAAGTAAATAAAAAAGTATTCTCTCTAAAAGGTTAAGTTGTTAGAGAGACTAGGTCCAAATTCTTTTATTTATTGGTGGCAGAGAGACTGGGTCGGATGAGCATACTTTTCTAGCAATTGATGGCAGAGGCTAAAAAAGTATTCTCTCAGAATTCTTGTACCTAGTCTCTCTGCCACCAATTGCTAAAAAGAATTTGCACATGCTTGGGCCACGGAAAAGAATCACGTCTACACGTGAGGGTGTGTGTTGACAATATAATTAAGTAAATAAGAAAGTGTGTTCTCTCCAACAACTTAAGCTTGTAGATGAGATGGTCACACCCACTCCCTTCAACAACGGGAATTGGTAACCTGCAAATTTGATAGTCCTATACAATTCTTTTATTTTGTGATTTTATGATCATAAAAGTTGCTCTTGGAGCACCTTGGGGATGTTTTAATGTCATTAATGTGTCATTTATTCATTATGTCTAGCCTCTGCAATATAAGTTCATGACAGATAGAATTATTTTATGATGCAGTGATATGCAAATAATGCTGGTGTGGATTTAATAATAACATTTAAATTTCCAGAGGGATAACAATCTCACAGATTTAGAAATTCCATACGTGCTCCAGCGTAGAAGTTCCATATTTGTCTAAAATTAGGAGCCCGAAGCAAAGGTATTAAAGGACAATAGAGTCTAAGGGCTTTAAGTGAGAAGCAATAGCATGGTGTATAAATATTGCATCACACAACCTCTATCTGTTGAAAATACGTATATGCATGTGTATTCAGTACTTTAGCATCACTATTTGAGTGATGCTAGAAAATGTCACTTATTCAACATAAAGAAGCCAAATAGCAAATACACTTGACAAGGACACACCAAGAGTCAAATTCTAATCATTCTTTGTTACCATTGATAACTGATGGATTTTCCAAACAATTTTTAGTATAAGTAAATAGAAATTCATTCTCCAGGATAACTGGGATGCACTTCTGGACAAGATGTACCTTCTACAATGACTTAGTTCATCAAACTCTAACCATCCTCAAGTGTCAACACATACTTCTAATTTTATCTCCAGATCTTTTGTCTCATCATCTGGTTCATTTCATATTTTTTACACTTTGTTTTGTAAAAGAACATAAAAGGGAAATGAAAGTTGGTGTAAGTTCTCTACTCTTGTTGTTGGTAGCCTAGAGGTCAATGAAGTTGAATAGACTATGGGAGATCATGCTCCGAATCCAAGTAGAGGAAAAACACGAGGGGTGATTCCATTTGTCTAAGCTTCAGTAGACGGATTACCTGGTAGCCGTACTTGTGAGATGTGTCAGGTACTGATGAATTAGGAGGTGCGCACACACTTGCCCAAAACCATTATCACAAGAAAAAGTTATCTATTCTTGTTGAGGGATCATCGGTGCTGGTTATTATGTTGTGATGGTGGATTTGGTCATTATCCTTCATATGCAGCAAGCAACTGGCCTGTTGTTTTGAGGATATTCCTTCACTAGCTATGAGGCTTGAAAGAACGAAAAACATTGTATCATCCAAACACAAGTTTAACTTTTATGAACTTTTTTCTAACCTTAATTTCAAATAATCATTTTTCTAACTTCACTTTCAAATAATTTTCTCCGAAGATATTTTCTTAACTCAATGGCTATGGAAGGCGTAGGAATCCATCTGTTTTCTTGTATTCACTTCACCCATCAGTTATTCTGTCTAGCTCATTATGATTTGGCACCAACTTTAGGCACTTGTAATGCAGTACTAATACACTGTGCTAGAACATTAGCTTCACGCTTTTACAATTTTATCATTTTTTGGTATACCACTTGTATATGACCATATTGGCCTTATTATTTTTTTTATGACCGTGGTGTCCGGGCCAGCTTTCGCGCACCTCAATTAAATCCACGGGTACCTGTCTCCTCCCACTAGCAATAAGTAATTGGCCTTATTATTCATGAAATACTTTACCTGATAAAAGTAAAATAAAATTAAGGAAAAAAAGAACTCATTTCTTATCTTCTGATACTGATTATGTGTTTTTATTGGATACATAAGTTGTTAAGCTGATTATGTATTAAATCCTTTGTGGATGGTAGGATGTTTCTTTTTCTATGCCGCTTTGCCAGTCAAAGTTGGAGGAGCTTAGTACAGAAGAACTGGTTGAGCTTTCAGAGATTGAGAAACAAAATCTGGGCCAGGTAAAATTGTTAGGTAGTTGACACTCACCTGAAAAAATAAATCCAGCAGTGAAGTTGTCTGCAAAGCTTTGTTGTGCTGATGCCAGATTCTTGGACCGACTTATTCATGCATACTGCAGTCTTAGGAAAGGGAGAATCGTCCAACACATTTGAGTATCTTTTCTAACGTCTTATTTTCCTTTGCCTTAATGAGCTTAACTTTCTCAATGTGGAAATCCTAGAGCAATTATAGTGATGGATTGCACTTTAAGATTATTTTACTGCCTGTTAGAAGAACTTTCATGGTGTATCTAGTACTGGATTATTCAGTTGCATTTTTACCATGATTCTCTTATATTATTATAGTATGTAAACTACTTCCTTTAAAAGCATAACTGTCAGAGATGAGACACTTTTATTTATTTATTTTGTCTGTAATATTACCCACCCCACATAATTTTGTGATTTTGTTCTTGAGGCCTAGCACATGGAAACATTTCACTAGTAGGTGATGGTGAGGCCGAACTAAGGATCTTTGGTTGCTTGATATGTTGAAATGCTAGAGTAACCTGATTTAAAATCTTAAGCTTTAAAAGGAGGACCATTTATATATTGGTTTGTAATATTCATTCTTTTTCTAACTGGTGCATTTAATCTTTAATCTTCTATGCAGACTAGGCGACGGAGTGCAATGTCTGATGTGGATAATAGGCCAAATTCCCTGCTGGCATTCACTGGAAATAAGAATGTCCATTCTTTATACGACTTTCTATTGAATTATCGGTAAATTTATAGTTGATAATGGACGTTTAGTTAACTTCATTCCACCATATTATTCCAATTGCTTATGATCTTTACTACACTAAATACTGTGCTTAAAAATTTCAGATATTTCTTAACTTCACTAACTGGTGTGGACGTCCCTGTGTTGTACTCACCTATGCCATTTGAGAATGCTGCACTCACTGCCCCTGAGGTTTGTTTTGAGAGCACTGCACAATCTTGTTTCTTCATTTATCTTGTCTGATAGTTTGGCTCAGGCCATTACCTTTAGGGACGTCTGTATGGAGATAAGATCATCTAAGAAGATGAGTACAGTATGATTAGTAAGACGATTTGTGGATTTAACTGGATATGCATTTGTTGTGTTCCTTTTGCGTGATTGTGATAACGACCTTTGTGGACTAAATATAACACTGTTCCTCTCTAAGTTGCTCCATCTCTTAAAAAATGTTGCCGCACCATGTCGGATTCTCCAAAAATGTACTATTTTGAAGGATCCAACACGCATACAATGACATTTTTGAAGATTCCGAGCAACATAGGACTTCCTCGTTTGCCTTTCAATGACCATATAGTTATTACTTATTGCATTACAAGATATCTCTCAATATGTTAGTCTTCATCTCGTTGTTGCATTATAAATGTCTTATCCTGTAAAATCTCTCAATATATTCTGTCTTAAGCTGGTTATAGTGTTACAAGTTTTATCCGGAATTCACATAAATATTATTTTACGTACTTTGCAGGTCAGATGCAAGGAGGTCAGGAGAATTGATCGGGTAGCTTTTCAAGGAATGGAGTCAAATGTGGCTTGTGAGTCCAATCAACAACCATCTTCTGGGATGTGCTATAGTGTTGAAATTAAGGGTCGATACCTTGCCCCATGGGTAACCTCTGCTATATGTGATGCTTTCAGCTCTAACAACACAAGTTTTGAGGCTAGGTATACTGTCTAAAAACATTTTTCACCTGGATTAATTTTTCATTTTCACAAGAACATGATTTTGCATAGTGTTTTAAAGCATATTCTTTTACTGGTTGGAAGGGGATATCCCATGGGGTTGTAAGATGTTCTAAGAGAAGTGAAACACTTTCAGCAAATGATGCCCTTAAAATAGGTCCGTAGGATGTTCCAACTGATACCCCTAAAATTAGTGGAAGATACTTTGATATACTGCACATAACTTAAACCGACAGTCTTCAGGGTGGTTAAATTCTTGAGCTTTCTTCGGGTTCAGATGTCGTTCTTGCATAAAGCATTTTCTGTATAAACAAGATGGTTAGATATAGGAGTGTATTTGATCATTTAACACATGGCTGATTAGACACCAGGATTACTTCATTAAAAAATTTCATAGCTTACAGAAGATGAATGCTCAAGGATTTCATGGACCATTCACGGTCATCATCCTTCATTGTAGCCTTACAACATGGCATCACTATTTTAGCTAATTGTCCCTTTTTCATCCTTGCACTAAGCAGGATTATCACATTTTTAGTAATTGGAGTCCGCAAAATAGATGCTAATCTTGTTATGGTGTGGGTAGGTCAAAACTATCACAATCGAGAGAACTAGAAAATGGAACCTACCAAATAGTAGAGGTGGTAAAATATTTATGGGTTGGTTTGCTTGTGCCTATCTAAATGAAGTTGCAAGATTTCTTTCATCAACAAGCTTTATTTGTACTTTTCCTCATCTACTATTTGTCCCTAGGAGGTTGCTGTTGGATATAGGGGGGAGGGGGTGATGGAGATCCAGAAACTGATATTTTTGTTACAAAAGATCCACTGGAACGTTAAAGACTTAAGTTTTCGAAGACAAAATCCAACCGTGAGAAATCCTTCAATATTATGAAAATACTAATTTGAATAATGGGCTTACTGAAGTGTCCAAATGGTTAAGCCATCAAATTTTTGTATTTATGTTCTGTTCAGAAGTTCTTATCTATCTTATTGATGCGGTTTCATTTTATTTACTGTCTTTGTTTACTTATGTGTTCCTTCTTTTCCTCTGGTATTTTATGTTCTTGCAGTTTTATCACAGAGCCAACTTCAGTTAACTTGAATGCTAGTCTCAGTGATGCTGGGAAATGTTCTGATCCTGAAGTTACAGCAACTGAAGCCTTGGACAAGGGTAACCTTTGTTTTGGCATCCCGAATTCCAAATTTTGTACCCAGATAAGTTCTGGTTTCTTAAAGGGGTTGAACTACAATAGTGGTTCTTGCACTGCTTATCTTTCACCTGTTTGACATCCCGTGTGCTACATATTCTGGGTAAATTATAAACCGGCATCTGTTTTTGCTGTAATGCATCTTTCCTGTTGTAAAACTGTTGGGTAATTATTTGTGCTTTAACTTTCTTTGTCATATTACCGTTCACCCTTGTTTTAAATATTAACTGATCTTTCAGTATAGCTGTCTCGACAGATAATACAGTGTATAATTTGCACAACTCAGATGATCAATGTTATTACAAACTTGTGTACCTATCAGTTCAGTTTATAAAGCTGTCTATGTTGATCCTGAGCCGAGTTTCTATTTGAAACCACCTCCCTACACTACAAGGTAGGGGAGAAGTCCGCGTATACATCACCCTTCGTAGACCCCACTCGTAAGACTGTATTGGGTACATTATTGTTGTTATGTCGATCTTGCCAAGTGTAGGGAGACTGTTTTTTATAGGCTCTTTAATATGGAGATTTTACAACTTGGATAATTACACGTTAACTATCAATAGAGTATCTATT
>JBDJHY010000001.1:1671786-1684323 GCA_039654485.1 Withania somnifera | reverse complement strand
TTATATATATCAATATAATAGACCCTAAAACGAGTACTAAACACTAAAATGAAAATAACCAAAATCCTAATCAAATCTATTCAAAATGACTATTTTACCCCTCTTCATTTTTTTGTTGCTTCCTCAAACTCACTCTTTTTTCTTCACATGCACTCATATTCCCATTAAATACACTTTGACAACCAAGACAAAATAAGCTCTTCCCATTCTCCACCCACTCCCTTAACTCTCCCCCACCCCACAATCCCCACAAAAACACACCCCCTTCCTTCTCTTCTCTGTCACTCTTTTTGTTTGGTCCTCCAAACTTCTTTCACTAGATATCATACAATCCATCATCTCTTCTCTTCCTCCTTATCAAAAAAAAAAAATAATTCAAAAAAATCCAACCATTGGGTTCCAAGAATGTAGATAATAGATAGATATAAACATAGAGACACACAAAAAAAATAAATTAGTAATGGCAAGTGCTACTTCATCAACACAAAAAAATCAAGAATATGATGAAGATGAAGAAGTTACAAGTAAAGGAAGTTACAACAACAACAATAACAAAAGTGATGGGGTTGTTAGCAGACAAGATATTAAAGCTGCAATTGCTAAAACAATTGAATTAAGAGCTTTACATGCTACTCTTTTACAACAACAACAAGGGAATATTAGTCCTGTTAAAATATTAGCTTCTTCTGCTTATTCTCCTACTACTTCTCTTCATTCTCATCATTTTTCTGCTCAAGATTATCCCATTTTTACACCAGTAAGTCCCTTAATTGTTCTTATTAGCACTCACGTTGGTGTTTTATTACCGGAGTTTTAGTGAGGTTGTTGTTTCGGGATCTTATTGTAGTATTAATATGTGATAGTTTTGCTTCTGTTGTTACTGATTGTGTTTTGTTCTTATATTATGTTCTTTTATAGATCGTTTTTGTCATCATGTTACTAAGTTTTGGTGAGGTTGTTGTTTCAGGGAAATCATTTGTAGTATTAGTATGTCTAGTAATCTTGCTTGTGTTTTGTTATTACTGATTTTGTGTTGACGCAAGGATTTATTGGAAATTTCAAACTGATCTTTAATGTTCTTTTCGATCTTTAATGTTCTTAGCACTTTGTGGCTAGGAATTTTAAAAGGTGTGTGTTAGTTATTCAAAAAATATAATATTTTAAAATATTCGAGCAACAGAGCTTAATTTCTCTTCATTCCTACTATTTTTCTGATCAAGATTTATTCCATTTTCACACAAGTCTCTTTTCTTTTATATTTTTTTATTGAATTTTTCGGAGACAAATTTAGAATTTAAAGATTCGATATTTAATGTTTTTAGTACTCATCTGCCTAGGACCTTTTAAAGGGTGCGTATCGAATTTTTAAAAGATATAATATTTTGAAAAGTTCGAGCAACATAGCTTAATTTCTCTTCATTCTTATTATTATTCTTATATGATGTATGGAAATATGTGTCTGACCAAATAATAAATAATATTAACTTCAAGCTTACATTATCTTATCCAGATATTGCTTCTAAAGGAAGGTTTAAATGTCAAACCTGAAATAGCATAATTATAAGAATTATATCCTTGTTAGTAAATATAAGTGCTTTTGTTTTGATAACCGTAATAGGAGTCGATGTGATATGCTTGTTGCTTCGGTTAGGTTGTTTGTAGTATTATTCGGTGGTTGTCTTGTTTATGGTACGTTTTGTTGTATCTGATAAAATTTGTTAATCTTATATTTATATCTTTTTCTAGATTGTTTTTATGGTGAGCCGAGGGTCTATCAGAAACAGTCACTCTGCCTCACCTATGAGCTAGTGATATGAATCCGCTTTGTGGGAATATAGTGAGTTTGTTGTTATTGCATTTAATGTTACATCAAGTTCTCACAGTACAGTTACTAACATATAAACCTGTAGCTACTTTACTGTTTAGTGGGTAAAATTCAGGCTGTTTGATGTGACAGTAGCAGTCTTACGACTCTAGTATTATATTAGGTAAAGTTTAGTGACTTTACTATTATAGTAAGTAAAGTTTAGTTACTTTAACGAGACAAAAAATATATTGTTCGAACTCTCTAAAAATGTTGAAACATCCTTATCGGATCTTTTAAACTCTTCAAAGAGGTTGACAGGTACATGTTGGATTTGAAGAGTTTGGAGAATCTGACATGAGTGTTGCAGCATTTTTGGAATCTGAGCAACATCGATTGTGTGATCACTCATTCACATATTGTTCCTTGTAAAGATTAATATAAGTTGTGATCTATGTTGTTCGTACTCTTCAAAAAATGCTGCAACATCCTTATCGGATCCTCCAAACTCTTCAAAAAGGTCGACAGGCGTATGTTGGATTTGAAGAGCTTGGAGGATCTGACATGAGTGTTGCAACATTAACACTGACTGTGATCACTCAATCACATAGGTGTAGCTTCTCTAGAAATGGTCAAGATCTTTATTTTTTATCAAGACTAATTGTGATCTATGTTGTTTGTACTCTTAAACGAAAGCCGAGGTTGCGTGTCTTATCCTCCAAAAAGGTGCACTTTTTGGAAGATCTGACTCGAGTGTTGCAACATTTCTGGAGAATCCGAGCAGTATTATTTCTGATAACTCAATCACATGGTGTATTTTTTGTTTCTTTTTTCGTTTTTTTGATGATCTTGATTCAACATTTTGTGTGCAGAGCTATGAAGATGAACCATTGCCAGGATACAAACAACTACAGTTAGATCACAATCCAAACTATGCTGAAATTTGGGATGAATATGGCTTTGGAGGAGTAGGAAATGGTAACGATGAGCCAAATTTGTTCTTAAAAAATGGATGTACTAACAGTCTGATCAACTTTGAACCTCACATTTGTCCGGCTGATGATCAGAGATCAGTCACGAGCTCGTGTACTGATCAAATAACTACGCGTAAAGCTTCTCCTATTGCTCGTTACAACAAGGTTCGGAGAAACTCATTAGGGGACTTGAAATCGGTTTCATCTTGCAACAAGTGTAAGCCTGCAATAATTAGTACTGGGGCCGATGGTGGTGGTGGTAGTAGTACTAGCAAGAGTGGGAGGAACTCGAATGTCATAGTGCCATTGTCGGATTCACATGTTTCTGTTCAATCGCAGCCAAAGAGTAAAGGCGGTCGGAACTTGTCGTGGCTGTTCCCTAAGCTAAAGAGGAAAAGCAAAGTTGAAAATTCACCAAACCGGACAGATCAATCCGATGAGGTTTCTCAAGTCTTGAAGGATCATATAGGGATGGTTTCAAACGAGACATTGAAGAAAGAGCTTATGGAAGCGAATGAGAGCAGAGATGCAGCATTGGTTGAAGTCACGGAAATGAAGTCGTCTTTAGGTGAGTTAAGGCAAAAATTAGAGTACTTAGAAACTTATTGTGAAGAGCTGAAGAAGGCGTTGAGGCAAGCAATTCAAGCAACAGAATCCCCTGTACTATCCTCCTTCAAGCTTAGAAATTTTCCTAGAACGGGGAAATCCATAGATGGGGACGGAGAAAATGTAATCCCGGTTACTGATGAGGTAATGCTAGAAGGTTTCTTACAGATTGTATCCGAATCAAGGTTATCGGTTAAACAGTTCTGCAAGACTCTAATCGGACAGATTGAAGAGACAGACAATTTGTTAGCCGATAACTTGAACCTTTTGCTTCAACCTTACAAGCTGTCAGTCAACTCAAAGTACTCAAAAGCAGTACTGTACCATATTGAATCCATCATAAACCAATCACTTTTCCAAGATTTTGAAAACTGTGTGTTCCAAAAGAATGGCTCACCAAAACATTTAGACCCTCAACAAGATCGCCATGCTCAGTTCTCATCCTTTGTCGTGTTGAGGAACCTAAGTTGGAACGAGGTGTTGAGGAAGGGAACAAAGTACTACAGTGAAGACTTCAGTAAGTTCTGTGATCAAAAAATGAGTTGCATTATCACGACACTTAATTGGACAAGGCCATGGCCAGAACAACTCCTTCAAGCGTTTTTCGTTGCTGCTAAGTGCATTTGGTTGCTGCATTTGTTGGCGTTTTCATTCAATCCTCCCCTCGGGATTCTACGAGTGGAAGAGAATAGGAGTTTCGATATGCATTACATGGAGGACGTCGCAGATAGACTAAAAGTACAAAGTCCTAGCAGGGTTAAGGTAATGGTTATGCCTGGTTTTTATGTGCAGGATAGAGTACTTAAGTGCAAGGTAATATGCAGGTACAAAAATGTAGCATAGTTAGGTTCTCCTTTCACCACTTTTTTTTTTTTTTAAAAAAATGTTCTTTCTTATGTAATCTAACTTGTAATAGTAGTTTCTTGCTGATTATTTGATTGGAATGAGTTCTCACCTTACATGGTGGAAGTCATCAGTTCGAGCCTAGTTATCCCTAAGCCCAATGTGACTTTTACTAGTTGGATTTGCTCTCCCGTCGTCGTCCAATGAGAATGGATAAGAGGTTCTTGGGGTTGACGTGAGGGAGCAGGGATGGCTACATTTCTCGGAGCGAACTCCGATCGAATATGAAGCGCATGGATACAAGTTATGTCTTGAAATGAAAGATAATTCTGAATCCGCCTTAGACTACATAAATTAGTTGCCATATAAGTATGGGAATAGAACCACCCAATACCATTCGGCCATCTAGTGTACAAAATATTTGGCCATCTAATTTACAAACTATGTCCAAAGTGTATAAGTAGTGTATATTTCACTAAACATTTTGGAAGTAAAATTGCAGATGAAATGTTTGAGAAGACTTTGGGAAAAATAGAAGAGGTTGATGCATGGTTGGAAACTGAATATTACTTGACTACTTGGCAGTTGTTCCTCGTTTTGAAATGTAAAACTAACTTGTGAAGGGTCAATGACTTATTTTGTACCTATTGACTATCAAAATCTTTGAATAAATTTGGCTTTAGACAACTAATTTTATCGAATCATTCCTGATTGAGTATTTTTTTTCCATGAAATCATCGATGAGATGAGAGCTAAGGCCAACCATACCTCGGTGTGGTTCTTAGTTGGATGACTAATTTCATCCGTTCATGTTTTTCAAGAAATCTTGAACCGATGGTCTTTCTGTAACAGTCTCTCTATTACACCTTCGAGGTAATGGTATGGATTGTATATGCTCTAACATCCCCACACCTTACTTTGTGGGAATATACTGGGTTTGTTATTGTTGTTGTTATATGTTTTTCAAGAAAACGAGGTCTTGCTATCGGAATATAGTTGGAGAGAAGACAGTGGTTGGGACACAGTGCAGTAGTTCAAGAATGGGGAGACAAAAGAGTGTGAAGACTAATGCTACCGAAGTGCTGGTCTCAGCTGGAGGCAGATGCATATTCATGATTGGGCGTTTATAGTTTCGTACCATAATTTTAAGTTTATATAAAATAATAATAATCTCACAAGATTTTCCATATAAAACTCGTGCATCTTATGCGATGCTCCATATAAGACGCGTGTATTTATTTATTTAATTTTATGATAATTACGTTTAATTGCCTAGGTGAGCACGCCCAAGTTAGAGGGCATATCTTGCCAAGGGTCAAAGGGAAGTGAACCAAATTTGTTGGACGAAAATGTGTAAATTGGATCAATTTATAAGTTTCCTTATTTTTATATCACACTAGAATCGAAGCCCCTGATATACGTTAACTTTTATTTTTTGTCTCTGATACAGATAAATTTAGAGAGAACCAAATTTGTGGTATAACTTTTAAATATTTTAAATTATTAATTATTATGATCTATATATATTTTTTTATGTAGATCTTGCAAAATACAAATAAAAGTATTATTTATGTACCTGACTTTTTTTTACTTTCAGTTTAGATCGATAGGTAAAGATGACAATGGATAGTTAAGGTATGAACCTCGCGATAAAATGATGGTTAAACATGCGATATATTGCATGCTCGCAATATATTGTAGACAAGTAACTCTTCAGATACATACGGATGCATGTTAAGCCGTTCAGTTACATGGTCAGACACGCGATATATTATGTAGTTGCGATATGTCGTAGTTACAACATGTACCGCGCGGAACTTTTTTAGGTGGGTCGGACTAATCCGTTCCGGCCCATTTAACAGGCTTAACTATACCCGAAATGCCAACAACACACCTAAACTTTACGAGAATCTTATTACCTTCCTTAACACATTTTCTCTATATTTTTATGCTCCTTTGTGCCGACATGGTAGAATTTACTTGACATGACAACTCATTTATCTGGACAATGGTACCATGTCAGCACAAAAAGAGTATCAAAATACAAAAAAAATGATTTTAAAGGGGGTGATAGGACCCTTGTAAAGTTTAGGCGTGTCACTGACATTTCGATTATAATTAAGGTGGTAATTTCCCTTCATTTTGTAAGTTGGTACTATCGAGATTTAATATTTAAAAAAGAAAAACTTTTGATACATATGAAAAAAATCTTGACAAAATTTGTACTATAAGTTCGAATTTTTTATGCCTATTAAGTGAATTTTTAACATAAATATAGGGTTAAGACGCAACTATTAAGTTCTTCCAAACCCATATTATAACTTCAATGGTAGATCTACTCCTGCCTTTATTAGGAGATGTTATAGTGCAAACAAAAAGTTATATCGTCGGTGTATATAACTTAAACAATATGGAGAGCATGACAACACTTATTTACCTCTTTCACCCAATCCGTCAAACTATAGCTCAAGAATTTAAGGTACCGATAACCTGAAAATGGTGAACGAAGCACCTATCATTCCACCAGGAATAATGTCCTCAGCTCTTGCATTGAGAAACACTTCCATGTCCTTTTCAAATTGAGCAACCTAAGCATTCACTACTTCAACATTTGAGGCACCTACATAGTCAATCAATCCTGCTAGAGATTTCGCAGTTAACAATTCTTCAGCAGGAACCTTAGATAACCAATGTATAGCACAAGAACAATGTGCAAAATATATCGCACATCATCTTGTGTCAAGAAACCCACCTAGTACAACATTGCTCAATCCGATATGAAAGTTAATACAAAATCATATATATTGAAAGAAAGACTTTTATATATTCTTGATCGCGATGAAAATAATCTACCATGGAATGATCCTGCAACTCCGTAGGATCGATCATCAATGGGTAGTAGTGATCGAAAGAGGGTGTTGAAATCGTTCTTGACATGATCATTGAGAAAAAAATCCTTGGCATTTTGCCTAATGTTGATATGTTTCCTCTTCACCTTATTGTCTTTTCCAGGGTTGTGTTTGATTTTACTATCGCGGTGCACACCTCTACTTAAGTTTAATAATTTTTTTGGGCCTAATGTGTATAGGCTATAAATTAAATATGGATGGATGGGTGGCGTATGCGCTGAACTGAGGAGTTTCCAAAGCATTAACCTTTTTTTTTTTTTTTTTTTTTTTTGCTCCTTTTTTAGCATGTCATCACAGGCAAATACGAAAGATCTCAGTTCAAACTGAGTCAGGTTCTCTTATTCATTTTCTATGGGTTTTTTTTTTTCCTCTTCAAAATCTAGGACATCAATATGAAATTTCAAAGTTTATAATTTCATGTCACTATATGTTTCATCAAATACACTTGGAAGAAAATGATGAAGAGCATACACATACACACACACAAAAAGAACAATCAATCTTTTTATGTTTTATTTTTTATTTTTATTAAGTATGTAAAAATTACTGATATTACGCAAACATACTTTAGAGTTTAAATGTTTATTAATTCTCGAAAAAAAAAAATACATCAAAATTTTATTATAAACTTTGCATTTCTCGGCTTACATAAAAAAATAAAAATAAACATAATCACTTTACTATACCCCTATTCCCTTCTCAGTTTATATGTCATTAATAAACATATAAATAAAATAATAAATGACTCTCCCATTAAACTCAAGCTATAACTTATATACATTGCACAAGTCAACTTCTCAAAATAATTAATTACAACCCACGTAGGTTTTTTCTAATCAGAGATCTCGACTTCCAGTTATGTAAATGAACTCGTACTCGATGAAAAAAGATTAAGAAGTTATATTTAACAAGGCGAATTTAACTCGCAAGCAAATTTTCCCTCTATCCAAGTCCAACTTGGCCCCGGTAACCAACCAATGTCCCGGACTATCCAATGGGCCTCTACACAATTGTGTAGTATGCACAAATTTACGTAGCTTTTGGGTTTGCACCGGAACCGGTGGGCCGGTAGGGTACACACCGGAGTCCACAACCACCGGCTTCTCCGGTGACAAACCGGGTATCGAGGATCCACTACTAATACCCGATAAAAAACCTGATGACGATTTCGTACTATTTTCGGAGTCCCATTTAGAGTGTACGATGCATGCATTTGAAATTTTGGAATATAACAACCTTAGATGTAATACGCTCTTTGTATCGTGTTTTTTAACGTGGAGTTGAGCACCTGTAACGATGAAACTATAGTCTTTCTCGTAGTTAGGTGTCCAATTCGGATCATATTTTACGGGGGCCGTGCATACGTGCGAGAATTTTTTCCATTGGATGGCTTCGAAATATCGATCATCAAGCGTGTCTTCTGACCCACGCCACGTAAGCGGGTCATCTAATTTGTCTTGAAGGAGTACGGGAGTGTTAAGCAAGTGTTGTACATGTATGGCCAACCTGAAACAACCATAGTAATATGCAAATTTAGGTCAAAGTTCAGTAATGGTGTCACATAAAATGACACGAAAAAAATTACCTGTTGCACTTCACTCCTTCGAGATAAAGTCGCATTCCTGTTATAGGTGTCTTTCCCACGATTACCTAATAATATATTAATGATATAACATAATTAATTCGGATTTTCGAAATTAAAACAAATATAACTAAACGTACAACAAGGCAAATGATCTCAAAAGAATGGCATCTTTCTGTTTTGAAAAACTATTTAATCTTAGCATTTTCATTTATTAGGATCCTCATAACCTATGTTGTTCAAACTCTTCAAAAATATCTACGAGTGAGTATCAGATTCTTCAAAAATAATGTATTTTTAAAAAATTCGATACGGGTACAACAATATTTTTAAACAATCCAAGCAACTTAGCTCATAACCACTACTTTAAATGTAAAAATATGTGAATCTTCTACCACCGTTCATTTAAAATGATTTTTATTTTACTTTTCATTTGTGTTGGTCGGACTCTTCAAGATCGACACACACTTAATGATATGTTTGAAGAGAACAACATCGCTTACACATTTTGGTTTATACATCACAACAAGTCTTCATTATCCTTTAAACTCCATATCATATCAGCCCAGGTCAGGCGACCCAAAAGGACCAAATATAAACCACCGCTAAGAAAAGGGTATATAAACAAGCAATCAAGCTAGCAAGTCAGGAATACAAGATGGGTTTTTTCAGGATGTGTGAACTTCCTTATATATTCAACCACATGTGCGGGTGTGAAAGAATTCTATGGGTCTCGATCATTTTTCAACGAAATATTGATTTTATCAGTCATTTCATTTCAGAATCAAGTCCATCACATAAAATTGAATAAAGCGAATATTAATTAGAGGTGCATTTTATTTTTCTTTTCATTTTGCACTTTTGTTTAAAAGTTTTGGAAATTTTTACCTGAGTTGGGTTTACATAAAGCTTTGGGCCCATCAAATTGAATTGAAGGGCTGGAGGTCGAATGGACCTATTTGAAGTTGGGCCTAATGGAAGATCATTGTGAATAGGGGCCCAAATTTTGTGGGCTTGGAAATCCAGAAAATACTGCAAATCTGCTTTAGGTGGCTTGTCTGCACAACAATACATTATTTTAATTTAATTTAATAATATACTCTAAATTATTCAAAAAATAAAAATATACAATCTGTATGTCAAATAAGTTCACCTAACACATTTCTCCACCATTTAAAGTCAAATTTGCATAGTTATAGAGATAAAAGACCTTAAGTCAATTTGGCATTTATTCAAGAAAATGGAAAGAATATTATTTGTTTTATTTTATTTTTCAAATTTGAAAAAGGCAGGTCAGTGAACTTAACATCCCGCATTCAGCACTGGGTTCATGTAAAAGCTGTATCCTAGGAGATCGGATGTAGACAACCTACCTAATATCAATGAATAATTTCTTAATTCAAATTCATACATGTGACCTATAAGTTCCGTAGATATAACTATATTCTTAGTGTAAACATTCTACACTTGCACAAGGTCCAAAGAAGGGTCAGGAATTTTGATGTAGGTAGCTCATCCTAACGCAAGCACCAGTAACTAATTCTACGACTCAAATTTTTTACCTATAGATCATCACACAAAGATAACTGTACCATTGCTACGAATTTAATTTGACTTACATCTAAGATAAAGGTTGATTGCATGTGATAAAAAGCCCTTGCCAGGAACACCTTTGAGAAGTGAAGTAATAGGTATAAAGCTAAAGGCAATAGCATCTGGCAATGAAGGCACTGTTAGAAGCCATTCACTATGTGTATTTGCTGTTAAATCTCCACCTCTTTTTGAACATATCACAGTTACTCCCTGCAAAAATAAAAAAATAAAAAAAAATCATATTAATCTTTTAAGTTTTTATTATTTTTTTAAAAAATTACAAATTCTTTATTTTGTTGTAACTTCTTAGTAGTGGCGGAATTAGAGATTTGGCAAAGAGTGTAAATTTTCTTTTCAATTGTGTATATCCATAATAGCTAATATTTAACCTCTATACTTCATAATGTTCTGATGTGAAGAATGTACATCTAACCATTCGCAGAAGATGGCTCCTCCATTATTTCTTAGTAAAATGGAACTAGTATCTCTTCCACTATCTTATTCATGTTTCAATTTTATTAAAATTGTGTTTTTAAGTGTCATGAGAGAATCCTGAAGCAAAGTAACGGTAAAGTTATCTCGACGTGACTTATACGTCATGAATTTGAATTGTGGAATCAGCAATTAATATTTGTTGTATTAGGGTAAACTGTCTATTGATGACGCCTTTTTAGAATGGGTCTTTTCAGAATTCTGTGTGAACGCAAGATATTTCATGCACTAACGGTAAAGTTATCTCGATGTGACTTATAGGTCATGAATTCGAGTCGTGGAATCCGCAACTAATATTTGTTGCATTAGGGTAGACTGTCTATTGATGACACTTTTTGGAAATGGGTCTTTTTAGAAGTCTGTGTGAGCGCAGGATAGCACTAACGATAAGGTTATCTCAATGTGATTTATAGGTCATGAATTCGAGCCATGAAATCAGCAATTAATATTTATTGCATGAGGTAGACTGTCTATTGATGACACTCTTTAGGAATGGGTCTTTTTAGAATTCAGTGTGAACACAAGATAGCACTAACGATAAGGTTATTTCAGTGTGAATTATAGGTCATGAATTCGAGTTATGAAGTCAGCAATCAATATTTGTTGCATGAGGGTAGACTGTCTATTGATGGCACCTTTTGAGAATGGGTCTCTTTTCGGAATTTTGTGTGAATGCAGAATAACACTAACGATAAGGTTGTTTAAATTTGACTTATAGATCATGAATTTGGATTATGAAATTACCAATTAATATTTATTGCATGAGGATAGACTGTCTATTGATGAGGCCTTTTAGGAATGGGTCTCTTTTCTGAATTTTGTATGAACGAAGGATATTTCATGCAAAAATTGATGACTTTTTTTTTGTATTGACTGTTAACCAAAAGCTCAAATTTCATTTCTTGAATTATTTTCAGAGATCAAGTTGTTAATATTGACTTAAAAATCTTTAGACTTTTTTTATTGTTTGCTATTTTTGTTAAGTTAAATTCAAAGAATCTCCCATGTGTGAATGGATTATATATGTTATTAAAAGCTTCCCTAATGTCAAAAGTTTACATTATTAGCTGGAGAATGTGGACCTGTGACAAATCAAAGCAAGAAAATTGACCTATTAATTCATGAAAAAAATAAAAAAATAAAAAATTCCATTTAAGCCTTTTCTAGGGATTTTGAGGTCAAATAATTTGATTTTTTTTTGGGGAAGTTTTTTATTTAGAGTTCGATATTCTTATTAGGACTCCAGCAGGCGAATTCAGGATTTAGGGGCTTGAATAAATTCAGTTTACGCGGTACATGTCTCATTTTGGGGCAACACTCTCAACAATTTTTTTTATTTACATAGGCTCGAACTTGATATCTCTAGTTAAGGCTATAAAAATCTTGAACGGTCCTACTATAATTCATTTAATTTTAATTTATTGTCAATAAACATTGTATACTCATAAGTATTTTTAAGTTATTTTATAAATAAATAATTATATATTTAAATAAAAGCGAATTGATAATTGAAAATTCACATATACAATTATCAACTTACATTTTTGGTTGTTGTCGATGGGAAGCTGCTGAAGATGTTGGGTTGAGGATCAAAATAATTGAATGCCTCAATAGACTGCAATTCAGAAAAAAAGAATTAAAAAGAAAGAAAAAGATTTATTATTTAATTAATTAATATTGCTGGGAGAAAGAGAGATTAATTTGAAAGATAATTTTCAATTGGAGTCAAAAATT
>JBDJHY010000001.1:1653848-1665755 GCA_039654485.1 Withania somnifera | reverse complement strand
AATAACCTCTTTACTTGTATAAGCTTAAGTATAAAATTGAGTACATATCATTCTCTTTAAATCTCATTTATTTCAATTATTTTTTATATGTTTACGTTGTTGTTGGATAAAAAATATACTCCTTTTATTAATTTAAGGTTCAATATATGATACCAAGGACTAAATCAGAATTTATTGAGAAGGATCGAAACTGTTATTATCTGAACATTCAAGTACACTACATTACACAAAAACAATACATGGGGTTAATGTGAAATATATTCACTTTGCTCATCTTTCAAATATAATTGGAAACTAGTTACATTTTAATCCAACCAATTAGATTTTATAACCAATAATGCAAACAAGTAATTGAATAATCAAATCAATTAAAAGCAAAATGCACTATGCACCTATATCTGTTTCTTATAAACATTATTATTTTCCCATTTTGCCCTTTACTTTTCCCATTATCTCACTCGTATATATAAACACATAAAATCTCTCGTTTCCTTTGCCTTTCTCTTTCTCCATCTCCATTTCTTCAATCTCCTTTTTCTCTCTCCATTTTCTTCAATGGATAATAAACCGGAGACCTCAGAACCGGATTTCCAAACCGGTTCATCTTCATCAACCATTACAACTCACCACTTAACGGTTCCGCCTGGTTTAACACCAGAAGAATTCCAACAACTAACTTCAACTATCATTGAGTTCCACTCTTACCGGGTCAACCCGGTCCAATGCTCTTCCCTACTGGCACAACGCATCCACGCACCGGTCGAAACGGTCTGGAGCGTTGTCCGCCGGTTCGACAAACCACAAACGTATAAGCACTTCATCAAAAGTTGTACAGTAAGCGAAGACTTTCGTATGGCTGTAGGGTCCACACGTGACGTCACTGTCATCTCCGGTTTACCAGCTACTACCAGTACTGAACGGCTTGATATATTGGATGATGACCGGCATGTGACAGGGTTTAGTATTATTGGAGGAGAACACCGATTGAGGAATTATAGGTCGATTACTACGGTGCATGGATTTGAACGTGATGGTAAGATCTGGACCGTTGTTTTGGAATCGTATGTTGTTGATGTACCTGAAGGGAATACGGAGGAGGATACGCGTCTTTTTGCTGATACAGTTGTCAAGTTGAACCTTCAGAAATTGGCTACAGTTACTGAAGGTTTGGCACGTGAAGCGGCTGGTGGTGGTGATGGCGATAGTGATGCAAGCCACAGGTGAACGGTGTGAATTATCGAAACCACACACCGAAAAAAAAGGATTGTTTTTTTTTTCTTCTTTTTATTCGTTTTTTTCTCCTTGTTCTTTTTTGGTGGGGTGGGGATTATGTCTTTTACCATGGATTAATAGAAAAAAAGGATTTTTATTGATGGTAATTATAGAATTATTTTTTTATTTCTGAGGTAGTGGTTGTATCAATCTCAAATGATTGGCTTTTAACTTTTTTGGGGGATTGAGTTAGACGGACTTTGATTTCATTCGCTTCAATAGAGCTTGTGATCAGTATACTTTATCAAAATTGAATTAAAGCCAATATTTGAGTATATTAGATCAAACTTAATAAGATTATAGTGAATATATTTGTTGCTGATAAATATAAAATAAGCAATGCTGCTTTGTATTTTGTATCCTGCAACTTCAGTTTATGAAATAATAAAAAAAAGGGGGAGTATTTTTTTTTTTAAGAGATGATGGACGGACACACGACACTATAGTTTTTTTTTTATTACTACTATATAGCACAACTTAATTTAAAATTATAATCAATATTTTCTTAAATTATTTTTGGAAGAGGAGTGGTCCTTAATAATGAAAGAAAATAAAATTTACAAGGGAGGTAGTACACGTGAAATTTGATCTCTACTGCTTACTTAATAATGAAATTATAATCACTAGTGTTTTTAACTTTAAAAAGTAACTCCTATATGTAGCATATACTTATGAATTTGTGTAATATTTCCAAGTGTCCATTTCCCAAAATTCAGAATAAATTGCATGAATTTTGCTATATAAGTGATACAGATCTCAAGAATTTCTTAATTGAGATGAATATGTTAGTTACTTGTAAAATGGAAAGTGGGACCAATTTAGATAGCTTACAAAGACAATGGATGATTGTCAATTCAGTACATTTTATGTGGCACATTTGTTGTTGATTGGATCATTTCTCAAGTTTTCCTTTTTCAGTTGTAGTAGCTGTTTGCTCATTTCCATTCACCAACCAATCATTTCCTCCTAGTGTGTGTTTGAAGTAACTCTCTTTGCTATAGCCAATCACTTTGTTAATAACTTAATATTGATACTCCATCAATCATACATGAATAATCTTATACTTTCCTAATAATACTACTTTGATCAAGCTACCTAATTCAACCTGAAAATTAAATTTGTAAATCACTTATTAATTATTTTTTTTATAAAATATATTTGTTTTTACAATTTGTAAATAATTAAAAAAAATCCTTTTCTCCTAGTTCAGCTTATTGGTGGAGTCAAAATTTTTAGAAAAATATTTTTGATATTAATTTTACAAGAAAGGGGTTGGGATGAATCCACTTGTATATATGAGATTTTAATGTGTCAGATCAATGAGTGCCAAAGTTAGAAATTGCGCAAAGCATATTCAAATTTACTATATATACATGGCTTTGAATTATATTATACATTGTGATTTTTTATTTATAAAATATAATTTCTCGATGAGGTATGATGCATTAACCACCTTTCTGCATCTGAGTTTGGGGTGTTAAATCTGTAATTCTTTTTGTATATTTGGGTTTTATATAAGGATTTTGGCTTTTGCACATATTCCTGATAGATTTTTCTTTTGGAATATATTTGAAAAGATTTTCTGAAAAGAAATTTGTGTCTTGCTGACTGTTTCGGAATAAGAAAAGTTCTAAAAATTTTGTTTGGATTCCAAAAAATGCTTTAAAGTAGTTGCTTAAATAGACATGTGAAGAAAATTATCGGTTATATTTAAGGAAAACGATGAAAAAATTAACTAGAAATATTAGAAACATTTTAGCAGATTTAGAAATTACACCAACTGTTAGAAAATAGACCAAAATAGAAGAAATTGCAAAAGCTATACCTTAATATGTGAATTCCCACGAAATATTTTTTTCACAATTTTCATTAAAAAAAGAAACCTTCGAATAACCAATAAAGTTATTATCGTGTGATAAAAAAATTATAAGTTTAAACTTTGAAAACAACCTATAATTGAATTCCAAGATAAAACTATATACAACCAACACTTTAATATACTTAACTACTCTTTTACAATTTCAATAAAAAAGAAAACAGACAAATTGTTGATTCATGCAGAACACTCAAAAGGATTTTTTTTTTTTTCTGAACAAAAAGTTTTTCTTTGCTTACTAGGAGTTTTTTTTATTTAGGTTACCAAATAAACATGGTTTACTTCTTTTAGAGAACTTGTTTAGGAAAGAGCACAATTGCGGCTAACTATGACAGACCCTCAATTAAACAACAATATAAGGGAATTAATACCCTAAGGGGAAAGAGAATCAAGAAACTTACCAAAATGAGTAGTCAAAAACAGACAAGAGAAAAGTTTAAAGATAGTGCTAGACAACATAGGCAGGTGGAGTTCAAACTTTAACGACAAAAATCAATCAAACATCAAATTCACTATCTTTTGACTGTTAAATTTATGTTATAGTTTATGTGACATAATTTAATCTGCATAAAATTTAATTTTTTAAAAAATATTTTTGAAATTTATTATTTTAAACATTGTCTTAGCATTTAGCATATAATTAATTATAAGGCTTTAAAATTTATAATTTTAAATATGTCATATAACATTTTGTAACTAGAAAAACTTCTAAGATAAAATGTGAATCTCAATTCAAATTAAATTACTTTCAAAAATGCAACAATGAACCTTTCTTTTTAAACGAATTCATAAGAAAATAATGCCAGAACAGTAAGATAAAAGAAGAAAGTTAAGGTTTATAAAGAGAACTTAAAATAATTGGCCACTTAATTAAATTTTTTTTTGTGTGTGTGTGTGTGTGTGTGGTGGGGCGAAGGTGGAGGGGAGGTGGGGCCGTGGGAGGATGGGGAGGTCGTTGCCATTTATTTCTAGCACACAAGTTGTTAATTCTTTATTCAGCCAAAAAGCTGATGAATTTACAGAAAAAGTGTCCTCTTTTTCCTCCTCTAAATATAAAGTATAGTCCATATGGGTCTTTCCCCAAGGGTAATGTAGAGCCAAATCCTACTCTATTGTGCTTCCCATCACACCCAAGATTCTTCTAGTATGTACCAATCAAGAAAGGTCAGATCCCCAAAAAATTCATACAGTATATGGACATGTCAGTATAGTCATTAGTCAATGCTATGTCGTGGGGTCCTTTCTATGCGTAACTTTCTTCCAATCACATTAACTCCCTTTTTTATGTTTAACCATTAATTAATAAGGTAATAGACAACGAATCAACTGCTTTTTTTTAAAAAAAAAAAAATTAAAAAAAATATTATAGGAAAATTATTATATTAAGCAGGCCAGAAGTCGCCGTTTATAAGTTACGCCCTTTCTGTTCTAATTTATTTAAATACATCTAAGTGGAGACGAAGTTTAGAATTAAGAAAAAATAATTTATTCAAAAAATTTGATTTTAAATATATCATAATATCTGTATAATTATAAAATAACATATGAAATTTGTGATTTTAAAAATATCATAACATTTATGTGATGATAATAATGTTTCATTAAGATAAAATAAAAAGTTCAAACTAAAACATTTTTGGAAACAGAGAGATTATCACAGCTTTCATGTCCAATGACTTCCATGAATATCCACATCCACATCTTTTTATGCTACTATATATAAACATTGATCCCACAAACATAATATAAATAGAGCAAATGCACTTAACCCTGATTTGTCTTAATACCAATCTGAATGGAAGTTTAAGAATTGTATTTCTTCAAATCTCAGGGTGTATTCCATAATTATTCCGTTTGAAATTATTGGTGATTGTCTAAACTCTACTTAATTAATTAATTGAACTTACCAAATGGCTTTAATTTTTCCACAAGGATATTGTCATTTAATCAAATATGTGTGTATTAACACAAGTACATATATATAAGTGATTATTGTCGTTGTTAGTGCATGAAGTTACATACGCAATTAAAGGATTTCTCTCCCCCAAAAAGAGGAATTTCAATAATTTGTGAAAGTGGAATATTTAATGATTGCCTAAGTTCTACGTCTCACCTAATTAAATTGCATAATGACGAGATGGGTGATACAATAGGGCAAAGGGGAAGAGCCCAAAAGGCATTATTCTATTTCCTCATATGATAGACGTATCATACTTGAGTTTAGAAAAATTAAACTGTATCGAAAACACACAAAAAAAAAAAAAAAAACATTTCATTCGTAGGAATGACTATCTGAAAATACTGATAATCTTTTTAGGATGTAAAAAGCTACTAATAGGATGCTTAGTTGCTTCATAGGAAACTCACATTAATTTTATAAAGCAAAATCATGCCTCAAATTACTTTTTTGAGCAGTTTAATTTTTATCTGTAATTTATGATACTGAGAAAGGATAAGCATACTATGGATTCATCCTCTTTTTGTTATTGCTGCTCTTGATAATTAATACAATCCTCGATTGCCAAAGAAAAAATAATTGTAGAATGACACTCAGCAAAACCATATTTTTTGTTTCCTTTACTAGTCAAAGGCACACACATAATTATGACAAATGTATTTGTGTATAATGTATTTATATATGGACGTTTATTTCCTATTCGAATTTTCAATCGAAATAAATAATAATTTAAATATATTAATTAAAGTTACTGATAAGTTTGAGTGCCGTGATATATTAAGTAATCCCTTTTCGGCTTTTCCTCCAAATTCTTTTTTTAAAATAATAATAATTTAGAAATGCAAGTAGATTAAATACGTGTTTGCTTAATTTGCTAAATAAACTTCATCAACATCATGTAGATACTTAATAACACCGCTAGGTTTGCGTAATTTTTTTTAAATATTAAAGTATGTGAATCGTCATCAACAAGGCAACTTCATTAATGACTTAAATTTCAGCTAGCTGGCAATGATATATACTTCTCCATTTAGTTTTATTTGTTTAATTTGAATTTCACATAATTAATAATTGAGGTAAGTATTTTATACATTACCCCTATTAATTAATATTTACTACTCTATTAGATTTTGAAAAATAATTTTTAAAATAAGTAATTAATGGTAAGGATAAAATATAAAAAAAAAAATTATTATCTTTTTTTAATATATTAAAAATAATAAATAATAAATAAAAATTTATTTTAATAATAATAGACAAATAAAATTAAACACAGAATGGAAGTAGTACGTATAAGTTCTACTAATACTTCAATTTACTTAATTAAGAATTTTAATTCCAGACTCGATTTATCTTCAAAAATTGTATGTTTCTTTTTCAATTTCAAGTGATAGGTGGAGTACCAACCTGTATCCATATGGGCTTAATTATCATGTCTTGGAACTATTAGACTGTTTATCAACAGAAGCAAATCAAGGAATCATATTTTTAGCAATTATTGCATATGCATTTCTGGCAAAATTAAACTAGACACTGCACTAATATATATTTTATATTTGATTATTGGAAGCATCTGCGTTTATTACCAGCACTGTAATTAATAATTAAAACCTTTCTGAAAATACAGAAGTAAATATTGTTTATAAACAAATACACAAATTGATTTTAGTCAATTTTAATAAATATTATTTATTAAAAATACAAAAAATAAATAAAAAATTATGAAGTATTTCCTTAGAATTTAAACAAGTCTATCTTCACGATAGAGGATATTTAACAAAATTTCAATAACAAGTTCAGCTAATTAGAAGGGAATAGATACTATAGACTGATAGTTAGGCTAAACTCACCTAATAATTAGATTAATCCATAATGAAGTATTACAAACTGCTTGAGAAAATTAAAAGCAGAGTTAGAATTTTAATTTTATTGGGTTTTGGATAATTCAATTCAAAATGACGGCTTCAACTATTGTCATTTAAAATTAGGTCCTGGGCAATTTTTAAGAAAAAAATACACATATTAACAAATATGAACCTTAAATTACTACTAAATGTCCATATTTGCTTAAATTACTTATTATAACCTAATCATAGCCACACTTTACAAATATTCTCTTTTATCTCATCTCCAATATCGATGCACTGCACCAAACGCATACCTGCACATTCCGGAAACCAACGTCTATTTCCAGCGATAACTAGTAAAGTGAGTTCCGAACAAGGTTGGGTTTGTTGTGAGCTTATTAAGTAAGTCAAGTGGCTAAAAGTAAAGCTTAATGACTAAGCCTTATCTTTAGCCACATGGCAACCAACCAAGCCACCATAGTTGGTGACTAATGACTTGTAATGCCATGTGTCAACCAACATGGTGGATATATAAAGGTTTGAATGGGCTGAAATTTTTAGTGGAATTTTCCTTCCATTTTGAGAGAATTTCCCAATTTAGAGTATTTCCATAAATAGTAACTTCCCATATATAGAAACTTTCCACTTTTAAAATTTTTTGTTTTATATCGTATTTTATTTTATAACAAAAATTAGGTTTTGGTTTTTTTTTTAATGAAAATTTACAAAATTCACTTTTTTCCTAAATTAACTACTTACAAATAATATCTTTAGATACTTCTAGATCTTTTCCACTCCAGATATTTCCATCAATGCAATGCGCTTTTCCCATATTTAAAGGACTCAACCAACAAAAGTAACAACCAAAATATCTCACCTTCACAGAACCTTCTAGACACACAAACCGCATTCCCCCACTATGTCCACGTCAGCAACCGGAAAAACCGTCGGAGGAGTTTTCGGTTCCGACGACGGAGTTCTAGAAACTCCATTCCTAGACTCGGAGCGGTCGAATCTCCTCCAGCGTATAGCGGAAGAAGGCGGGTATGCATACGCAACGATGACGTCACTCGCGGCTGAAGGAGATATACGTGCGGCGGAGGCGGCGAAGGAGATGGCGTGGGAACAGGTACATTCAGGTCCATGGAATTCAGTTATGCCTATATGGAGAGATGCATATTCAATGGCGTGTATGCATTTAGCGAAAATTCATTATGTTAATTGTGAGTTTAATCAAGCGATTAAGGATTTAGATATGGGGATTATTATGGGAGGAATGAGGCTTAGAGATGAATTAAATATTGCGATTCGAAAAGCTATGGAGAAATTGAGAAGTGTTGAAGAGATAGGTGAATTGGAGATTGATAAATTTGTTGAGAAAGAGATTAACATG
Organism: Withania somnifera; assembly: GCA_039654485.1. Taxonomy (NCBI): domain Eukaryota; kingdom Viridiplantae; phylum Streptophyta; class Magnoliopsida; order Solanales; family Solanaceae; genus Withania; species Withania somnifera. Next base: position 1,657,410 of record JBDJHY010000001.1, on the reverse strand, counting down.
TCGGAGGTGAGGTTCGTCACTCGCAATTTACTATTAGTTTCTGTTGTTTAGCTCTCTATTAACCTTTATTGGAAGAGAGAAGAGTTTAAAAAGATCGAAAATACACCTAAGTATCTCGGTTTTTTTGTTTTATAGCTAAACTATCAGGTGTTTAAGTTTATTACCTGAACTATTACAAAATAGTTATCCAAATACACCTTAATTGTCAGTTGTTCACTTTTTTCTAATTGAAAGTTCAGGTAGGCAAAATTGAACAACTGATAGTTTGAGTGTGAGTTTCGTACTTGGACTATTATTGAATGTTTGTCGAAACAGACCTCCACTATCATTTGTTCACTTTTTCTACCTGAAATAACACAATCACTTTAGGTAAGTAAAGTGAACACTTTTTATGTTTTGTTCTGTTGTTCAGCTCGCTATTAGGTTCATGTGATTTTGATTATCAATTTTACTCACATTCATTTGAGTTTATGTGAATTTATTTGACTAAATACAGTGTTTAAGAAAAAAAAAAACGTAAGAGTTTTGAAGCTTATGGTTTTGAATATTTCAGTTATGAAAAATTAAAGGGATATTATTAAGCATTTTATTAGTTATTTTGTCGTCTTATATTAGTTGTTCACTTTTTCTTTTATACGTTCTTTAAGAATTATAAATAAAAAGAAAATTTTTACTAATTCACCCCGAGTTTTTTGAAACTTTATGAACTTGTTTTCACTTTCAAAATTAAAATTATAAGGGTGGAACAGAAAAAAGTTAATTAACGATCTTGATTTTGTAAATGGACAGGTAGTTTTTTTATTTACTTTTACTTATCCATTTGGACTTTGCACTACCTTAAGAACCAATGATTAGTATGAATATTTACCGCAATATCCATATTACTTGATGTATAGTCTTCGGTTTTGAAAAATGATTTGAGGAATAGGTAATTAATATTGAGGATGGGAAAAAGGTAATTGTCTTTTGTTCGTATATTAAACGTAACAGGTAAAAGTGATAATTTGGTTTTGGAATGCAAAAGTGAACAGAGGGAGTAATTTGGTGGACAACTAATACAGGCTGAAGGAGTAAACTATTTCCAAAATGTAGAAAAAACAATTGTTCTTGGAATTTGGAACCAACAAAAAAAAAAATTGAAATGGAGGCACCAGCAGCCCTGTCTATCCTAAAACCAGATGAGCTCTTACCAATAGACCGAAGCCCTAGTGATGAAGCAGAAGTGGAATTTATGATTATTTTTAGTCTCTTTACAACTTACCAAACTTTAGAAATGTTATAGCTCTAATCAAGTAGTATCTTTTAAGGTGCATTACCTTGTGCTCTGTTCACTTGATATCTGTAAATCAGTCTATACATGTCTGCTCAATCATATGACCGTGAGTATCATTTTAGTTGAATTTTTGTGGTGAATTTCTTGTATGAATTTACTCTGTTTATGTATGTGTTTTCGTCTTTTGGGATATATGCTAATGGAGGAACTGATAGATTAGAGTTGGAGGTTAGCTGATATTCTGGCTGGTTTTAAATGTGGAATAAGATCAATTGAAATACAAGAAGAAAAAGCAGTTCTTTGTATACTTGTTGAGAAGAAGTAAAAGGAAAAAGAAATGTTTGACTGTAATTGTCTTAACCTCCGTACACAGAGATTCTTATGCTTTCTCCATAGAATTTCATGTTTTTCTCACTCCCTTTAAATGAACTTCTATGAAAATTCTGTATGTCCTTTCGATCAATCACCCTTTTCAGTCTTCAGTCATTGATAATCCCGTTCTTCGGCTTTTGCTTTATGTGGTATAGTATGAATGAATAATTGTCAAGCAGGAAGTAATAAGATTCTTTCCTTGCTTAAGCTTTTGAAAAACAAAAAACATGATTAGGAACTTTGGGTTTGTTAATCTACTTCCCGAGTCTTTTGGCAAAGGAATCTACTCTCTGAATCTTAGTAGCAAGATTTTCTAAATCTATAAATTTTGTATAGTTTCACATCCACTTTAGCAAATTGTAGTATAAAGCATCCCTTCTCGCAATCGTGTTTGCATTTTGTGATTAATGGGTTTAGGTTGTTCATGGAATACCCTAATGAAGGAATATGATCCTCTTTATATCCTTAGTTACATACCATTTTTATCTGGTTGGAAAACCTCCTTAAATCTTCAATTGTAGCATTTTAGTCTATTTGTTCCAGCTGACGAAAAATTTGAGTGGAATTACATTTATGGATACATGTTTTGTACGTGAGCTCATCAATGAGTGCCCTCTAAGCTTTCAAATTGTCGAGGTGGTCTAGCATTTACTTTTGAGTGGTACTAGTGTATTTGAGATGAGAAGTGTGGTTATTTATCTTTTGTTTTGACTTTGCATGCAGGTGCAGAAGTTGTTACCTATTAAGTCATTATCTTGTAAGATAGTAGGGAAAAGGTCAGCCTTATCGTTGGAGGCATTCCTGAGAAACCATTATTTATCGGAATCTCCAGTGGTAATCAGAGATTCCATGGACCACTGGCCTGCCAAGAGTAAGTGGAATGACATGAATTACCTAAGAAGGGTTGCTGGCTTCCGTACAGTCCCCGTTGAGGTGATTACATTTACTCATATTTTCGTTTCGAGTCACTGAATTCTATTCTGTTTGATATTCCAACCATATCAAGCATATAAATCCTTTTCTTAAGCTACTAATCAAAGACCGTAGGTCCTTAATCTGTTTTGTCCAAGTTAGAATATAGAAAGACAATAGGAGATGAAATTACTTCACACGTTGATTGCATTAGAGTTGACAATTGACATTGCTCGCAAGAAACACTTTTTAAATACGATACACTTATCTCATTTTCCATCGAGGATGTGAAGCTAGCTACAATTTGGACTGGGTAATCACATTGTGAACTAAGCCCTAAGCTCGTGAATCTCTTTTTGCTCATTGTACATATACATTTCAAGATCTATTAATCAACTCTCTTTTCCATTTAATGATTTTAAGCTTTTTTAAGTAGGACATGTCTTTGTTGTCTATGTGTTTTAATTAACTTTAGTTGTGAAACATATATTACGAATACATAGAAAATCAGTAGCTATTTTTTGTATATTTCATCTTTCAAATTTGTCACCGAAATTTCACCAGATGGTTTTTGACTGGATTGGAAAGAAAAACCTAGGCTTTTTTGTGAGTGTGTATATGCTAGTCACATGTAAATTGTTCTTGATGACTTGGGTGGTGAGTGTATGTATCTTGAGATAACTTTCATCAAAAGAGTCTGGCGGTGTGTCTTTAATTAATTTTGTCAGTCATGGACAGCTGAAAGTGCCATGATGTGGGACACAAGAGACAAAGAAAAGTAACCTTATTTCTATAAGGATGGAGCTTTGATGGAAGCATGCTTTAATAGTTTTAGGTTTAGTTTTTTTACTATTTTTCGATGTAAGTGTTGCTTTTAAGTTCTAGATTTTCTTAGGTTACTTGGTTAAGCTTCCGGAGTCCAAGGTAATTTGGTTAATAACATTCTTACCAAATATAAACATGTTAAAACAAAATGGGACAAAGTAATTCTATCAGAGCAGTTTC
>JBDJHY010000001.1:1627892-1638614 GCA_039654485.1 Withania somnifera | reverse complement strand
TTTTTTTTTACAATGTTTGAGTAAGCTTTTTTTTTTTTTTAATAATAATAATAACAAAAAACAATTTTTTTTCATTATTTTAAAATCAATCAGTTCTGTTTTAAATCTTTCACAGTTGAGCTTCTCTACTCTTTTTTTATGCATTTTTATTTTCTTTATTATTATTATTATTATTATTTACATAATATTCTAATTCTCTTTTGATTTTAATTGACCTAAGTTTTGGTCGGTTCGTCTTAGTTTAACTAATCTTAAAGAATACCTAATACCTTCTTTTTAGGATAATTTAGAACACTTACCTAGAATTACTTTAGTTAAGTAGACCTTAAAAAATATAATTTTTATTTATTTAATCACATAGTTTATAATAGGTGTCCTAATCTACCTTTAGACTAATTAGGTACGACCTCATAAAAAAGTTTTCAATATGTTATACTTTAGTTTGACTAATATTAAATTAGGGTATAACACGAAATATAACATTCTCGGGATCAAACCTAAAGCCTAATAGTAAAAATTCACTCTTAGTATAACTCTTGTTAATGCTTGCACGCCGGCCGACTAATTTGTTGAAATAGTAGTTTGCAAGCAAGTAGTATTAGAATAAACATCGTCAATGCAAAGTGTTTTGTTTGTGGGGAAATCATAATCTAATTTGTTTTCTACGGTTAGTTAGAGATATTTTTTCTTTATTGTGGCATTTATTAGTTTGTTTGATGTACCAGATAGCATGGATGGTATAAGCGTTGACGGAAACACATGAGTTATCACTTATTTGAGAGTTTTCCATTTTAATTATCAATTGTTCTGTTTTTTCCTTCCCTTTCCCGAATTAGAGAGTGATAGTTCAGATAAGAAGAGGAAGCAATAGATAACAAAATCGCAAAAAATGATAGTGTTTTTAATCAACTAATGAAATATCCCTTAATTTTGTTAATATTCCTCATATTTAGTCCTACTTTATTTAAGGCAAAAGTTTGATAGATCAGATTTCATTTACTCATTTATAAGAAAACAGTCATATTCAAAGGATTTGTAGATTAGGTAATCTAGTTAATATTTTTCTTATTTAACACTAGTATTTATGAAAGTTGGTGTATAAAGGTTTTCTCACTTCCACCCTTTCGAGTCCAATTTCTCCAGATCTACTTGTTGAGATCATCTATTCTTAGATCCCGGATCATCAACTTGCAAGTAGTATTGCTCGTCAATGCAAATTGTTTGTTTCTGAGGATTTGATTGATTAGATAACACTCCTCCAGTTGGTGTTCAATATCATGTGGCATCACTAAAACCATCAACTCATCAGTCTGAAACAGAAACCAAAGCTCATGGATGTTGGGTAGGTGCTGCGGCAAAAACTCAATACTTCACCAGCTATGCAGCCACGGTCAGTATTGATAAAACATACTAGTACTCAAGGAGGTACCGTTGAATGTCTTCCCCCTCGTACTGCTGATGTTCAAGGGACAATTGTTAGTCCCTCCATACAAGTAAAAGGGCTCACGACTAGTGGCGCTCAGTGTGATCCAAGTAATCAGCCAACTGGCTGCATTGATGTCAGTTTCCTTCAACAAATTATGGTTGTTTTTGAAGAAGAAAACATAAACCAAAAAGGAAGCACAAGGTTGGCAAAACAAGCAATTAGTATGAATCCAACGTTTCGAGCCATCCGTGCAAAATAAGGAGACATTACGAAGGATTGTCTTCTAGAGTCTGGCTCCATGCTGACTACTGTTCAAAAAGTTATACGTGAGGTTGTTCAAGACCTCCACTGAAGCTACGGTTTTAGGCCCCAATTTTTCGAGGCCCATTTTAGTAATTATAGTTTATAGTTATGTAAAAAAAAAATTATTAGAAAAAATATATATTTTCTCTCTTTTTAATGTCATTTTAACTTAAAAAAATAATCACTTTAAGAATTCTAACTCCAAACTTGACAATTATTTTTAATATTATTCTTAATATATATTGAAGACGATATCTTTTTAATGTTGCTCATTTTTTTTGTTTAAAAAGCACCTAACAAAAATTTAGTAAATTATACTTGTATTTTATGATTTTGCTTAATGAACGTGAAAAGAGTTAAAACAACAGTTAAAGTAGGATGAATGGAGTAGAAAGGTAAGAAATATTTCAATAAAATCAATAGTTTTTATTATTTTTCAAATGCATATATTGTTTATAGAGTTTCTATAACAATTGCCCCAGCCGGAAGAAGTTTTTAAAAATTAAAATTGATAAAATTTTGCTTAAAATCAACAAGTCATAAAAGATATTGAGTAAATTAAAATATGCTATCAGTTAAAAAAAGAAGTATTGAAAGAAATCGGTTAAAAAATTTTTTTTACTCATAACATTGCATTTCAAAAAGTTAAAAAATATATTTTAAATAAAAAGTAAGTATATAGATAATTTTTTTATCTTAAAAAAAAAAAATTAAAACCTCATTTTAAAAATTCATTTTAAATCACCAATTATATTTATCCGCCCCTACTTAATAATAAGCCTGCCACATCACCTAAAAAATAAAAATTAAATTAACCTAAAAAATCTGATTAAATTTGAATTTACTCATTCCACCGTTAGTACGGGCTTACACTAACAGCACATCCACCGAAGAGAGATCCCCCATCCAGAAATATCTTCAGTAATACTTCTTGTCATCCCATAATACTATTAGAGTCTGGATCAATTAAATAAATATTTAATTTTGATTCATGAGTCATTTTAATATAAATAAAGGACAAGAAACTTTGATATACAAAATATCTCATATTAATAAGGTTTGGAGAAGGATGATACCCTTAAATAACCTACTTCAATGTAAATATTAGTTACTGTTTTCCATAGTTTCAGATAATTTTATCATTCCTCTGAAATTTCATGGGATCTACACAGCACAAAAGTGGGGCCAAACCATTAGAGATTGCCTAAAATAATTGCAGAAAAAATCAAGAATATAAGTTCATCCGTCTATACAATTGTCACTTACTAGAAAAACAACTACGCATTCAATTGTCCATATTTTCACTCACCATAAAGAAAATGTGCATTCAATTAATCCTGAATCTCGATCCTTAGATCTTTATTTTGGTCAACTGTCTGTAGAAACTTTTACTCGAGAGAGCCAGCAGCTGTGATAAAACAGTGGGGGTGGGGGAGCGGTAAATACTCTCAAAATTGACAACTAAAATAATGGAAGCTAAGATAAAGATAATGGAGAAATACATAACAAGCCACAATTCGATTTTTATATTGACTGCTTAAAGATTTTTTAACAATTTTATTATTTTTTAGACACAAACATGAAAAGGGTTTCTATATTTTTGTGGTTTTGTCTCTTTTTTTTGTAAGAGAATCCAAAGCAGGAGGCAATGGAGTTTACATGGGTATGGGTGCCAAGGGTTCATCTGATGATCATGATCACCTTCAGCTTATGAGCTCCATCACAACAAGATATGATATAGTTAGTCTGAATATTTTTGATCTGCTTTAGCGATTAGTTTCAGCTCAATAACTTTGATTAATCAAATTATGTACTTCTATATGTCGTGATATACATTTATTGGCCGTATTTGAACACATGTATACTTTTATATGTCGTAATATACATTTATTGTTCCTATCTCAAATTCTCATTACCTGTATCCTAAAATTTGTGTTGAAGAATTTGATCTTTAGATCCCTACTTTGAGTCTAACCAGCATAGCTTGTTATATTTAACACAGTATGAGACTTCATTTCTGATTCTCAAAGGCCTATTTACACTTAATTAGGAGAAAGAATGCAGGGGTGCACATCTACAAAAACAGTTTCTCAGGATTTGCAGCACGTTTATCAGATGTCGAAGCTCGGTCTATTGCTCAACAACCCGGAGTTGTGTCTGTCTTTCCTTATCCAGTATTTCAACCCCACATAACGCGATCATGGGATTTTCTGAGGGATCAATATGATCTGTTACACGATATCCCTTATAGTTCTGGTTCAAATTCAACCTCAAATGGAGCAGATACCATAATTGGCATTTTTGACTCAGGTAGCCAGGACCCAAACTGCAAAAGATCTCATTATACTTTGCTCATTCTTTACCACTAACATCCTGTATTATATATGTTTTAGGAATATAGACTGAATCAGAGTTTCAATGACAAGGGTATCAGTCCAGTCCCATCGCGATGGAAAGGAACCTGCACCAGAGGTTATGATTTCAATTCTTCCAGCTGCAACAGGTAACAGTCTTTATATGTGTCCACGGTGGTGATTTAGTGTGTTAGCTAGGAGTTCACGGGAACTCAGTAGCTTGAGGTCACTGAAACTTTAAAATCATGGATCCGTCTCTATATGTCCGATATGGACTATGCGAAGTTTTTAAAGTGGTCTTGGAAAAGTAAGTTTATGATAGAAACTTTACTGTGTACATTTCATGGGACTGTATCAGGAAACAGATTGGAGCAAGGTTTTATGATGATCCTGACAAAGTTAATCCACCATTTGCGGGGACACCCAGGGACCATGGCGGGCATGGCACTCATGTTGCAGCCATAGCAGCAGGGAGTCCAGTGGCTGGCTCATCCTATTATGGCTTAGCAGGAGGAACAGCCAAGGGAGGAACTGTACATGCACGTCTAATCTTGGATGCAGTGGATCGGCTATTATGAAAGCCTTTGATGATGCTATTGCAGACAGGGTTAATACCATTAACTTGTCATTTGGTCAACCAGCCGGAGCAGAGTTCGAGTTTGCAAGAAATCCTAACACCATTGGAGCCTTCCATGCTGTAGAGAAGGGCATTTGTTTTCGCCTCTGCTGGAAACGATGTATATCTACCAGAAACTGTTGTCAATGTTGCTCCTTGGATTTTCACAGTTGCGGCAACAACTATTGACAGAAACGTTGAGACACATATTCCCTTGGGTGAAAACAAGCTAAGTAAGGTATTTAAAAGAAGTAAAAACAGAGTTATTCGATATAGCCACTAGCTATATATCATTGCAAGAACCTTTTAATGACGTAAAGATACAGTACCTTGATCTAACTCAACCCCAAAAGTAAGCTCAAGGGGGTGATTGCTCAAGTCCATAAAAGAGACCACCAGTCCATTCCCCAACCAATGTGGGACTCTAACACCCCCTACATGCCCAGGTCTAAAGTGGAGCATGGAACGGAAGCCCAAACACGGATGGACCTAGCTTTGATAGCATCTAAAGAAATGACAATTGAGTCAAACTAACTCAACCCGAAAACCTAACTCAAAGGGGGAGGATTGTCCAAGTCCATATAAGCAGATCACTAATCCATTCCCCAACCAATGTGCGACTTAGCAAATACCCTTGTTGATTTTCAGGGTGGAGGCATTAGCTTTTCCGATCTCAAGAAATCTCCAGTTTATCCATTGGTGGACAGTTGTTTCTGACAGTGACGCAAGGTAATTGGAAATTGAAATGTGTATCAGTTTCCATTTCTGGTGCTTCAGTAGGAAAGAAATTTTTTATATACTTGCAGCTAACTTGAGCAATGTTTCAGAGATTGTGAACCAGATACACTAAACGAACACAAATCCAAGGGAAAAATTATTGTTTGTGAACATCTCGATGATGACTATTCACTCAAAGAGAGGCTGGATGAAGTGAAGAAAAAGGGTGGCTGTCGGATTTATATTAATTGTTCCCGATGACGAGCTCATAACAGCACCTAAAATAGGATCATTTCCGGGGGCAGTAATCACTCAAGAAGACGGCATAAAAATTCATTCTTACATTAACTCAACAAGGTACTCCCTTTACTTCTCAATAAGCACTTGCAGGGTAACTAAGCAAATTACTAATTGCACTTTCATGTTTTCTAAAGGAACCTGGTGGCAACAATTCTACCAACTGTTACTGTAGATAATTTCAAACCGGCTCCTGCGGTGGCGTTCTTCTCATCAAGGGGCCCTGCATATAACACTCGAAGCCTCTTAAAAGTGAGCACTCCTTGTTCTATTTCTTTTTTTCCAAAATTTGGACCATTGCTCGACCTGTGCCCCTTGTGCAGTGCCATGCTAGTCTTGTTTCTAACTGCCAATTTTATAGATCTCCAAAGGACAGTAAGGACTCATGATTACTGGCACTCTTATGTTATAATCCAGAACATATGTTTCATGAAAGATTACCAGTAGATCACATACCAAATGGTTTCTGGCATGTGCTTGCAGCCAGACATTGCAGCACCAGGGACTGCAATACTTGCCGCTTGGCCGGCAAACGGCACAGATGTGACTCGGTCTAGCCAAGAACCACCGTATTTAGCACCGTCTCGGGCATTTCCATGTCTTTTGCTCATGTTTCTGCAATTGTTGCAGCACTGAAGTCTCAGAATCCCACCTGGAGTCTGTCAGCAATCAAATCAGCTTTAATGAAAACAGGTAGGAACCTGATGATAGTTGAAGTATATCAGTGCCTCCAGTTTATGGATCTTACAAAAACAAGCCTAATTTTTTCGATCCCCCTCCTTTCATTTTAATAGCTTTTCCGCAAAGTAATTCAAAGAGTCCAAAGATAATCGATAGTGCATATAGAGAATACCTTGCCACGCCATATGACTTTGGTGCAGGAGTAGCAACTATGTCTGGACCATTGAAACCAGGTTTGGTTTACGAGACCGAGATCACAGACTACCTGCAATTCCTCTGCTCTACAGGTTATAAAACATCAACCATAAAACTCACCGCAAAGACACTTCCTAAGAACTTTTCATTCCCTGCCAACTCGAGTGATGAGTCGATGTCTAATATGAACTACCCATCAATAGCCATTTCTCTGTCCAGGGTAAGAGAAACCAAGGAAGTTACCAGAACGCTAACTATGTTTGGTGACGAAGAATCAGAATATATAGCAACCATAACAGCACCAGATGAGTTGAGAGTCAAAGTGAGTCCCAAGAAATTGAAATTTACAAGTAACACGAAGAAACTAAGCTATCAAGTGACTTTTAAAGCAATGTCTAGGGAGAGAGAATTTTTTGGATCAATTACATGGACCAATGGTAAGTATCAGGTCCGAAGTCCATTTGTTGCCTCCTTTTGGTAACATTTTCATAATCTGCTACTTAACCAGTCTAAACAAGGGTGTAATGCAATGCACTCATACGAATCCTGAATAAAAGGTTCTCAGTAGAGAAACTGTATTTATTTCATCATATTCTTGTTTTATGAATATTTATTTTCATGATACATATAGTTAATGCGTGCAGCCTGGGACGGATCAACCAAGGGAGGAGGGGGTGCCACGGCACTCACAAACCACAGACGAAACTCATATATTCTATGTATATATTGAAGAAATTGCATATATACTAAACAATGACACCTGGATTAGTAAACATTTACGAGGTGTACAACAACAACAACAACAACATAGCTTGTGTGAAGTCCCACAAAGTGAGGTCTGGGAGGATAGAGTGTACGCAGTCTTAGCACTATCTCTTGGAGGTAGGGAGGTTGTCTCCGAAAGACCCTTGGCTCAAGAGAAGCAAAATTAGAGTAGTATTAAAAAGAAATAGTAATTAAAAAGAAACATTTACGAGGTGTCACCAGTAATATCTACGTTTAGAAATACTATGACACTCGTAACCTCTAAATTCTGGATTCTCCATAGCGTGAAAACAATCATAGCCAGTAGAGCAATTGGATTCCAATTAGGTGCACACATTTCTTTCGGTCTCGAAAGCACACAAAACACCATAACATATACTCCCTCCATTTCTATTTGTTTGTCTTAGTTTTCTTTTTGGTCTGCTGAAAAAAGAATGCCCCTTTCTATATTTAGTAATTCTTTACCCCCAATATCATACTTGGCAAGTTTAAGACCACAAGATTCAAAGGGCATTTTGGTATATTGCACACATCTTTAATTTAAGATCACAAGATTTAAAAATCTTCTTAAACTTTTTGTCAAGTCAAACTAATACAAACAAATTGAAACGGAGGAAGTGCAATGTAATGAATATAAATGAGTTGTACATGAGTGGTTCAGAGTTGTTCAAAGTACAGTCACATGTTGTGCATTAAATTAAACCGGAGCGGAGCTATCACACCGATTACGGTTTTGGTAGAACCCAATAGCTCTGGCATCTATCCTGTATTTGTATTTAAAAAAAACTACTTAATATGTATATGTATAAATATCATGAACTAATTAGCTTTTTTGTTTAGAATCTAGAACACAAACTTAAAATCCTAACTCCACCTCTGAAATTAAAGCTCCACCTATCAAAATCCAGAGATGAAGCAACTGATGAAGTATGATTGGATGAAAATGCAGTTCTTTTTACCTTGCTTCTAATGTTTTTAAATTGCAGAGGTTGCAGAAAGTAAATTTTTTGGGTCCTCTCACATGTTTCCACTCCTTTTTAGTTAGTCCCACGGAAAATGTTATACTTCCTTTTCCGAAAACAATTTAACTTTAAATTTTTCACTTTATCCTTGATGATTTATAACAACACAAATTTCTTTGCTTCTTTTCTAGATCATAAGTTTAAGTCTTCCTTTTCTCTCTCTTTAACTTCGTATCCAATCAAATACCACAACATAAATTGAGACAACGGAAGTACTTACTAGTGCATATTAGTATTTCTCCAAAACCTTTATTTTTCTGGTCGATCATCGATCTCCTATCCACAAAATATATTTACCACAAAAAGTCATTTATCAATCTTTTTCTGACCCAAAAGAAGTGTGTATATATAGACACTATAACTTGCATCGTTCATGGATGAGACCGGAGGGCGAAGGTAAATATATGGACACTATAACTTGCAGCTCCCTACAATTGTAGAGGTTTTTCAACAAATATGAACACGTTAGCTCAAAGTAATGTGAAATCACAATGTGTTATGGTATAGCAAATCAAATGATAAATGAATGAAAGATAACAACATTAGCAGGTGGCAAGAATTCTAGAAATGTCATAAATTGGCCAATCAATTAGGCCTTCACTTTATATGGAGAAAGAACCAATAAATACGCTAGTGTAACAATGAAATGCTTCACTTACATCACTTGTGCAGCACAGTCAAAAGATGTTTTGAGCACGATGAGCAAGTTTACAACTTCTAAAGAAGATGCAAAAACTCTATGTTTGCTACCTTTACTACTCATGAAACTAACTCATTTACATGAGGCACTTTCTTCAATGTCGGGAAAATCGAGTTTGCTGTCACTGGATTTACATTTGACTTCTGTAAGAACACTAAGTTCATGACTTACAGTCAAGCTTCTGATTTTACTGATTTTATGAGAGAAAAACTTGTTCCACCTTAATCGCGCTCCTGCAGAGAAGTACTTATAATGAGAAAACAAAAACGAAATTACATTCCAAGCAAATAAAAGAGGGAGAAGTAGTTTACTTCAGAAAACTCACATTTTAAATGTGATCTTTCCACTTTTACTTGTCTATGAGGCAAAGAATGACATCAGTTCTTTGTCGAAATCTAAATCATAATCAGTACTATCAAAATCATTTTGGAGATCAAGCGCCAAGTCAAATGGGCGGCCAACTGTAGCATAAGGCGAGCTAATAGCAAGTGGAGATGCAAAAGGCATCTCATTATGTCTGTCATGGTTATTCTGAAACATGTCTTTTCCATGATGATGATTGTCTATAGAGATATCATTTCCACTTCCATGAAGCGACAGACCAACCGCAGAATTCCCTGTCCTGATCTGAAGTTCATGGGATGCCAAGTGGGACTGTGGTTTCTCATGTCTCGACCCAAACTCAGCTGAAGAATAAGAGTGATATACAGGAGCTTGACTGAAGTTAGAAAATTGATATCCATGAGCAAATTCAGAAACCGGCAGTTCAGTGTGTACTACAGAACTGTGAAGTCCATAATGCAACTCATTGTTTGGAGGTCCATAATGTGATAGGGAAATTTGTGGTGCATCATTCATCCCTGAAATCTTTTGGTGACCATGGAACTGAGCCTCATGAAATTGATGCTGAACAATAGAATCTTGATTTTCAAGATGCACCTCTGATTCATAAGGGACAACTGCAGAGTTTTGAGACATCGGATAAAGTGATGGCCCAGCCCCTATATATGTATCCCCTGTAGAGACTAAACTAGCTGATGTAACCAATGATAGGTTTGAGTCTTGTAATGGTAACTCTGATTGACTCTCTATATTTTTTACAATAGGCTCTGTTGCTTCGCTCTTGTCATCTCCCTGTCGGCTGTCACTCATTATGCCTCCAGCCAATAGCGTTTCAGTACTGCTGATATCAGGTAATGTGTTACTATTCTCGTCACCATGTAGCAGAGATGGTTGAGTCTGTTGCTCAGTAGGGTTTGACCTAGCACGTTTTCTCCTTCGATGACGTCCATCTCCTTGCTCCGTACTTTTGTGAGATTGAGGAGTGGCATTTAGCAGATGAACATCCAACCGTTGATTTCTCCTGTCATCTCTAGACGATGCAGAGCCAATACCATCATCAGTGCCATCAACATCATAGTCACTATCACTGCTAATTGAAGGTTTCTTCTTTTCACCACGGCTTCCAGCTGGTGCCTCTATGCTAGATGATTCATTCTCACTGCCTGGTTGTTGGAGGATTGCTTCCTCTCTGCTTAAAACAGCCAACCAAATTGAGCTCTCCTTAGCAGTCATTTTGTCCTGCAGACTCTTCGATTTGCGGATTAATTTCCTGACCTTCGCAATATCAGGTGACATATGCTTTA
>JBDJHY010000001.1:1598581-1610078 GCA_039654485.1 Withania somnifera | reverse complement strand
GTTATAAACAAATGCCCATCAATTATCCTTTCAAGATCTCCAGTTCTTGTGTATACCTTTTCAGAACGCGAACCGAGCTTGTTTCTGAAAGTTTTCTCAGTCAGCTCCTCCCTGCCCCAGTATCCAATGCCTGCACTAGGACTGCTGATCCATATTTCTCCTTCCCTTCCAGACTCCTTGTGCTCCTCACTCCTTTCTGGATCAACTATCTTGATATCAACATCCTCTTCATTTTGATTCATGTAGCCACAACTGACTCTTCCTTGCCAATCCACAAAAATTGGTCTTCCTTCTCCATAAGCACAGCTTACAAACACACAATTTTCTGCCAATCCGTAGCCAGGAGCCATCACTCTCTGGGAAAGACCAAAAGGTCTCGTGAGCTCGATAAAATTCTTGAGAGTTTTCTGCCTTACTGGTTCAGCAGCAATCATTAGAAATTTGAGTGATGAAAGATCATACTTCCATTGCTTCTCTTTGCTAGTCTCCAACCTCCGGACGACGAGCTCAAATGCAAAGTTTGGTCCAGCACTGTGTGTTGCTTTGTACTTGCTCATCGTCTCGAGCCACATGAGAGGGTTCCTAATGAATGTCATTGGAGAAAAGAGAATTGCTGATCCTCCACTTACTAGAGCTGTGAAAAGGCCTCCGATGAGTCCCATATCATGGTACTGAGGAAGCCAGCTTACTAGTACTGTGTTTGATGTGCTCTTGTATACTCTTTGCATTAACTTCACATTGTGGACTAAGCCACCATGAGTTATCATAACTCCTTTAGCATCTCCTGTTGACCCTGATGTAAATTGTAGAAAGCATACATTGTCTGGCTGAGGCTCAAGCTTGTCATTGCTATTAGAATGCATTTCTTTGGCATTCTTAACCCAAGAGTCTGTGTGTATCCATGGAAGATTAGGCCAGCGAGCGGAGCTTGTTCCATTTTTACGGTTTAGTGTTAACAGAATTTTCACAGATCCTGCTCGAACAGCTGCATGATAACAAGCAGTTGACAAAATAGCCACTGCGTTGCACGATTTAGCAATGTTTTCGATCTTGAGTATTGCTTGTCCACCTCTTTGCATTGGATCTGAGGGAAGTACGGGGACAGGCAATACTCCAGCTCTTAAGCACCCAAAGAAGGCATCGATAAAGTCAAGCCCTGGGACGTAAACTAGGAGAACTCTGTCACCTTGCTTCATAATTGGTTTTCGACTAGACAACAGCTTCTGAGCAATACAGAAAGCATTAGCATTTTGTTCTTCATACGTCCTCTTGTTAACTACTTGTCCATCTTCACTAATCCATTTGTACAAAGTCTTCTTGCAGGTGATGTTATGAGTACCCCAGTGCTTCAGATAACCATCAAGGCTAGACAATTCAGGAAATTCCACTTGCTGAGATTCTTTAAGAGCTTCCGGATTCTTATCAGAGCAATCAGATAAGAGCGTAAATAATCTCTGCAAAATCAACGATTTTGGAATTGAATTATTTCATACGTCACAGTTTAACTCTTCTTAAAGTGCATCTTAATCTGCTGTATTGAAGTCATTTTCTATTTTCATTACCTTAACATAAGGAAATCCTGGTTGTGGATCAGAATTTGCAAAGTGCTTGGAAATTAAGGCCATGGAATAGGATGAATTTCTTTCAGTAAGCTCAAATGCCATTAATCCACCTACATAATAAGTGTTTTTCTGGCCTTGTAGCTGGTTTTCTATTTTGTCATGGAAACCGTCCTTCATATCTGCATTTGAGTTCCAAAGGAAGTTAGTTACACCTAATTTCTATAGTTAATTTTCGACAGGAAGGACATGTTTGTAGCTATGTTGCTCTGAATCCTCAAAACTTCCACCAGGTGTGTGTTGGGTCCTCCAAGAGTAGTGCATTTTTGCAGGATCCGACACGGGTGTGGGAGCATTTTGGAGTGTCCGAGCAACACAGGTTTTCAGTGATAAGTTTTATATACCTTGGCTATTAACATGAGGAAAATACTTGAACCGTCGTTGCAGAACTACCATTTCAACTTCACCTCCAATCCTTTTGACAGCATCAACCGCGAGCTGTAAAACTGTTGACCCCTCGACGTTTGCTGAGTTACCATAAGACCAGAACAAGAAGATATTCGTATCGGAATAGAATCTCTGCATAGCAACTGGATTTCCTATTGTTGCAGGATCATTCATAAATTCCTCAAAGTAATAAAATCCAACTGGCATGTATTCTAGTCCTTTAATCTTCAGAACAGTCGTGTAATAGTCGATGGTCTGAACTTTACTGAATAACTCCTTTTCAAGTTCACTCAATTCCAACACTTCATTTTCAGTATCTGTTACATCATACACTAATATTAGCATCAAAGGAAGCGGAAACTCAAGCACAAATGAGGCTGCATATCTTGATAATAGACTTATCATACCTGCTGCGATCGAACTAGATGGTGATCTATAAGTCCTCCCACTCCTAAAAGGAAAAGCCCCGGATAATATGACTTTATCAAACTTCATACTTTCAAAATCACCGCTGCTGTTTTTGACGTCAATTTCAATGCCTGTACTTCCGCGTCTGACTGAAAGCACTTCTGTCTGACACATGACTGTTATTGGCAAAGATTCACCGACTTTCTTCCACAGGCTCGTGTATCCATCTTTGAAACGTCGAATTTTCCCAGCCATAGATGTTCGAGTGAACTCGTGGATATATGCATAAGGCATGTCTTGAACAAATCCATATCCAGAAGCAGTGTAGCCATATGCAACAGATATTGGAACGGACTTGAATCCGTGCCTTTCAAGAAATGCAGGTGTCATATCAGAAGCAATATCACTCACAGCATGAATTCCAATTCTACCCGAATCCTTTGCTTTGTCCTGTAAATAGAATAGTAAGTCAAACCTCTCTATAACAGTCGTCCTCTATAACATTTCACTATAACGGCCAAGTTCTTGTTTGAACTGATTGCTCATGTTACATCATATTATATGTTCTTTATAACAATATTTTGCTGTAGCAGCCAAAAAAACATCCAGACAAATGAAGCCGTTATAAAGACGTTTGACTCTAGTTTAAACAAGCTGAATTACTGTACGTGACATAAACTGACCTGAAGTTCTAATGTCAGTGATATAACAGACACGTAATCATCTGCAACGTTATTGTCCTGATAATTCCCTGTTTGGCTATCAATTAATGCAAGTTTGTGAGAGTCTAATTCTACAAGCTCACTTCCTGTTTCCTTTGCCAAATTGAAAATTGTTGGAGCACTATTTGCTGCAAGGACTTGACCTCCAAGATCATATATTTTTCCTGTTAACATAAATAAAAAATGTTATTTATTGCACAACATCAAAATAAAACAATCTATATAGCAGATGAGTTTAAGTTGTATATACCGACAGTTTCAAGAATTTTTGTGTTACATTGTCAGCGCACGGAAAATAAACTCTATGTAAGACGTTGCACACCTTCAACGTCAGTAGAGTGACATAATCTCTATATAAGACAAGTTTAAGGTACATATACAGAAAGTTTATAGAGTTTTCCGTTTACATTATCAGGGCAAATAACATAAACTCTATATACGAAGTTTTCGCGTACCTTCAACATCAACAGATTCACATAAACTCTATAGTGACAGTTTGAAGAATTTTTATTATACATTGTCAGGGCACATAACATAAACACTGGATAAGACGTTTTTAGCATGAGTTCAAAATCAACAGATTGGCATAAACTCTACACAAGACAAGTTACGTATACTGACAGTTTGAAGAATTTTCATCTTACATTGACAGCACACAGAACATAAACTCTATGTCTTTTACTTACCTTCAACATTAACAGATTCACATAAACTCTATATGTGACGGTTTGAAGAACATTCATCTTACATTATCAGGGAAGATAACATAAACTCTAAAAGACATTTTCGCATACCTTCAATATCAACAGATTCACACATGCCACCAACCGAGTGATGTTTCTCGATGACTGTTACATTGTTGTAGCCAAGATTACACAGTGCATAACCAGCTGATATCCCACTTGGACCTGCTCCAACTATAACTATTCTTGTGCTTACTGGAAAACATGGATGTAACTTCGAGAATTTATCTTCGATGGATTTTTGAGCATCCATTGCAATTTTCACCCTCTGCTGATACAGAACAAGAACTTTTAGCCTCCAACTTCAACTTCCATTTGCTCCAAGTTTCTAATGACAACAACTAAAGGAATTCATGAACATGTAAATCTTGAAGATCAAAATAAGAAAGGATATAATACAAGCCTGGCTTTATTAGTACTATTTTAAGTAAGGAAAATGGCCAAAAATACTGTGAACTATTCATAAAAAGAACAACTTTCCCCTCCATTTCGTTTTTTGGCACAAAAATACCCTCCGTTGATGCTCCCTCCAAAACAACAAAAAAGGGTCAATTTTGCCTTTCAACTATTTGAAATGAGACAATGCACAAATCATAATAATTTCTACATCAAAATTCAAGATTACATTTACATCTTAAATATATCTTCAAGAAGGTGTAAATAATGTATTCTTGAAGTTTGATGATCAAAGTGAGACACAATACAAGCCTGCCTTGTTAGTATATATTATTTTAAAGTACACTAAAAAGAATATGCTGAATATTTCTATAATGATCAGAACTACATATATGGCAAAAAGAAAAGAACAAAACTAGTTGATATAAAAAAAAACATTTAATTGATGAAAATAAGGCTCGAAGGGAGTTGTTATAATGTGACATGGAGGTCACGGGTTCGAATCTTGAAAATAGCCTTCGTTAGAAATGCAAGGTAAGGCAGCATACAATAGAGCCTTCTAGTCGGGCCCTTTCCCGGACCCCGTGCATAGCGGGAGGCCAGTGCACGAGCTGCCCTTTCTATTCCAATGTATAAAGAAATCTTAAAAAAAAAAAGAGAAAAATCTGTTCTCAATAAGACATTGTTCAAGAACAGAATCAACATAATATTCCTCTATTTGTCACTTGCTTATAAGTACTATGTTATTTGGTACTATTTTTGTTCATAACATAAAAAAATAAAAATGCACTAAAATTGTAGTAAAAACTAGTAGGTCCAAACTCATAATTTAGAAAAAAACAATAATAACGATTTATTTTTTTTAAAAAAAAGAAACGCAATAGTGAGCAACATGCTGCATTTATACCATGCATGGTACTGAAGAAAGTATCGTAAATTTCGCGCGTGATATTGATAGGTAAATACTGATGGTTTATATAATTTCAGCAGACCTCAGTATGTGTACAGTACACCTGTTAAAAGATATATTTGTTGCTAACAGTTGAGGTTGTTGTCCTAAGAAAATCAAGAACTATAAAGTTCAAATCCTCAATCCTCGATCAAGAACTATATATATAATCTTACGATTTTACAAAACATTTATTTTTAATTGTTAAACATGAGCCTCCCTTATGCATGTAAAGAAGAATACGTGAAACATAAACAATGAAATAACAATAATAATTTAATTTAATTAAAAGCACACAACACAAGAAAAAAGAAATAATAATCCCAAACAACTACAACTGACCCACAAAATAAATACTAGTAACTTGAAAATGAGAGGTGATGTGGGCAAAAAATTAAATTAAATCACTGAAACATCTATAAAAACTAAATAAAGAAAACATATTAAGCATTTAAATGACAAATGGCAGCAAAAAATAAAAAACTTTTGACAACTTTAATTCAAAGATGGTCCAATTATACCTTATCGTCGTGTAACAATAAAGTTCCATTACATTAATTAAAGCAATTCTTTTATTTTATATTTGCTTGTTATTTAATAATAATAGTTCTACCCTGTGTTCTACTTTTTATATACATAGATTCATCCTTTAAACTGTATAATTGTTGATGTGTGATGTTATATTATAATGATGAAAAGTGATACAATATTCATCAAAATAATATGTTATAATAAAATATATTATGAAACTATAAGTGTTAAGCACAATCAACTAAACGAGTAATTCGATACATAAAATTTTTCCCATAGTCTATTAAACTCAATTTTATAAAGGGCCTGAGTATGTAACAATATAACACATATTGAGAATTTAAGTGACAAATGGCAAATAAAAAACCAAACCTTTGACAACTTCTAGTTAAATTGCTGAGGTGAGACTTTGAGAGTATATAGTAGGATTTGGAAACACAAAAGAGATAGATGTTTCTTAATTTCATGATGGTAACAGACAAAGTGTATATATAGACATCAATTTTTCTTAGTTAATTCCGATAAGTAAAAACATCTTATTTTTTAATTTTTTTAAGAATAATATTGTGGGATATTTTAGTTTATGCCACATTCATGACTTTGTAAAGTCCGTTGTAATACTGTAAAACACATTGAGAAAAGGTGAAACATAGAATATTTATTCGACCAGTGAATGCAATAAATTATGTTAAAATTATTATGATTAAATTAATATTATATTATATTATATTATATTCATATTATATGTCTTTGCACACTACTTTGAAAGATATTTAAATCTCTATAGGTCTTATTTATTTTCGCAAAAATTAAAATATATGAATTTAAGTATTAAAATATATTTAAAATTTAGAGTCTGAAATTGAATACACACCCAAATTATGAAAATACTATATTAAGGTCTGAATGCTAAATAATTAAGATCGTTGTTAGTTTTTTAATACCTAGTGATATTTGGAATATACATAAGTGGTTGTTGGCGGTTGATAATTATAGCTAATAGTGAATAATGGTAGTTGACGACCTAATTCATGCCAGATGATGGTGATCGATGGTTGGTGTGACTATGTAGGTTGGTGGTGATGAATGTAAACTATTAGTAATGATAACTGATTATAGTGATTGATAATTATGATAGTTGTGGCTAAGGATGGTGGTTGCTAGTGGTGGATAGTGGCATGCAGTTGATAATGGAGGGCAACAACAACAATAGTTAATAATGATGAACGACGACGATAACAATTTTCTAATGATATTAAAAAAAAATTATGTATCTTAGTTATTTGAATAAATAGTTAAAAACATAAAAAAAAAAAATAATTAAGATTTGTGTAATTAAAAGTCAAAACAAAAACAAAAAATAAACGGGCTTAATGACTGAAATATGAATGCTTAAAATTAACACCTTCATTAAGTTCAAACAAATGAATCCTTAGATTTCGCTTATTTGCACTTAATAAATATTTTATTCTTAATCATTTGGATCTAGTTTATTAAGATTTTTTGCTTTTAGGTTTAAATCTTAATTTTTAGGTGTGTTCGTTTATTTATTTTACAACCACTTAATAAATTTGAGTAAATCTAAATAATCAAAATATCGAAGTCTTAATATTATTAAAAGGTCTATTTAAAAAAAATTACAAAAATGTCAGGTCAATGCTACTCAATCAATAATCATAGCTAACTGTCACCCTTCACCATTATCAATTATTGTTGTTGTCAATGCACACCTCCACCAAGCTCAATCGTCAGTCATAACCATCATCGTTGACAATTATAATTGTTAGTCGTCATTATTACTAGCCATTATTTATAATTATCACCAACAATCACTATCAATAATTATCACTGTCAATAATCACTATATATCATTAACCACCATTATCATTTACCACCAATGGTAATCCCTCATTATTAGCTTTCACTATCATAAACAACAATTATCAGGCGTCACAATCAACTATCAATAATCAGTATTAGCTGTTACTTCCAATTATTTTTTTTAAGAAAAATTGAGGATAGGGAAAAGAAAAATGGGAAGAGGATTACAATGTGGATAATTTTGATCAGCTAGCTAGGTAAGAGTTCGAATAGTCAACCAACTGACTACTAAGATAAGTGCCCTACTAAGATTCCCCCTCTACTTCCAACTATAAGTGATTGCTACTATCCACTATCCACAATCATCACCTTCGATCAACACATTCATAAGGTTATACACAAATGTTTTTAAGATATTTTTTTTTCTTACGTACCAAGCATAGGAAAATAAGTAAGAAAATTATATATATATACCTAAAAAATATTTTCCTTCGTACCAAATAAATTCAAAATATTTTCTAATTTTTACCATATCTAAAAAAATAAATTTCTTTAAAATGAGGAAAATAAATTTTTTTTAATGAAAGTAGAAAAAACTAGTTCTAAAAGTGACATTCCAAGTTCAACGTATCCTCTTCACCCGCCCAACGCTCCCAACCTCTATTCCTCAACCATTCCAGTCCTTTTGATCCCTAATCCGCACTCCCCACCACATTCCATCTCAACAGTATCTTATTAGATTATATATAAAAAATTTTGAGATAGTATTTTCTCATTTACTTATCAAACATTATAAAATAAATACGAAATCAACTTAAATAAATATTTTCTATTAAGAAAAAATTTCTTCTTGAACACACCCTTAAACGTTGTCGTCGTCGTTATCAAACTTAGAATTGGCCGAAAGAATAAATTACTAAGGATTCTTAACGTGAGAAAGTGCGATAGTTTTTGAAAAGATAATTAGTAGGAGATGACTTCATTATCCAAAGAAACACACAATAAAGAAAAGAAGGGATAATAACACTTTTTGGTCTTTTAGTAAATTTTTTATTTTAGTTCTTAGCATATTATATTTGATAGAGTACAAATTGAAAATATGATTTTGTTCGTTATCTAAGAAATATGGAGTAATGATACAAATCTTATTGGTGCATTGCTAATTAAGTGGTGGAATAATAATAATTATGATAAATTTATGAATATTCAATTGCAAAGGAATCAGTGCCAGCGTAGCTTCAATTAATTGAAAGTCAAATAATCTTAAGCAAATATCACACGAATTAAAATTAAAAAAGGAAAAGACTTAAATATATCATTGAACTATTAAAAATAATTTATTTATATCACTTGTTAATTATTTAGTTTATTTTTACCACCGTCTTATAAAATAAATTCATTTATATCATTATTTTTTAATGATAATTTAACAAAATCATTTTTGCCGCTCAGAAATCAAGAGTCAGATGTACATTTTCGTTAAAATCAATAAGCTACGGATATTCTATATGTTCTTGTTGGATGCATTTGATTTTTTCTTTTTTTAATTTTTGAGAAGTTAAGACTTAAGACTAATAAGTTAAGACTTAAGACTAATAAACTCTGCTTTAATATGTAATTAATTTATTAATTTTTTTTATTGATGTTTAATTTTTTGGTTTATGATTGGGGAACAACTATTATAAAATTACTCCTTCCGTTTTAAATTGTTTGTCATGTTTCTTTTTTACACGTTCTTTAACAAAATTAATTAGGAGGGTATTTTGATTATTTGCCCACATTTATGTCATAAGATATAATTTCTCTCTATTAAATGTTTATTCTATTGAGGTACTTTTGTAGTCTTTAAAAACAATTATTGTTAATGATAAATGAAAAAAATAATTAATCTTATTTTGTTCTTCTAAATTACAAAAATTTTGGGATAAATATTACTAGAACTTACGAATGGATAATATGGATGGAGAGAGTAATAAAATTTAAAAAAAAAATTATTTGAATTTTTATTATAGATAATTTAAGATAATTATTTTTTTTAAAATTACGTATAAATAATTTGAGATAGAAGAAGTAATTGAAGATGCTGTACAAATCCACCCTTGAGTTACAAAATGGCCAGCATTGTCATCAAAATTTCCAACACACCAAAATCTTAAAATTTGTAGAACCAAAAAAACAAAAATAAAACATGAATCTTTATTCCTTTCCTTCCCTGGTTTTATTCCTTTCAAAAATTATATTTTTTCTTTTTTTTTATATGGTATTTTTTATTTTTCTAAAGTTAAATAATTTAAGTTTGATAATGAATTTTGACATGAAATTTTTTGAAATAAGACACAATCATGTGGGATAAGACACAATCATCATTCTCAATTATATCTGAAATATCAATGATATATTTAAATTATATGAAGGTTTTATTATTTTTCGAAATTTATTTTATTTATGTATTTTTGTGTTCATTTTGTGCTGACATGACATCATTGTCTAGGTAGATGAGGTGTCATGTCATATTAGGTAATTATGTCATGTCATCAAAAGAGCACAAAAATACAAAAAAATAAATAAATTTAGGGGTTATTATACTTGTAAAATTTAGATGAGTCGCTGAAATTTCGTGTATAGTTTAGGGTGATAATTGTGTTTTTATCTCTTCTTTTTATTGAAAAAAAGAATTGTTATATTTATATTGTTTTAATAAAGGAAAGTATGTATGCTTTGAAAAGCCAACTAGAAAAAAAAAACGTTAAAAATAGGTAATATGTAATTTTAGACATAATTAGGTAATATGAAGTTTTCCAAAAGTAACAAAAGAACTACGCAGTTCTTGAATAATGGGATTCAATTACCCTTGACTATATCCAAAATTGCAACGGTATACCTTAATTTTACAAGATTTTATTACTCCCCTAAAGTCATTTGTTTCATAATGGCACAATGCGTGTTGCGACACCTCTTAGATTTATGTATTTATGTATGGTGCTATGTCATAAAAATAACCATAAAATATAGAAAAAATGATTTTTAGGGGTAATAGAACCCTGTAAAATTAAGGTGCGTCAAAGCAATTTTGGGTACCGTCTGAGGATGTAATTATGCCTTATTCCAAATTTATTCATATATGCTGAACTTTATGAATAAAATATTAAATTAATTTATAATAACTTATAAAATTTTATATTATGAATGTGACGTTTTCTCATAAAATTTGGCCTTTAAGAAGTCCATACGTTGTCCTCAAGTGTTGACCTTATTATCGTTGTCTAAGTCCTATAAATAGGTTGTGAATGAATTATTTGGTTCCTTATATAATCGTTAAGATATTCCATTTTGGAAGGACAATTTGGACTAAAATCTTCCTGATATTTAATAAGTACAATCATCGAATTTTGAGCTCTTCAAGTCGAGGAAAATTATCTACTCCAGAAAAATTAGCTTTTTTACACGGTAGTATATTAATTGTAGAAGTCTGTAAAAGGACAACTCAGCGCACTAAGTTTTTACTATGCGCATATTAAGGAAGGACCCGACCACAAGGGTCTATCGTATGCAATCTTGCTTTGCATTTATGTCAGGTGATGTTTCCAAGTGTAGTTGAAGTCTCGAAGTTTTAAAATCTTTTAAGCTGAGTAACGTTTTTAGTACAAGGTATGAAGATTTAGTAGATCTACGCTATCTAATTTTTTTGCTTAAATGAGGATACAAATTTAGTAGCATGTCCAAGAAGTACATATTTGTGTATACTCAGGAAAGAATCCAAAATAGAGAAGACATGGTTTGTGATCATCATGCAGTGGCTTCAAACCATCCCAAGTTCTAGCATTCCAAAGGCATAATAAGTAAACAAACACTCAAATTTAACATCAACTGGCAAGTAATTAAACATTTTAATTTGAAGAGTGCACATCTGAATACCTTAAC
>JBDJHY010000001.1:1529177-1539648 GCA_039654485.1 Withania somnifera | reverse complement strand
CATTTTAACTGATTCTTTGAGCCTATTTGATATTTAGTGATGACTTGAGACTATTTCTATTGGTGATGACTTGTGACTATATGGTTCCTAATGATTCCGCCAAACTTCCTTTGATACATATTGTTATGATTTGATCGTATCTTTGTTTCATGATTGAGAGTATTGAGTATTTGTTCGAATTTCATATATTCTGGTTTTGTATTATTGACTGGAATGTTTTTTTTGTATGTGTCTAAACTATTGCAGGTTGTAGTATCAGGGGGTTAGTTGGATATCAAGAGATTTTGTTTTCTCTATATAGTTAGACCAGTCAAGAAAGTTACTAAATATCATGAATTTTATACTCACTCCTTGCTTTTCTGCCCTTTTGTGTAGGTATTGATCCCCGTCTCAGTGATTTTCTCTTTCTCTCATCAGTCCATAAGCATTTCAAGTATTCTGATGTAAATGATCATCTCTTCATCAGTTGTCAAATATTTCTCCTATATTTTTATTTTTATGGTGTCTTTACATATTGAAGACCCTGTATTGACTTTGAGTTTTCTTGTAAAGAATCCATAGAAACTTGTATATAGTGTCAATCGAATCATGGGATTTTAGATTTTATATATATGGTTTTCATTTATTAGTTCTTTTATGTGTTTACATTCATTTTTACCTTTGTTATCATTAGTTCGGCTGACCTATTGGGATGAGAAGTTAGGTTCCATCACGATCGAATTTTGGGTTGTGGCACAAACATGGTAGAAACAAATGAAATTGAAAACTTATGTGTCATGCTTTCATAATGCAACTTGTTTGGAAATCAAGGGATTGGTGGATAGATTCTAGGTCCATTAGTCACGTTTGGGCCAACAAGAATATGTTCACATCATATGCTCATGCTGGATCCAATTAGACTATATCCATGGATAATTATGAAATAGCAATGGTTGAAGGAATCGGCAAGGTTTGCTTGAAGATGACATTTGGTGAAGTGGTTACTCCAAATAATGTCTTTCATGTTTCAGAATTTTGGAATAACTTACTCTCAACTTCACGTCTAACCAATGATGGGTTCAAGTGTATTTTTATTTCCGATAAAGTTGTAATTAGTAAAAATAAAGTGTATGTAGAAAAAGATCACCTAAATGAGGGCCTTTTTGAACTGAATGTTATATCCATTGAAATGAATAAAATTTTAACTTCTTTTTATTTGACTGAGTCACATAATTTATGGCATGCTCTTTTGGGATATGTTAATTATAAAACCTAGCAAAAGTGATTGGTTTGAAAATATTGCCTAACTTTGAGTGCAGTAAATCAGAATGTCAAGTATGTGTTGAATCTAAATTTGTTAAACATCCTTACAAGTCTATTGAAAGGAATTCAAATCCTTTTGACTTAGTTCACACAAATATTTGTGATATGAAGCCAACACCATCTTGTGGTTGAAAAGAATATTTTATAACTTTTATTGATGATTGCACTAGGTATTGCAATGTTTACTTGCTAAATAGTAAGGATGAAGCAATTGAAGCATATAAGCAATATAAAACTGAAGTTGAAAATTAGTTGAATAAATGAATAAAGAAAATAAGAAGTGATAGGGCAGAGAGTATGAATCTTCTTTTGTAGAAGTATGTTTAAAAATGAAATATCCATCATACTACTGTTTGATACTCACCTCAATCAAATGGAATTACGGAAAGGAAAAACCATACATTGAAGAAAATGATTAATGTCTTATTAATACGTTTCAGTTTAGCGCAAAACTTATGGGATAAGGCTATCCTTACAGCTAATTGAATACTCAATAGAGTTCGCCACATGTAAAACACAATCTATTCCATATGAGAAAAATGGAAAAGAACGAAATCTAACTTGAAGTTGGATCCATAAGTGGATATATATTTACTCTTGGTGGAGGAGTTATGTCTTGGAATCATCTAATCAAACATATATAGCTCGCTCTACAATAAAATTTGAGTATTTGGCTTTCAATAAGGCCAATGAAGAAGCAAAGTGTCTCCAGAATTTCTCGGAAGATATTCCTTTCTGGCTCAAACTGTTGGCACCTATATGCATGCACTGTGATAGCCAAGAGGCAAATTGTAGGGTTAGGATCACTATGTATAACAGAGAATCTCGTCATATAAGACAAAGAAATAATACTATTAAGCAATCACTCTCAAGTGAAGTTATCACAATTCACTATGTAAAGTCAAAGGGTAATGTATTGGATCCACTTACAAAAGGCCTAACTAGAGAGTGAATTAAAAGATCATTAAGGGAAACAGGTTTAAGGCCTCGAACAAGTCATCATGGCAGTAACTATACATAGAAGACTGGAGATCCAAGATCTAGGTTCAAGAAGAGCAAACAAAGTTATGAAAGACAGTTCAACATTGTCAAACAATTCAACTTATTCTCATAATGAAGACAATGTTCAGTAACAAAGAATAAAGCGTTAAAGGTTTAAGATTTTTAATGATTTCTAAGTTTGGAATATATGAGCAAATAGTTTATCTATAGGATTAAAAGTTTAGGAATCACCTATGTGAGTGTGAAGTGAACGCCGCTTCAAGGAGAATTAAAGTAAAGACTGATTCTCCACGCACTTATAAAATCAAAAAATATTTATGGATGAGACGAACAAAACCGTGAGAAACATAAACGGCTAAAGGCTAGTTATGTGACTTATATTGTCTAAATGTACAAAAAATTTGGCTGCTCAAAGATATTGCATCTACCAGCTGATCGAGTACATCCGACATGAGTTCACTACGGAAATTTCAAAGGAAAACCTACTTATCTAGGTGCAATTAGCCTTTTCTTAAATCACATATGCATCCATATATTTCTTTGTATTATATCCATTGCCCATTCATGTAGGGGATTTTTGCGTTTTCAACTAGAAATGAAAATGAAAATTGAACGGAAAATGGAAATTGGAGGAAATGAAAATGGAGGGAAAGTAAAAAATTTGGAATCTACTTTAATAGAAGTCATTTCTCCCCCATTGGTAGAAGAAAGAAAGTTTCTTCTCCTTTAATTAAGTTTCACTTCTTATAGCTAATAGTGAACTAAGAAGAAGCGGTGTCTTGCGCCGTCATCGTTGTCACTCACTCAGCTCGACTTCGGCTTCGTCTTTGACTTCAAATATAAATTTGGATTTGGATTTGGATTTGGAAAATGGTTGGACAAGAGACTATCTTTTGAATAAAATTTATTTAAAATTAATTATTTAAAAATTATTTTATCCAAAAAAATCAATTCAATTACTTTTCTCCATATGCGGCCACTTATAGGCATATGCAGACCGCATATGTAACACGTGTTTGTTCCTAGTTCTGTCATGATATGCGGAGTGCATATGCGGTCGCATATGGGCGTATGCACCAGACAAAAAGTTTAAATGTTCAGTGGTTTGGGATTACAACATATATACGATCGCATATGGTATGCGAGGGGATTGCAATGTATATACGATCACATATAGGCATATATGGTCCACATATGCCTGATCGTGTTCGAATCAATACAATTTTTCACCTGAAAAAGTTGCAACTTTTCAAAATCATTGCTTCTTTTCCGAATAACAAGCTCTGCATAACAAACTTGTGTATAAATCTATGATGGGGAAAAATCTATGTTGGGAAATTGAACTTTGGTGGATGCCACTGATGAATTTATTAAAGAAAAGACAAAAAATAGAATAAAAAGTCTTCAAAGTGTACTTTAAAACAGGAAATAGAAGGTACACATATATACAATGGGAAATGGATGAATAAGACTTGTGTGTAACTACAATTTAGAATTTATACACTGAAATAGAAAAAAATAACATGTTAAGTTTTGAATAAATTATTTATCATCTATTATTGAGTTGGCTTATTTATTGTGGGATTGAGATAGGTGTCATCACAATTGATTTTTAAATTGTGACATAAATATTAATTAATATAAGTATTGTAGTAAAATTGTTATATCAATCATTATTTTTAAAGGGACATGCAAAATTCAAATTAGACAATAAAAGTGGACGACCGGAGTATTTCTTCCATCTCAAAAATAAATGTCACTTTAACTCATTTTATAGCTTATTAAGTTACTCCTATTAATTAAGTATTTATTGATAATTAACATTATTAATAAGAAGAATTTCTTTATCCGAGGTTAGGGGATGGCCAACGAGACAGGAAGCTACAATAAAAAAATTAAATTCTCATCAATAAGTAAAATTTTAAATAATTGATTATCTGAGTTGCTAAGATTTTTTAATTAGCTATATTAAAAGATATACAACTTTATTGTTATTTTATTTTTGGGGGGATTTGAAATTTGTGATATTCCCATGATTTATATACGGTATTTGGTCATTTCATGATACATGGACCTCGAAAGTTTATCATGGGTCCTGGCTGAGATACATAGAAATGCCAGGAGGTATGTACATGAGACGAACATGCATTGAACTATTTGCATTATGTATTGTTTTCACTTGATATGTGGTATTGGTTGTTCGCCTATTTTGACTGATTTCTTGATACTATTTGATATTGATGATTTGTGGCTATCTAATTTCAAATAATTCCATGAGACTTCCTTTGATACTTGTTATAATTTGAGCATATTACTTGTGTTTCATGATTGAGAGTATTGAGTGTTCATTTGAATTTCGTATATATATATATAAACTGTTGCAGGTTGTGGTATGGGGAAGTTGGTAAGATGTTAGGAGTTTTCGTTTTTTCTTTATAGTTAGACTAGCAGAAGACACTGCTGAGTACTGTGATTTTTGTACTCACACCTTGTTTTTCTACACCTTTGAGCCCCGGACTCAGTGATTCTCTCTCCAGTCAGTCCATGAGCATTTCGAGTATTCGGAGGTACTTGATCATCTCTTCATCAGTTGCTGAAAATTTCTCGTATGTTTTTATTTTTATAGTGTCTTTACTTACTGAAAATTATGTAGTTACTTTGAATTTTCTTGTAAAGAATCTATCGAGACTTGTATAGAGTGACAACCGGGTGATGAAATTTATATATATTCATATGATTTTTCGTTTATTAGTCGTTTTATGTATTTTACTTCCATATTTATTTTAATTATAATTAATTCGATTAACTTATCGAGAAGAAAAGGTAGATATCATTACAATTGAATTTAAAATCTTCGACAAAAAAATTCTAACACTTTTAAGGATTAAGCCAATTAGCAATACATAAACTCTTTAGACAATGGCAAGTGAGGAATCGTCCCATTTAGCCGTGCAAAGGCTTCTCCGATAAATTTTTCAATTTAGTCTCTAGGAAATTCAAAAATTTCTTTTGTAGTACCAAACATGGTCTCTCTAATATCATTTGAAACTTTATCATATATTGCTTCAAAACAACCAGATCCTTGTAAGGCTTCAAGCACTGTTTGGTTTTAGCTCTTGATTGCCCGGAACTTTAAATTTGGTAGATGTCACTGTTCAATTTTATATATAACCCATATTAAATTACCGGCATACGTAACCCATATTAAGATAAATTAAATTAATGTATTTTATAAAATATTAATATAATAAAAGTATTAAATATAATTATCTAATAAAAGTTTATCAAAATTATTAAATTTGTATGTATTGAAATTTAGCACCGTCCTTGCAAAACACGTATAGTACGTGTAAGTTGATTACCTAAACGTTCAAAGATGCCCAACCTGTATTTTTATTTTAGAGTAATAGAAAGAAGTCAAATTCTTGGGAAACACAAAGGCCCCTTTATTTTTATTTTAGAGTAATAGAAAGAAGTCAAATTCTTGGGAAACACAAATTAATTTTAATTACTTTTCTTACTTTTTTTTTTTAACTTGATATAATTTTAATTTTTAAAGTTAAAAATATAATTTTAATTATATTTAAAACTATAATTTATATAAAATTTTAAATATTAAATTAATTTAATTTAACTTAATTTTAAAAGTAAATCAAACTAACTCTTTAAAAAGAGTACTTACTTCTTTTTTATCCATCTTACTTTTCTTATATTTTTCTTTGTCAAGTTAATAGCTTATATTAATTACACCTCAAAATTTCATAACTTATTTTAGTAATAAAAAATTTAAATAATTTTAAGATCGGTTATCATTAAGACCACGATAGATTTTAAAATATTTATAAATCTTCTATTAATATATTATTAATATTTATATACAATTTTAATATATTAAAATACTATTTAAATTATAGGTATTGATTGTTTAAAAAAATTTGTGTCCAACTACTTTCCGGTGAGACGGAAATACCATAGGTTTTATGATGAACATGCTGGAAGTATACTGAATGAAACCGCCAACACAGCTTTTTATTAATTAAACAGAAATATAGTCGGACCTCAACGAATTTACCATATATCCAAGTAATTACCCACAATTCTGGCCATTTCAATGACTCCAAATTATTCAATTATTTTATATAATAATCATCTCATTAATTTTTGAGTTAAATTCTTAATTAAATTTATTAAGTACGATCAATGAAACACATAATTCATATCAAAATTTTATAAAAAAAAAAAATCATAAAACCTCAACTTTCTTTATTAGAAGTGAAGAAATATCTCAATCATTGGCCTTTTCCTTCCGTCGAGCTACCAAACGATCAATCTAACTAAAAACACAATACATAAAAGAAAACATGCAAGTCAATACCCATATTCCCATATTTAAGAGTTTTATTCAAAAATTCACCCCTAGCCCACGAGGTTTTTGCTAAAATATGTTACTTGTCACTTGGAGAATCTAAATATCAAGTTTCATCAAAATTCAATTCATTTCGTAATCTCAAATCTCCATTTTTGAGTTCATGAGAAATTTAATTATTTCTAGCATTCAAATTTATGATTTTAAGGTAAACATCATGATAAAATCAATGAAATAGTGTTAGAAATAGTTACCCAATAATTAAAAGTTGAAAGACACCACTTTTGATCTTGCCCAAATTGAATAAAATCGTCCCAAGAGTTGAGAAAAGTAAGCAGTTCGTGAAGAAACACTCAAAAAAATTATTTTTATATCAACAGATACCGATTTATCGATTATTTTGTCCAATTTATAGGCACTGTGGCAGCCAATTTATCAGTCAAAATGACCGATAAATCAGCCACACCAGAACAACAACAACATATTTCATAAAAAGAAGCATAACTTTTTCATACGAATTCGAAATGCGACGATCATTTTTTGCGTTGAGTCCAAAGTATTGATATGGATCTAACGATACCATCAAAACACCAAAATAACTCATTATCTACAGGTGGTGATAAAAAAACTCAATTACAAAGAAATTTTTAACTCCAAGCAAGTACCCAAAACACAATTGAGACCTCCCGTACACAAATCAAATAGTTAATTAGGATAAATTTGACATTTCGAATCAAACAAAACCGTCAATCATCCCTTTAAAACATCAACTTTATCCTATCAAACCAACCAAAATCACCACGATTAGGCTAGAAATAGAAAATAAATGTCCTATTGACTAAAATTAATATTTCGAAACCCCAAATTCAAAATTAATTACACGTTCAGATCTTATCACGTGTCACTCTATTTGGGTTAAGGCCATGTGGCCTTAACTACACGGTATGGTTTTTAGGTAGGGTGGCTACAAGTGTTTTTAAATCGGAAATTCTTAATGGCATCTACCAATTTTCGCACTGTCAAGTGTTTCTCCATTTTTATTTCTATTTCCTCTCTCTCTCTCTCTCTCTCTCTAATTTATTCATCAATGGCATCTACCAAAGTTGATATCCCAACCATAGATTTTTGCAATCAAGAGCTAAAACCAAACACACCCCAATGGGAATCAACAAAAAAGCAAGTGTTTGAAGCCTTACAAGAATATGGTTGTTTTGAAGCAATATATGATAAAGTTCCAAATGATATTAGAGAGGCCATGTTTGTTACTTCAAAAGAAATATTTGAGTTTCCCTTGGAGACCAAAGTGAAAAATTTATCAGAGAAACCTTTACATGGATACCAAGGGATGATTCCACACTTGCCATTGTATGAGAGTTTGTGCATACCTGATATGCTTAATCCTCAAAGTGTTGAAAATTTTGCTAATATCTTTTGGCCTCATGGTAATCCTGATTTCTGGTATGTCTACTTCTATCATTATATTTACATTTTGTGCATTGAAATAGAATTATTTTTATGTGCTCCATAAAAAGGTGAATTAAAGTATAAATTGTGGAGCATGAATACTCATAGTCTTTTCATAAAAATTAGATATTCTATATACTTTCTAATATTATTCATTGATACTCATGTGCACTGTATCTATAGGTTATAGATTTCAACAATAACAAAAACTATTTGGGTGTGATGTCTAAATTATGTATAGAGTAAGAAAATTCAAATTTTAAGTGTTTATACGTGAATTAAATTTTGCAGCAATTTGGTAAAATCTTACGCAAATCCACTTGTGCAATTGGATGAAATGGTGAAAAGGATGGTTTTGGAGAATTTGGGATTAAAAGATCACACTGATGAATTCTTGGATGCTAATTATATCTTACTTAGATTTACACATTACAAGGCAGCATCATCAATTACTAGTGGAGATGAAAATAATAAAATTAGTGGATTGACTGGCCACAAAGATGGTAACTTCTTGACAATAATATCACAAAATCAAGTCAATGGATTGCAAATCAAGAAAAATGAAGAGTGGATTGATGTCAATATTGCACCAAATTCATATGCTGTTATATGTGGTGATTCCTTCAGAGTAAGTGTTTCTTTTTTAGTTTTATTACTTTGTTTGAATTTGTGTTGCTTGAACTCTTCTAAAGGATATTTTCACATCAGATAGTATATATATATATATATGTGAAGATTACATATAAAGTGACATTGATTGAAACTACATGTTTAATTTCTTCATTCAGAAGTAATAATGAATCTTGATATTTATTGAAATTTATGGTTCTCAGAATCTCTAAAAATATTATCACATTTATGTTCTATTATCCTCCAAAATGCATATTTTAAAAGATTCTATGCACTAAATAATATTTTTGAACAATCCAAGCAACATAGGTTAGTGGAATTACATGTTTAATATTTTCATTCAAAACAGAAAATAAATCTTGATATTTGTTCGAGCCTATGTTGCTCGACTCTTGAAAAATATTACCACAAACTCCGTCAGATCCTTCAAAAAGCATACTCAGACAACATTTTTCACTCACAAACATGTATATCTAGTAATACATGCATTTGGGTTGAATTTATATACAGGCATGGACAAATGGTAGATTGCACTCCGTTGTCCATAGGGTAGCAATGGCTGGAGAAAGTGACAGATTTTCCATTCAATTATTTTCCTTAGCAAAACCAGGTCACTTCATAGAGGCCCCAAGTGAACTCGTGGATGAACAACACCCTTTACTCTTCAAGCCATTTGAGACGCTTGGATTATTTGAGTTTGTTACTTCAGAAGCTGGCCTTAGAACTCCCCTTGATACTCTTAAGGCTTATTGTGGTATTTGAAATGCTAGAAAAACATGAATTTTCGATGGACATTTTTGTGTTTTTCAGTAGTGTATAACTTATTGCATTTCTCTAAGCTTTGATGTTCTATGGTTTTTTGTCACTGGAGGCTCGGGAACCAAAGAGAAGATGTATACCAATCCTTTTTGTTGCAGTTAATATATTTGATTTTATATCATATATATATATCTCATTCTAGATTTATTTAAATAATGCTGGAACCAAATCCCACTAGTAAGAGAAGCGCTATAGCTAGGAATCAACAACACGAAAACTTTGTTTAAGTCATCCCTTTACTATGAAAGAAAGTTGATCATGGATTGTAATAAGTCTAAAATTAATTCTTTCTGGATCGTTGCCCGAGCGATTAATAGGGTTTTGGTCTTGTTTAATAGATGTCGCGTTTTCCTCTCTAAGTGCCCGCGAGAGTCAATTCTTTACCCCTTGCATCTGTTACGGTATATTATTAACCATGCGATTTTGATATAACATTGTTTATTGAACGATTGTTTATTTATTTTTTCGATTCAATAAAGTGTTACATTATATAAATTATTTTGTCATTTTTGTGTCCTCAAGTTATATAATAGATGATTTAGTGTAGGAAATTTGAGCTTATACACAAAATATTAAATCTTCGATTCTTATAAGTTAAATTTATAGTTCACAATCGTAGATGGGAATTTGAACTCCATTAGATTGGTTATAGCACGAGATTAAATATGATTTATCTTGATTACGATAATGGTATAGTTCTAACTTTTCGTGCTGGTGCATTTTATATGTATTGAACAGGACCGAGTGAAAATAGATGTTTTGAATTGAATGATAAAATATATTTTCTAAACTATTAGATGTACTTATATTTTTAATCTTGATATAACTATTATGAGTTGTATATATTCATTATCGTTTTGATTTATTGAAAGGTGAGATTCTGAGATG
>JBDJHY010000001.1:1434186-1448897 GCA_039654485.1 Withania somnifera | reverse complement strand
GACTTGATGCGTAGGGTGCTTAAGCCCTACTTGGACTCGTTTGTGATTGTTTTTATTGATGACATCTTGGTGTATTCGGGGAGTAAGTTAGATCATAAACAGTATTTAAGATTGATTCTCCAGACACTGAAAGAACACAGGCTTTATGCCAAGTTCTCAAAGTGTGAGTTTTGGTTGGAGTCCATTGCAATTTTGGGACATGTAGTGTCCAAGGATGAAATTAAAGTTGATCCAGCAAAGATTTAAGTTGTGCAAGATTGGACGAAGCCAACATCTGTTTCTGTAATTCAGAGTTTTTTTGGTTTGATTTGATACTATCAGCATTTTGTTAGGGGTTCTCATTGATTGCAATGCCTTTGAATAAATTGACTAGGAAGGATGTTGTTGATGATTGTGAGTTAATCTTCTTGAAGCTCAAGGAGTTATTGACTTTAACGCTAGTGCTAATCTTGTCGATTGAGGGTCAGGGACTCTTCGTGTATTGTGATGCTTTTGGTATTGTCTTGGGTAGTGTTCTAATACAGCAGGGTCGAGTGATCGCTTATACTTCAAGCCAACTGAAGGTCCATGAGCGTAACTACCCCACTCATGACTTAAAGTTAGAGGCGGTAGTGTTTGTGTTTAAAATTTGGAGGCATTATTTGTACAAGGTCCAGTGTGAGTTCTTTACTGACCATCATAGTCTTAAGTACATTATGAATCAGAAGGAATTAAATTACAGGCAGTGAAGGTTGATTGAGCTAAT
Organism: Withania somnifera; assembly: GCA_039654485.1. Taxonomy (NCBI): domain Eukaryota; kingdom Viridiplantae; phylum Streptophyta; class Magnoliopsida; order Solanales; family Solanaceae; genus Withania; species Withania somnifera. Next base: position 1,448,152 of record JBDJHY010000001.1, on the reverse strand, counting down.
TAAATACTATGACATTTCAATTCTCAATCATCCAGGAAAGGTAAACATTGTGACGGATGCCTTAAATCAAAACTGGTCAATATGGGTAGCCTACACTTGCCTATGTGCAGATCTGAGTACAAGTGGCCAAACTTGATTTATAGATTATTGTTAGTGCAGACACTATTGACTTTCAGAGATTTAGGGTAAGCTTGGCATCTAGCTTTTCCTGCTTCTCTTCAGCATTGGTTTTGATCTTCATGTGTTTTCGGAGATAGATTTGTATTAGATAGTTGATTCTTTTTTTCTATACTTAGAGGTTTTGTATTACACTAATACCGGGTTTTGATAATTGTTGATTCTTTTTACTTCCCCTTTATTCATCTATTGCTTATCATATTTGTGCCTTCTGCATTTGATGTAGTAGTTCTACACTTTGGCTTTGGACTACGGGGTTGGTTCTTCTACTGGTGGTATATTAGGTGCCCTCATAATCCTAGAAATCGGGATATGACCATTTTGGGTTTTTCCCTTGGATTTGGGCTATTGTGTTGTGCAGCTAGCGGTAGCTTAGATGCCTGTGCTGGGCATAGGTTGTCTATGTATATTATGTGTTATGCATTCATTCTACGAATGGTTGAGCCCCAGGTTCCATGTGGAGAGTGCATTATGGTTGGGGGCCGTATAACATCTTGATTATGATGTTGTGGATGCTAGATACTGATAATAATGATAATGACGGATAATGACATAACATATGATAACTCTGAATATTCTGATAATAATATAAATTAAAGGATCTTTTAAGTATCTAGACTCGACAGTGTATCGAGCACCCGATATTACCATTTTTACTTATTTTTAGTCCAAGCTTTACACCCTAGCACTAGGAAATATCATTTGACTAATTAATGTTGAGACTTGAGTTCGATTATGTTCAGCAGTGAGTACTTCTACTGGAACTTGATTCTATCATTGTACGACAATGAGTACATCTTTTCAACACTTATCACATCTATTGGCTTTTAAACTTTGATGATACATGTTCCATTAAGGATGTTGGTGATACCACTATTTTGAGGCATTGGACATTATGACTTATCAAGTATGACGATACTATTGTTATGAGGCATCGGATGCCATACTATGAGACCCCTTGAGGCTTTGTGACTTTGGATGTGAGATTAAGATGACGTTAGAAATTGTACATGGTTGGCGTACCTCTATGAACCTTTCCTCATGGTTGTGGAGATTAGGAGGAAGGGTATAGAATAGAGCAGGGACATACAGGAACTAAGGTTAGACTTCCAGGTATTCTACCTGCTGGGCATACGAGTACCAGAGGAGAAACTTACATAGGACCGGTTACTTCATGTGAGTGTATTTACTTTTCTGCACTTGTCTTCCTTGGTGTACCCCTGGCTGAGATGTAAGGCCTACGGGTGAGCGTGGTTTCTATTTCTAATTTATTTATTATATTGTTGATTTACTTCTTAGTTATTGTAGTGTTACTTTTGAGACTTTCTGGTTATGCAGGATATACCTTTTGATTATTCATCCTCCTTTACTTGAGGTTATCGGTATACCATCCATGTTCTCGCCTTGTCTTTTATTTGATTCCTGATTAATTATTGTTATTATTCATATATATTACGTCAAGGATTCCAGGTACATCCTTCCTTCTTTCCTGAGATCCTACTATGTGATTTAGCTAGGGATAATTTGTTCTACTTGTTTTTTGAATCTTATCTGAGTAGCTAGCTTCCATGATGTACTATTTTCTTCTGTGACCCTACTTTATTGTATCTCGTTATTTACTACTTTTATTATTGTTATGTGCCTAGTGGGCCCTCGAAGCCTACTGGGTATAGGTTGCTTCGTGACTTTTACGCATACTACACTTGTTCCCCTAGTGCAGATTCGAGTACTAGTGGCCGATGTTGATTATGGTTTGTCGTTCGTGGTAGTTGCTTATTACTTTAAAGATTCCCATCTATTCCTGTTTTTCTTCATATTTGTATTGGTCTCCTTGTACTTTTGGAGATACATTAATGTTAAACTTTTGGTTTTATGTATGTTCTTAGAAGTTTTGTTTTGTTACACCGACGCTGGGGTTTGGGAATTTGTTGACTCATTGTAATTCCTGTATAGTGAGTATTTTTCCTTTTCTTTTATATTTTACTTATTGTACTTGTGCTTTCCTCTATTAAAGTAGTAACTTTCTTCTTTGGCTTCAGGCTACAGGGTTGGTTCTCCTACTGATGATATAGTAGGTGCCATCATGATCCGAGAAATTGGGTCGTAACTGTATTTTCATAAGATTGAGGCTTTTAGGAATGTATAAACCTCCTTCATTATCCTTTCCTCTAATGGAGGGTGTACTTTCACAGCTTCAGCTATCTATCTCATTCCATACTCTTGAAATGATTCTGTAGGCTTCCTTTTCAAATTCTGGATGTAGAACCAACCAGGCGTATTCTCAATATTAAACTCAAACCTTTTCATAAAATTGAAGGTTGTGTCGGTTCATTTTAACCACTTCTTTAATCTTGCGTACTATATCATGACAATGCATCTCCGGTGAGGCTGGTCATGAACAACTTCATACTAATTTGTTTATTTTTACCAACTCGAATTAATTTTTCACAATACATTTTTAAATATGTCTCTGAGTCCCCTATCATATCGTACATTTCAAACATATGAGGTTTATATCCCTTGAATAATTCAAAATCTGGGTGTACAAATATATCCTCATAACTTAGCCCTTTTATTCCTTACTTCCTTCAATACTTTGCACGCGACAATTCAACCTTTCCAGCTGCTCGACAAAGGTTTGCAACAATATTTCCTTTGCAGAGGGATTCAGTTAACATCATTTGTATGTGAAAGGGTTGTTTCGACGTATATGGGATTTAAATAAGTGCGGGTATAAGATATATATGATTTGTATGTTAGTAGTATATTGTTAGCATAGCCAGTTTGGAATTTTGTGGAGTTGATTTGTATGGTATTGTAGTGGACAGGAATGCAAATTTTGGCAACTAGATTATTTTTTAGTTGAAAGATAAGAACGGATAGTAAATGATGACTAGTGAATATGGAGAGGGGTTTGATAGTGATGTTGCCCTCAATTTACACTCCCAAAATAGTATTTTAGGTAAAAGACATATTGCAAACACAGGATAATACTTTTTCCATATCTTTAATCCTTTGTTCCATCTTTAATATCATCTCATTATCCATAGATTGATGTCCAACCTTGTCATTAATATCATTGTTATCATTCATGATCCTATTGCATTGGTGGTTACATCTTGGAGTGGCTCCTTTACACAATACAAATCAATTTTTGGAGAAGAAAAATATATACGAAAAATTAAAAAAATAAGATACTAAAGTGGCATAAAAATGCAGCATAAACACGTTATTTTTCAAAAACTTCCAATAATCCAAGGAGCTTCATTAAGCCATAGGTAGGCCTAAGATGAAAAATACATGATTTATGATAATAAAGCTAATCCATATATATTTGGAGTTTAGAGTTAGACAAACAACAGAAGACCTTACTTTCATTAATATCAAGAGAAAACACTACAATCTTTTATAGAATACAATACACGTAGGCAGTGATAGTAGCCTATGTCGTGGAGTCGCTACTGGCTTGTCTAAGGAGACGAAAGCGGTGCTAGTGGCCTTGGGTTTTACCGTCCAGCAGCGGTATATAGGAGGTGGTGTTTGGGTTTGTGATATCGGTGATACGGGGGAGGCATCTGGTTGGCATCGGTTGTCAGGGTTACTGTGATTCAATGGTGATGATAAGGGAGGAGAGGATTGAGAGGGAGAAGAAAAAAGGGTCAGCATTGGTCTTCGCTGGCGATGGAGGGGGAGGCAGTTTGTGCTTGTGGATAAGATGGAGTGGAGAAAGAGACTAGAGATAAGTGAGAGAGAGGCATTGAATAGGAGAGGAAGAGGGGGAATCAGGAATGTAAGAAAGAGGCATCGTTTAGGTGGTGGTGTCGCCTATGGAGGTGGCGGTAGTGGTGTCCTAACAAAAGAGTGAGGGAGAGAGTATATAAGAATGTAGAAAGGTATAGCGGTTGTGGATGAGTAAAATGAGTAGGGTTTTGTTGGTTTAGAGGATCTGGGTAATTATAAAGGAGAGAAATAATAGGCATTAGATTAAAAGAATGGAGGGTTGTGATTGAAATTAGGTGTAAGTTGGATCCGATTTTAAAAACTGGGTCATTTGTAATGAGATTGGGGATTTTAAAAGTGAACCAAACTGGAACTAATTTAAGCTAAAATTGACATTAATTGAATAAAATAAATGGCTAGAATTTAAATAATTTGAGAAGAACGGATTCAATTAGGCTGCTATTTAATAAAATAAAAAAATGTAGCATATGTAATAAAATATTAATAAATAAAAAAAGTTGTAGAATATTATTATTCGTTAAATAAAATAAGGTTATGAGAAATTACAGCTGAACTAACACACAATTTAATATTGAAATAATTATACCATATAAGTATCATGAGTAAATTAATTACAAAAAATAATAAGTAAAAAGTTACAAAAAATCATGCTTAAAGATGGCCATTTATTTAAATATAGATCCTTAAATATATAAAATAATATGTATCGATACCAAAAACAACTTATATTTGAATGTTATTAATAATATACTTTATAAAGAAGTATATACAAATATCAGTAGAAATACATAAATAATTATTACGTAGAGTTAAATATGAATTAATTATTTAAATAAAAGCCTGGGTAAGATATAGATCTGTCAAAATTGGTTGTCAACAAATGCTCCTTCATTGTTTGAGAATGAAGGATGAATTTTTCAAGCAATGAATGTTGATGTAACAACCAATTTTGCCTAACGCAGGAGATAGTGAAATCAAATCAAATGAGATAAGCTTGTGAAACATATTGTGGTCGAGGCTTCAGTTTTAAGTCGCCTACATATCTCTATTTCTATGATAATCAGGTCGTATGTAGTTCTAAATTTAGGAGTGAACAAGAGTCCTAAGAAAATTGATGAGTTGTGACCTGAATTAAGAAAGAAGTAGCAGGGTTGACGGGATTTAGAGTGTAAGGTAGTATGAGTAATATGAATGAGGTCCAAATCAAGTTGTGGTTGTAGAAGGGTAAATAAAATTATATCTTAGAAACAAGAGAAAAAAATTCTCTTATTTGTAGCTTACCCTTCCTTCGAATCTTTGATACTTGTAGCTTCTGACATAACTAGATAAAATAGTTAGTCCAGCAATAGAAAAAAAATGAGTGTGAAGAAAAGTAGTATAATAATAATATTGAGAGAAGATAAGAAAATGTATCTCTTTGAAGAGGGAATTGCTTAGCTTCTAAAGACTTCTTGGGAGAGGATAGTTCTTAACTCCTTTACCTTCCAAGGAAAGTGCTTAGCCTCAGCTGGTTTCTTGACAAAGTAGTGCTTAACCCCATCACATTTCAAAAGACAATGTGTAGCTTCAGACCGCTTATCGAGGGAGGGTAGTGCTTCAGCCATACCTTCCAAGGACAGTTCTTTGCCTCATATAGATTCTTGATAGAGTAATGCTTAACTCTATCGCTTATGAAAGATAGTGATTAGCCTCGGATAGCCTCAAGAAAAGGTATGCTTAGTCCGATTACCTTTCAAGGACAGTGCTTAGCCTCAGATGATTTCTTGATTGTATAGTATTTAAATCTATTGAGTTCCAGAAGACAATTCTTAGCTTTTAATAACTCTTTTCAATAGAGGGTAGTGCTTAACCTAACCTTCTTAGGACAATGCTTAGCCTCTGACAACTTCTTGATAGAGCAATGCTTAACTCCATCGAGTTCTGGAAGACAGCACTTAGCTCCAGATAGCTTCTCGAAAGAGATTAGTGCTTAACCCAGTTGCCTTCCAAGGACAGTGCTTAGACTCAGATGATTTCTTGATAGAGTAGTGCTTAACTCCATCAAGTTCCAGAAGACAGTGCTTAGCTTCGAACATCTTCTTGATAGAGGCTAGTGCCTAACCCGGTTACCTTCCAAGGATAGTTCTTAGCCTCAGAAAGTTTCTTTATATAGTAGTTCTTAACTTTATCAAGTTCTAGAAGATAGTGCTTAGCTTTGGACATCTTCTCGAGAGGGTAGATCTTAACTCAATTACCTTCCAAAGAAAATGCTTAGCCTTGAACCTTCGATATTTGTAGCTTATAACATAACAAAAAATTAGCTATTTGAAAAAAGCAATGCTTAGCTTGGAACAACTTCTCAAGAAATGGCAGTGTTTAACCCATGAATTCCAGATTAATGAAGAGGAATCAAATGTGGAATAGACAATGCTCAGTAATGTATGACCAACTTTGAGATTTGTACCTGTCATTCATGCACTTTAAGAAATATTATGAGTTTAAAAAGGGGGAAAGATTGATTCGTTCCTCTACTCATTCTATGCTTCTTGTCTTGGTAGATGTAAACTCATACTTGATATGAATATTTTGCATCTCTGGATGAAAATTTTGAGAACTACTCAAAAGTTGCTGCCTCGGTTTGTGACTCAGAAAATTCATATACTTCAATGAATATAAAGATGAAATTTTTCAGGTCACTTTAAATATTTAGCCCCAATTTCATGTTTTTTATCAGCCTTGAACTTGTAAAAATGCCTTTTTCAATAAAAAAAATTTATATACCTCTTAAAAATTATGTCCAGTTACATGCTCGAAAGGAAGATGAGAATTTGATTATGATATGACTACAATGCCAGAATACATATTGTATATTTGAAAGAGGTTGACCTTCTTGCTTCTATCATGGTGCACTCCTCTTCCCACCGAGCCCTTTTTCTCTTACACTCCATAAGAGTGCCTACGTATCTCTTTTAAATGAGAATTCGATCAAATGTAGTTTTGAGTACATAAGACGAAATCACAAAGCAAACTTCATATCATTTCAGGTATATATAGAGCTTGAAGTAATTTCAAGTGCTTGAGGGCCCAGAGTGGAGAAATGGTGCATATTGTATCTTAACCATTATTGACCTATTTGAAATTTATCACCTTGGTATCAATAAGTATTTGAATTTGATTTTTCAGATCTCTACATTCTTCCTTGGTGTGACCTTTCATCCCAGAATGATAAATAAGGGTTTTGGAATTGTCAATCCAATTTGTATATGTATTCATCACTATTGAAGGAATTGGAGTGATATGACCAGCAATCCTTAATCCTTCATATATTTGGGCTATGGGCTCAGCCAGAGGAGGATTTTTTCTCAAAGTTGACTCTATATTTTGCCGGGTGATTGAACCATCGATTGTTTGGCGGATTTCTAAGAATTGGTTCTTATTAGAATGTATGGGGAGGAATTTTAAAAAATGCAGGATGTGGTATATGGTTATAGGACAGTAGTGGATAATTGTATAGATATGCTTGATATGTGGATATTTGGTCTTGGATTTAAGGTAATGATGTTTGGTAAGCCAAGGGGTTTCTTTTTCTTATCTGATCGAGACAACATTCACTTCCTCCAGATGATTGTTCTCATTGATCTCTCAGGATTGTAAAGTCTTATTACTTGCTTGAAAAGCCTCCTAATATGCTATCATGCCATTTTTTATACCTTCTTCAATCCTCTCTTTTAACATGATGATGTAGGAAAGTTTGTGATCTTCTATAAGCATCATTTTTTCATAATATTGAGGCTTTTTGGAACGTATGAAATAATTATTCATTTGTCTTTCCTCTAAAGTAGGGTGTACTTTAGCAACTTCAAATATCCATCTCATTCCATACTCTCGAAATGATTCTGTAGGCTTCCTCTTCAAATTCTGGATGTAGAACCAATCAAACGTACTATCAATGTTAAACTCAAACCTTTTTAGAAAATCAAAGGCCATGTCAGTCCATTTTAACCATTCCTTTGAATCTTGCGTAATATGCCATGACAATACATCTCTTGTGAGGCTGCTCATGAACAACTTCATGTGAATTTGTTCATTTTACCTGCTCCGATTAACTTATCACAATACATTTTAAAATATATCTTTGGGTCTTCGTTCCATAGAACATTTCAAATTTAGGAGGTTTATATCCCTTGGATAATTGAATATCGGGGTGTACACATAGATATTCATAACTTTGCCCTTTTATTCCCTTACTTCCTTCAATACTTTGGATGCGACAATTCAATCTTTCTAGCTGTTCGTCCAAGGTTTGCACCAATATGGCCTTTTCAGAGGGCTTTGGTTAACATTGTTCTAGTGAAAGAAGTTGTCTCGGCGTAGATATAATTTAAATAAGTGTGGGTCTAAGACATATTTGAGCTGGATGTAGGTAGTATATTGTGAGATTGGCGGGTTTGGAGATTCTGTGAAGTTGAATTTGTATGGTATTGTGGCAGATAGGAATGCAATTTTTTTATGTCAACTAGATTATTTTTGAATTGGGGATAGGAAAGGATGGTAAATGACGGCTAGTGAATGTGGAGAGGGGTTCGGTAGTAATTTTTCCCTCAATAGTGCTCCCAAAGTAGTATTTTGGGTAAGCGACGTATCTTGAACATAGGACAATTCTTCTTCCATATCTTTAATCCTTTGTTCCATCCTTAATATCATTTCATTATCCATATACGGATGTCCAACCTTGTCTCTAAGTCATTGTTATCACCAATGCTCTTGTTGCATTGGTGTTTACGACTTGGAGTGACTCCTTTACGCAATACGAATCAATTTTGGGGAGAAAAAATATATAAGAAAAAAAACTAAGTAAAGTGGCATATAAATGCAACATAAACACATTGTTTTGCAGAAACGCCCTATAATGCAAGGAGCCCTATTAATCAGGAGAAAGGCCTAAGACGACAAATACATAATTTATAATAAATAAGCCAATTCATATCTTGATAATTGGTGTTTACAGTTATACAAACAATAAAAGAAGTCGTTTATTTCATTAATATCAAGAGAAAACACTATAATCTTTTATAAAATGCAAAACACAATAAAAGGAAACTAAGGAAAAGGAGTAACATAGAGGGGAAATCCTATATTATCAATGAAAGTCATTCTTGATGCAAGGAATGATTTGCAACGTCATATCCTAATCTTGTACCCTTATTTCAGCTTGATTTTTTTCTATCACATACTTAGCTTCTTCAAGACCCTTCTCATTGAGTATTTGAAAATTTTAATGCTCCTTCATTGTGAATCTGAAATAAGACAACAAAACAAAATTTTCTAAACTCATTTATGAAATTTTGACTTGGCTTGTCTTATCATTAATCACTTAGCACAAAAGCGACATCATTTTTTAATTAAAAAAAAAGGTTCTCAGAAAGGGGGGTAAGTATGAGTGGAATGGCAATTTATGAAAAGCAAGCAACAAATAGCACATATCTGAAAGCAGTAACACACTAAAAAGCGTTAAAATATAGCATCAACAAAATATAAGAAGAAAGGGAGAAGAACATATGTAAGAACACAAATAATGATAAAGAAGAAAAAAGAAAAAACATGCTCAAAAAAAAAAAAAAAAAATTCACCTAACATGAATTCGTAATGTTAGAAACTAAAATCTCCAACAGAGTCTCCGTGCTGTCGCGCCTCGTTTTTTCCCTTTCGAAGAAAATGAAATTCGAGGTCACAGCTCTTTAGGGATTAGGAGAAAGAAGAGAGAAGAGTCGCAGCCTAACGAATTAAAGGCATGTTAGAACACCATTCTAGACTAAGACAAAATTTAATCAATTAGTATACGTTATCAAAAATTCGAGTAAGGGTTCAAATTATCTCGAAAAAAATGTGTAAGAACCTTTCAAGGTCCACAACTGATCTCGATTAAATTCGTATTTATAAGGAAAAATCAACTACATGATCAAATACGGTCACTATTTTATTAATCTAACATCAACCAGGTGATAAAGCATAGGAAGCATGTTTAAAGACGAGAAAACTAATTAAGCACAATTTTTAGTATTAAACTAGTTACAATAAACCTAAGACAAACGAGCTAAACAAGATTCGATGATTTATTAGCTTAGAATAACTATATAAGTAAAACTTTTACTTTAAGATGGACCATTATTATCTAATAATATGAATTTAGGTGACAATAGTAACTAAATATGCAAAGCTTCTTATTAAAATAATGAAACTCAAAATGAAAGATATTAGATGGCAAGAAAAAAATAGAAGTGGCAATAGTAAATTGAACTGCCCCAAACAATTAAAAAAATAAGAAAATAATAGTAAGGAATATTCACATTGAGATATAATCAAAATAAAAATTTCTAAAAAATATTTGTTGCTTTACAAGAATGATACCACGATATTAGTGATCGCGCTCAAATAACCTTAGCAACAATTTAATTGGAGGTCGGTCTTAATATAAAGTAATGCAAATATTTTGAAAAGGAAAATATTGAAAATTTAAGACATAGACTCATAAACATATTTACACATAGCTACACATAATCCTCTTTTGAAAAACTTTGATGGGTTGTACTCCCAAAATCACATCGAGCTTATTTAAAACTTAAAATTAAACCTCGCAATACTTTTTACTTTTCCATTAACTATAGGTTAGGAGATAATATTTATATATAATTTTAAAAAAAAAAATCATTGTCTAACTTAAGTTGTGAAAAGAAAACTAAACAACAGTTTTAGGACAAAAGTAAAAACAAAAAACAGAATATAAGAAATTGCGACTTAAAACTTAATTGAAAAAAAGTACTTAACTACTTAGCACCTAATTGTTATGAATGGCCTAGAACATTGCCTAGAGAGAAAGAAAAAAAAGAAGTATCATATAAATTCACTTCCCCTATAATCCCTAATTTTTCTTACTATCTTGAGCATTTGTATAATAATAAGTACAAAAGTTAAAATAATAAACTAAATAATTCATTAAAAATAATTGACTGCCATATCCGGTCAAGATCCTTGATGCTTTTATAGAACATATAAAAATAGAAAAAGACAATAAGTAGGATCTTAACCAGTAAAGTAGAAACAGATAACATTGATAGCCTAAGTCAAAAAACGAGCAACAAATAGTAGTAAAAGAAAGTATTAGCAACTAGTAGTCGCACATGTTATATCTTTTCTCTTTGCTTCATTTGAGAGATAAAAGATGTAAGTATTTAGAATATTTAGATACTTTAGGAATGACCTAGAAAAAGATAAATATCTAGATAGTTTAGGAACATCCTAGAAGAGGACAAATGTGTGGTCCACATTATCTAGCCTCAACTATAAATACCCCTCCACCCTCACCAAGTTTTGTATCCAAAATGTCCAAAAAGTAGTAGTCCAAAAAAGTGTCCACAAAAGAGTCCTAAAGTGGTCTTGTAGTGTGAGTGTCTAAATACTTGGTCTTGTAAATTCTTCTCGAGTGACCTTAATAAAAAGTGTTGGTGTTTCTCACAAAAGAATTGTGTTCAACAAAAAATTCATCTAAATATTCAAAAAAAAAATTTACTTTTATACTTGAACTATAGCCGTGAGGGATTTGTTTACTTGAATTATCACCACTATTTATTAAAACACATATTAGTTATCAATTGTTCACTTTTCGTACTTGAATGATTATGTTGTATTAGGTAGAAAAAATAAATAATTGATATTTTAGGTGTATTTTGATAAATAATTGATGATCATTTAAATATTTTAGGTGTGTTATGTTGACCCTTCACTCATGAAATAAAAAAAAAATCAGCTTGATGCACTAAAACTTCTATTATGTATGAGATTTGAAAAAGATATAATTCTTAATTCTTATAATTTATTTGATCGTTAACAAGAATTAGTAAGCACCAACACTCAAAAATTAACCCATTCTTAATGTGCCATGCTCGAGGTGCTAATAATGAAGCAAAGACGGCAAATAATTTTAGGGATGGTAGTTTTAAATTAAGAAAACTATGGTTATTTGTGAAAGTACTTTGAAAATTTGAATTACCCCATCAAATTATATCCAAAATTGCTACGGCACATCTTAATTTTATGCGGTTCTTATTACCCTCCTAAAGTCATTTTTTTAATATTTTTATGTCTTTTTTTCCTAACATGGCACCATGCATGCATACACAAAATCTAAGATACGTGAGAACATTTATGATGCCATGTTGGAACAAAAAGTGCATAAAAATACGAATTAGATTACTTTGGGGGGTGGGGGTGGTAAAAGGATCCATAAAGATATATTGTGTCATAGCAATTTTGAATATATATAACCGCACCAGTAATGGCTGAAGCGAGGGGCGATGCTAGGAATGCAGCGGTGTTCCCTACTTCATCTATGACAAGTTTTAAAGTATAGTAACAAAAGCAAATTAAGACGAGGGAGAGAGCGTAAAGAAAACATTTTTAGTGAGAAATAACTTGTTTGGATGATTTACCTGCAGACAATTCTTTCTGGAGAGGTGCATTGGCTATGGAGTAGTCAATCATCATATCTATGAAACCAATTGCTTTTGCAGCTCGAATTCATAAAGGGCCTGGATAGTGATGTGTTTCTCTCGTCAATCAAAGATAATTCATGAAAGCAACATTACAAGAAAATGTGTGTTGGAACAATGTACTGGAGTAGTGGTTCCTTCGATTCTTGGTGGGCTTCCGAGATTAGTGTATAGTCCCTCCGTTTCAATGTAAGTGTCCTACTTACCTTTTTAGTATGTTCCTATAACAAGGGCTCTTCCTATATTTGGCAACTCTCTAATTCCAATATTCTACGTAGCATGTTTAAGAACACAAGATTCAAAGCGCATTTTGGTACATTACACACATCTTTAGTTTAAGATCACACTAAGACATTTGAATTGAAACGCGCGGAGTTTTGGTTGAGGTGTTTTTATGAAGAAACTAGAATCTAGGCAACTCCTGTGAAATGTACGAAACATTATCTTAGTTTAAACTGCATCAAAGATCTAACACACAATGGTGACAAACATCCAAGAGAAAATGTTTAGTTTGACTAGATCAACAATTATTGACAGGAACATAGGTGTACAAGACGATAACGGGAAAGTACCTTAATAGGATTTATATTTAACAGTAGTGAATGGACAACATACCGGCAGATATTGTGTTCACCCTAACTTTCTGTTTTCTTCCAGCCTCGAAAGCAAGTACCTATTTCATTTGAATGATCACTTTCAATGATTAGATGCAATAAAATTAGAGAAGATATTAAAGATTCAAGGAGCGAAAATTGTTTGATTTTTCGTTTGATTTTCTTTTTTCTGACAGGTAGAGAATATAGAACAACTCACTCTGGTGTCACTCTCAAGTGCTGCTTTAGCAGAACTCATTCCCCCTCCATATCTGTGCATGACATATTTCAACCAATGATTCCTTGTAGGAACAGATTTGAAATTTGAAGTCTTATCATACAACAAAACAAGAAAAGGGAACGAATAATGTGCACCCTGGAATGATCCTCTCAGAAGCAATATAGGTCAGAGAAATCGAAGAACCACCTGTTACAGAACCATCATTGATTTCAGATGGAAAAATTTGGGGAATTACATAATTGTATAAACAGGCAAACATGAGGCAAGAAGTGAAACAATAAACACAAATGAAACGGGAAACTAAATACATACCTGGGTTCATAATTGGAAGGAAATGTTTTAGCAAAGATACATACGAATAACTTGATGCTGATACTGCTGCAAGGTATCCTCTCCTCGTCGTCTCCAAAAGAGGTTTAGTCACCTAATGGTTGAATGATTTCATGAGAAAGATCGCCGACGAAGAAACACTATTTTACAATTTCAAAAGATGATACCTCTGGTCCATTAGCGAGTGAATGGACAAGAATGTCGATGCTGCCAAAATCCTCCTTCACAGATTCTGCAACTTCCTATAAACAAAAGAAATCAGGTGAGCATGCAACAGTGACACAAACATTGGTGGTTGAAAAATTAGTATCAGGACGATGAGGACGTGCAGATAATCATGTAAAAAATAACTGCTGCAG
>JBDJHY010000001.1:1372302-1382686 GCA_039654485.1 Withania somnifera | reverse complement strand
GAGGCTTTCTTAAGTTCTTTCTCATTTGTGCAATCCTCTGCAGCTCTTTCTACTGTTTCTATAGCTTGTTCAAGAGTAGCTATGATCTTGCTTTCAGTATTCAGGCCTTCTTCGAGTCCAACAAAATTTAGGGAAGCAAAACTACTGTGACGAAGCGATGTCCTAAAATCCTCATCGAGGAGAAAACATTTTATATGCCCGCTCAAGATAGAGATTACAGCCTGAATAGCCACTTCATCAAGAGCAGGAATAGCTGGAATGTGCTCAATCTCACCTTTCTTTAGGCTTGTAGTTGCATAGTAACTTTTGTTGCTTAGTGAACTTCTAGTTGATCTACTGTAGGACGTCTCTGGCTTTTCCGTATGTTTGTGATAATCATCTCTAAAGCTTGGACGTCCTGAAATGTGTTTGCTAGAATTATTGAGACATTTCGTTGTTGCTTGTGTATCTTTTCCGAAGGATTGTCGCTTTGATTCTGCTTCCTCACTTCTGCTAGAAGACCTGCCTTCACGGGTCTCATTTCTGTAAGTTCGATTTGAGTATATACGGTTGTATCTCGAATCTGTTCGCTCTTCAACCTCAACTACCTCATTGTTTTGAGAAGTACAAGCAGATAGAAACTCATCAAAAGAGCTAATGCTTATTCTCTTAACATCCGATGATCGATCGCAAGAGCCCATTTTATGCTTACCTTTCAAGTCATGCCAGGGGATATCAGATTTTATCCTCTCCATCTTTTTTGCGCCTGATGAAGCAACATACTTATTAGGATCTTGAGGTCGGTATATAGGACCACTTCTTCCCTTTATTCCTGATGAAGCTCTAGGCATCGTTTTTGACATCCTCTTATTGAATCCTTCCTTTGCGAGGAGGTCCTCCAGTGACATGGCCATCCTCTCTCAGATTAGAATATCAGACCACCTAAACAAGATCCAAGAAAAGAGATTGTTCAATGCCAATTAATATCATAAGTGTTGATTCTACCACAACCATACTTCAGATGCTCCCGAAAAAAGAAGAAACAAACACATAACAACAACTATTATTACAACATCTCGGATTCAATTTAGTTGGAGTCGACTATATGAATCCTCGACATTTTATTTTTCCCCTGTAAAGTAACATACAACTGCATCCAAGAAACATAGGGGAAACGGAAACTGCAAATCTTAAGTACTAGTAACTGCCTAGGTGTTTGAGTGTACCTACTCTCTAGTTTCTGATCAAGTATCTAGACAAAAAGGGTAACGAAAGGAAAATCAGAAGCTTATATATGAATAAGAACTTTTCACGAACAAGCATTAAACACCTTAATATCTACTCCACCAAAAGAGATCAAAAACAATGCAAAACGAAATAAATGAATGAACCTGTTAGCATTAAAACATTGAAAACATTAAAATTTCTTGTTCTTCTAATCAAAACTCAGCTTTCTAAAGTAAGTACTCTAATGATGCCATAAATTTCAATCTTGGTCGGCCTCCGATGATATACAGGAAAAATGATCTTCCTAGGTGAAAACTTTAAAAAGTCAACTATCTATGTTCTAACCAAATCCCAAAGTAAATATCTCCAACTATGCAACATACCCTCCAAGAAAAAAAGGAGCACTATCAAGAAACATAAATACGAGAAAAAATAGAAGTAAATTGAATACATCCAAGAAATTTCATAAATCAAACTAGGAAAACTCATTAAAACCACCAAGAACTAATTATTTTCTTCGGTCTTCCTAGATGAAATTTGAAGAGGAAAAACTTCTAAAATGTCAACTCATCTCTCTTCTAACCAAAACCTGATAATCCTAAGTCAATACTCCAACTATGGAATGCAATTAAGGGTCCTAGTGGTTTAGCGATCCATAAAGTGGATTGAGAACTATGGGGTCAAAGCTTCAATTCTCAACAAACAAAAACATCAAGTGATTTCTTCCCGCCTTTCCAAGCCTGAAAAGGACTCCAACTACACAATGTACCCTCCAAGAACAAAAAGGACATAATCAAACAAGAAAATACATAAAACCCACCAAGAACACAATTAGAAACATAGATATGAGAAAAAACTTAAAGAATAACTGAGAAAAAAAGGAAGTACCTTTCAGCTTGTTTAACTTTCCACCCGATAAACTACACAAAAAAACTACACAAACCCCACGAAGAACATAATCAAGAGACACAAATATGATCAAAGCATAACTGTGAAAAAAAGGAATACTTTTCAGCTTGTTCTATCTTGCACCCCATAAACCAAGAACAACAACAACACACCCAGTATAATTCCACAAGTCACGTCTTGGGAGGGTAGAGTGTACGTAGACCTTACTTCTACGTTGGCAGGTAGAGAGGTTGTTTCTAAAGACTCTCGGCTCAAAAGAAAAGAAAAAAATTAACAGGAGCAAAGTATGCATGTCAAAATACCATAGATTATGTCAAAACATACTGAAAAAAAGAAACATAACTAGGACAAGATAACACGATAATTGACATGAGCAAAACATAGTCAATAACAGACATCAAAGGACACAAAACTCCTAGAGTAATACTACTTGTGGGAGTTACATAAACCAAACAAGAACAATACATAAAACCCACCAAGAACATAATTAGAAAAATAGATATGAGCAAAACCGCAAAGAAGAACTGTGAAAAAAGGAAGTACCTTTAACTTGCAGCTTGTTTTATCTTCCACCCCATCAACCAAACAAGAAGAATAAATAAAATACCAAGAACATAATCAAAAACATATATGAGCAAAACCTTAAAGAACAACTGTAGAAAATACTGTACCTTTCAGCTTTTTTTCAAGATGTTCCATCAAGAAACACCATAAACCAAACAAGAAAACACATAAAAATCCCACAAAGAACACAGTTATCACAACAACAACATACCCAGTATAATCCCACAAAGTAGGGTTTGGGAGCTTAGAGTATACGCAGTCCATAACACTACCTCAGAGGTGAGTTAGAGAGGTTGCACCTAAGGGTATGGCCTAATGGTCAGTAAAGTGAGTTAAAGAACATGAGGCCTAAGTTCTCACGTTCAAATCTCAACAGCAATAAAAAATACTAGGTAATTCTTCCTATTGATTCTAGCTTTCATGGACAGAGTTAACTGTAACTATTACTGGTGAGAGGTGGCAGGAATCCCATGAATTTAGTCCAGGCGTTCGAATGCAGGCCCAGACACCACGTTCATTAAAAGAAAAAACCACCAAGAACACAATTAGAAACACAGATACGAGCACAATTGAGAAAAAAAAAGCAGTACCTTTCAGCCTTTATTATGTTCCATCAAGAAACCCCATAAACCAAACAAGAAAAACACATAAACCCCACCAACAACCACTGATTTTCTTGATTGAAATTTTGTATTGAAGAGAACAAACAAAGGGGTACACAATCTTATGAAAGTGAAACTCAAAGGCCATTGGATTAATAAAGAGAAACTTTTGCTAAAGATAACACTAGGCAACAAATGGAGAGAAAGGAATCAATAGAGAGAAGACAAGTACAATTTGCTAGTTACAGTCACTTTCAGTTGTACAAAGTACAACAATATTAGCAGTTTGTACTATACCTAAGGCTTTGTTTGGCTGAACTATATTTGTTTATTAATTTTTGGCAGGCCAAAAGCTTTAACCGTTTCAACGGCCATTGCTTTCAAAGAAAAACAAAATAGAAAAAGAACTTTTTTTGGTTTTTTAAAGGAAACGGATACCAAAAATCTATAGTGTAATAGCGCGTAAATCACACTAAAAGGTAAATTTTATAACACAAATGTCATCGCGAGCATGAACCATGAAAACATGTTGAACAGGTGTTATACGTATATTATTATCATGTGATTATGAAATTTATGGTCTTAAGGGCAACTTTTAAGTTGTTTGGATAGTAATGGAACATTTTTAGTTCTTGTAACAATTTTTATTGTGGGTGTCCTCTTGCCATGTTACACGTGTTATAATTGAGAAGTCCTTTCATCTTTCAATCCTTGAAATTTGTCAACGATAAAAACTCGTTAATATTTAAATCATGAATTAATATACATCAATCAAGTGAAAAGCTTCATTGATCTATCCGGTATCTGTTGCTAGTGAAGGTGGGAGGTATCCCGCAGATTTTGTTAAGGTGCATGAGAACTGGCGTGGACATCATGGTCATTGAAAGAAATTTCATTAATCACTAATACGAATATTTATGAATGCATGAAGCTTGAAATTTTGGTTTGGTGATGTTTAAAAATGTGCAAAATCTAAATTGCTTTTCAAGATTTGTGTGTTATTTGAAAAGTAGTGACAACTCTTCAATTCACGTGTTCAATTCATTCGTTACGTGATTGTCCCATATTATGTTTCACGTGTTACGATTGAAGAATTCTTTCATCATTTAGTTTCTTAAGACCTTCTGGAGCTCATCAAAGATAAAAATGTGTTCGTATTTTATCACAATTCACTAAAATAAAGCAGAGCTCGCCTTAACATTCAAATAAGTATAGTTCTTATAATAGACAATCACAAAAAATAAGATGTCAGACTGTGTGATGTGACGATCAACTCATCTATTTTTACTTATATATTTCTTAATTGAGCCTTTCGTACTTCTTGATACGAAGCAATTTACTCCTCTTAATTAATCTATCCAACACGAATTTGTGTAAGTTGATACATTTTAGAATAGAATGCCTACTGAGATTTATTTTTAAAAAAATAAATAAATAAAAATACTCACATGTTATCATGTAAGACTATTTCAGTTTTTTAATAAGGCAATCATCTTTCCTCCTTAATATCATCACAATATATTGATATATTGGTATAATATTTTCCTCCAACATGACACTCTTTAGTGCTCCATTATAGCATCATGTTATATCTATATACTAACATGGTCATAGAAGACTGATTCAACTCTTCAATGAGACACTTATTAATATACCGTCACAGTATATTGATATATTTACTTAGTATCATCCTTTAATGAGATATTCTTGTAAGACCTCTATGATACCATCACAATATAGTTGTATAATGGCATGGCCTCATAGAGAAATGCTTCCGCCCTTCTACAAGGCACTCCTAAATATACCATCATACTATTTCTATATACAAGTGTGGTATCATCTTCTAATAAAGCACTCTCCATCCCTACATATATATATATACTAGCATGGTATCGCGTAGGACTACTTCAGTCTTTCAAATGAGTTACTCCTCAATCCGTCATGATACCATCACAATATATCTAATATACTATTATCTTATCACTAATACTTGGTTTAGTCCTTTAGTGAGACCTTCATGATACCATCAAAGTATATTTATATACTGCCATGGTATTGTTGAGATTTGCTTCAGTACTTTTGTGAGAAGTCCATGATATCATTACAATATATCTATGTATTTGCATAATATCATGGAGGACTGCTTCAGTCCTTCAATGAGACACTTATCAATATACCACCATAATATATCTATGTATTGTCATAATGTCATCCTTCAGTAAGATACTCCTTAAGATGCAAGTGTAATATATTTATATATTGGCATGGTATCATAAAAGACTACCTTCGTTCTTCTATGAGACACTCGCCAATATACTATACTATTATATTATATTATATTATATATGATATTATCTATACACGAGCGTGGTATCATCATTCAGTAAGACACTTTCTATATATCACTCTGTATTTATATACTATCACGGTATCATGGAGGACTGCTTTGTTCGTTCAGATGAGATATTACCAGTCCTTTATGATACCACCATATTTATCTATATACTATCATCTTATCATTGATACTTGTTTCACCTCTATCATACCATCAAAATATAATATTAAAATTTGCTTCAATATTTCGGTGATACCTCCATCATACCATCATAATATATCTATATACTGACATGGTATAGTAAAGATTGCATCTGTCCTAAGACACTCCTTAATATACCATTATAGTATATCGACTCGTCCGTCCATATTTATATACTGGCATAGTATCACGGAGGACTACTTCAGTCCTTCAAGTGACATATTTGCTAGTCTTCTATTTTGCTATCACAATATATCTATATACTTGCATGGTATCATGGAGGACTATGTCAGTCCTTCAATGAGGTACTCATCAATCTTTTATAACACAAATATCTATATACCGATATGATATCATAGAGGATTACTTTCGTCCTGCTACTAGACACTACGTAATATACCATCATAATATATATACATATATATATATACGAGCATGGTATCATCCTTCAAATGACACTTCTCAATTTTTTCTGGTACACTCACAATATACCTATCAGAGTTAATTTATATGTATATTTTGTTTTCATTTACAAAAGAGAAAATATTATAAAACTATATTTTTCATTCTAGATTTTAATAAATAAATTAATGGCATTGGTATTTATAGTGGGGGCTTTAATACACCAAACAATTTTTTTTTTTGGTTGCATTTGTTAATCTAAAATAATAAAATACTGTTTTATTTCATCATTTCACAGAAAAGGATAAAATAATAAAAAGAAATAATCAAAATAAAATGAAGCAACACAACACGTAATCTATGTACAGCATATAGAATTTTGTTTTAAAAGACAAAAATAAAAGAGAAACTATTAAGAAATAAAAAGACTAAAAGTTAGTAGTGAATTGTGTGATCAAAGTGAAGGGAGAGGGATGTGGATTCGATCAAGGGGATCCTATCTCTCCCCTACTTATCAAGGATTTTGAAGAAGATAGGGACAATTGCCGGATTTTAGATATCATCCCCATTTAACATTTGAGGATGATCTTTTGTAAAGGCATTGAGGCTTTTTGTAATGGCATATATGAAGGAGAATGGTAATTTTTGGTCACATAAAACAACAGTTGGTAGGATCTGAAAATAGCAACGGAGAAGTGGTAGTAACGGTGGGTATTCAGTGACTAAGGGGGGCTACAATAGTTTATATTGTGGTTGGCTTGGCTGTCCAAAGGATAGGGATGGGTGTGCTGAAAATATAGCAACATTCCCATGGAAGAGGTTGTTGCGATTGTAAGCTAAATAATAATAATTGCAGCTATTCTTGGTGCTGCTGTTTACTACATCTGACAAGAAAGAAATAGTAGATTTTAGAGAAGCAGGTCAAAGCAATTCTTGTTGTTCATCAAGAATGAAACTTTTTGGTGGAGTTGTCAACTCAATCGAACTAGGAGACAATAATAGTGCTTAGCATGGCATTTGGAATTACGAGAAAAAGTTCACACCAACATTGCTCTAAACACCATTGTCCGACCTGTAATATTATATTTTCGTGGGTGTTTGAACAATTGTATTCATTTCAATTTATAATTTTTTTAAAATAAATATAATATATTTTAAAATATTTGTAATATATTATATTATTTGCATATTCGCTGTTTATATTATATTATTATTAATACACAGCGTTGATTTCTTATCAAAATAAGTATACTAAATTTTAATTAAATTATATTGCAGGAATAATTTACTTTTAATACTATGTTGTTATAGATGATAATAAATAAAAAATATATTTAAAAGCTGTAAAAAAAATTTAAAAGTACTCACCCAATAAATAATTTATCTATTATAGTCAATGCACAAAATAATTCAAAAACACAAAAATTATCCAATTGTAAAAAAAATTTATTTGCGTTGGTTTCATACTACACATATAAAAGAAATTGAATTGATTTTATATATCTTTTTTTTTAAAATAATAATCACGTATATAGTATAATTTGTAAGTAGATTATGAGGAGAGTGATAGACACAAATTTATTTTCACCTAAAAAAGTTTTTGTTAAATCCTCATCTTATATATGCTTAAGTAAAGCATATTAAAAATTCAAGTATGAAAAATAAATATTTTAGCGAAAAGGTATTGCTGAAAGCATTAAAAAGAAAAAGACTAACAACAACAATTAATACAGTAACGGGAGCAAATTAAGAAATCAACCGGTAATACTAAAAGTAAATAACAAAATAGTAGGAGAATAATAATAACAATATTTATAAGATAAATAAATAATAATTGACTACCTACTAACCTTTTATCTTAATAAATAATTTATATATTTTTTTATTTAAAATTATGTCCTCAATAAATTACACACGTACTGTCATGTTGTGCCTAATCAACACTTTCAAAAATATTTAATTTACTCCTATTTCTCTTAATACAATTATGTTCATATATTCAAATTATTTTAACCTTATCTCGCTCATTTTATTCATCTCATAGACTAAGGGGCGGACCTAGGCCATACTAGAGGATATACATACATTCGATAACTTCGATAAAAATACTCCATATATAAGTAAATACATAAAAAAACAATACGAACCCAAAAAGTATAATACAAACTTTTTAAAGTCATGCATTCGCATGATACCAGGTTCAAATCTCGTCAACTATAGTTTATTCTTTTTTCAACCTAATTTTCTGTATCAGTCAATATAAAAAATAATATAATAAGTAATTTATTTATATTCAATATAAATAATTCACCCTTAATCTTTAAATTCATAAATTTTACTCTTATAATATTTAAATAAATTTTTGAATTGTACCTTCGGAGGAGTAAGTTTTGTCCTCACGTTAGCACTAAATGCTGTACTTGTAGGCCCACATTATAACATGCAAAAACAAACACCTCGAAAATCCAATAAACCGACAATTTATCCAATGATCTAATGCTTAAATGACTATTAATACCCCTTACCTATCTTATATTTACATCTATGTCCAATCAAAGAAAGTTTATTTAAAAACTAATAATTTGCCATAAAAATTATTTATTTTTCTTTTAAATTATCTTTTACTTAATTTAAGAATTAATATTTGGCTATAGAATTTTCAAACTAACTCGAAATTATATTTTTAATTTGAAAAACAATTTTAAACCTATTGTAACAATTTATAAGTCCTAGTGCATGGTTAGACCCGAGCCCAACTAGTTCATACTGGAACCTAGATGTTAAATTTATTTATTAAGTGTATTTTAAGTGTCGGATGTGATTTGGGGTCATAAGGAACCTCTAGCAGAAAGTTGAATTCAAAATATTTCTACCGGCTAAGTTTTCGTATAGGTTCAATCATGAATCCACCTCAAACGATCATATCTCCCAAAATATAAAGAATTATGTGTCCTATAACCTATTAAATCAAATCTCTTTGGATCTAGTTTGCAACGCAACAAATCACACATCAATTCGAGTTCGGAGTAAAAAGTTAGGCCCATTTTAGTCAAGTGTTGTCAGGCAGACACCCTCAGACGGACCTTAGTACGAACTGTCCCTCAATTGTATGACCCGTACTGAGGGAGGGACGGTCCACACCGTAAAAAAAATAAGCACTTTTTCTCACATTTTTTCAGGGCTATTTTAGTCTTTTTTTAAAAAGCTTTTTAACCGTATATAAACCCGTTTTGGGGTATTTTGACGGATAAAATTATATGATTACTCAGTTTTCTCAATCATAACATTCATCAACATTTTCTTAACACAATCAAATTCTTTCAAGCAAAGAACACAGGATTTCTTACTCATGCTCAAGCAAAATAGATTTTCCACCAAAAGTTTTAGTCTAAAGGCTTTGCAATTAGGTACGTGGGTTATTCAATGAGGAATATCTTTCATCCTCATGCCCAAAACTATGATTTTCAGCTTAAATTCCTAATCTCCAGGAATTGGGGGTTTTCCCCATTGATGATCTTGAGGTTACGTTTTGATTCCCCGGGATATATTTATATTTATGAACATGTTTTATTAGTTAATTATGATTTCTTATAGTCTTATTATGGTGTTCAAGTTATCCTCAAGTTCATACATGATTTACACGATTTTCCAAAAATATTACAATTTTAAGATCAAGTTATGCATGACATGTAGATTTTAAAGGCTATAATTAGCATTCATGATTTGATTTGATCTTATGATCACGGACATGATTTTTTCTGACGTGACTAGTTCTTACATATTTACAGACTCGATATTTTATTATTAATTTTGAACTAGTTTATGTATCATGTACAATTATTGAACCATCAGTTATGTTATGCATATTTGGGAGGATTATTTACTACCGAGCGGACGAAGAAATACGTCACCTATTAGCTTTGAGGCTGACACCCCAATGTTGCAAAACTATGTTTGTCAGCAGGTATGAACCCATGGGGCCTTTACTCAAGTGGTTATCCCAAGAAGCTATTTATGGATCGATCATTATGACTATGAAATGGTTATAGCTGCGGCGGGTTAGGACCTCTTATTTTCAGTGTAGGGTCTAGCACACTAAACTCCATGTTGCTCGCATGGTTTTATATGTCGGTTAAGAGAAACTTCCACCCATTTTCATATATGT
>JBDJHY010000001.1:1356136-1368859 GCA_039654485.1 Withania somnifera | reverse complement strand
TTGTCATGTGGCTAAAGGTAAGGCTTAGTCACTAAGCTTTACTTTTAGCCACATGATTTATTTAATAAGCTTACAACACTTTTATCTATAATTGCAAATACTATTTTCAAATAATTTATACTTATCAGCTACCATCGATAAACAATTATGGTAGATAGGTAAATAATTCATGCAAATGCTGACTAGGGAATGGATCATTTCTATTCGTATAAAAATAAAGAGGAGTCTTAAAAAATAATAAAGTTATTTCTATATCACTTATAGTGACTTATTCGAGCCGTAGAAATAATTATTTATCCTATTAAATTAAATTATTTACATCATATTCTTTGGCGTGTGACCGTGCTCTGGATCCTACTAACACATCGTTATTGTATATAAAAAAAGTAATCATGTTAAATATATACTCCCTTTTCATTTCATGCTAGTTTTATAATAACTAACTATCTAAATATGATGCAGTAATAAATAATTTTAGACGTAGAGACCTAACATCGAGATTGACACTTTTACCGAAGAAATAAAAAAAAAAATACTATGACCAAAGATATAACTAATAAATAAATCAAGTTTTGCTAACCATGTGATGAAAGTATGATTGAAGATTTTAATATTGATTAATACATTTCAACCAATACTAAGAGTAGTCAATATAAATTTCAACATTAAGATAATAATTTGTAAAATACTTTAATTTAAATTAAGGATATGTACAATGACTTGACAAAGATTGAGCATACAAGACATTCATATAAGCAACAGATCATATGACAACTTTTGACTTTAGAAAAAAGGGAGTACACAATAAAGTATTTTTTTTCTTTTCTCTTTTTGCACCAAGATTCTAATAAAGTGATTTTAAAAAAAATAAAGTTGTTTATATAACGCTTTTGACCATTAAAATAAATAAAACATTATTTATTTAAAATATTTAAAGCTGAAGTTGAAATAATATTTGATCATGTTTTTTGCAATAAATATCTGAATTTGAAATTAAAATTGTATTTTTTCGCAATAAGTATTTAAAATTTTAAAAATATTTAAATTTTTTATGAATAAATACTAATTTTTAAATATAACAGATTATTTTTTTTAAAAAACAAATCTAATGATCAAACAGTTCCTTAAAATTTGTAAAGAGATCCTCATCTAATGGTGTGTAAGAGTTAGAGATAATTATAATCAAATAAAATGATATAAAATACAGGCAATTAAGCGTAAATTAATAATTTAAAATATATAAAGTTCAGGAGTAAAGAGAAAAATAAATTTATAAATAATGATAAATTATATCTGACCTTAAAAAGTATAAGATTAAACAATTTTCTTCTACGATTTCAAATCTATATTTCAAAATCGAAATAAAAAACTATTTTAAATAAAAAAACACATTAGTTAAAATAATTTCCAAATATTTTGTATCTCAATCCATATTTCATCCTTTTTCACCTTGACCAAATAATTCCAAGATAATGGCGTATTAGTAATTTAACCAAACAACATGACCCTTTCCATAAATACACCTCGATACTTGCCATATGGCCCCCACTAACCTCATGTTCCCCCTTTTCTCATACTAAATTCCAAATTTTGATTTACTTTAACGTTGCCTCACCCCGCCCCCCCCCCCAATTTACCCTCACCCCAACACCCCACCAAATTCCCTCCCATCACTTGCTAAAAGTGTGTTTAAAATTTGGACGTGATACGTAACTCATTATGCACCATGTATATGGCGATTACATAAAGTATCTCTTATCTAATTATATATTTAAATGATTTAATATATAACTGTATGTATTTGGAGGATTACATGATTTATGTATCGCAACCTTTATCTGTATCAAAATGATTTATTGAGTTATGTATCACGTATCTTCATATGTATCACACATAAAAAAATAAGCCTGAAAAGTTTAAATAATATATAAAACTTTGTTACAAAAAAAAAATTAAGAAATTACCCGATAAAAATAATTATACAATCATTAAAATGAGTTTTTACTGATTAAAATCTCAAAAGGAACCTTTAAATGAGCCTAATTAGCTCTGGTATGATACCAAATATAATTTTAAAAATTAGTAATATGAAGAGTAATCGATTCCAAGTACTTTATGTAGTTTATCCTTGACTTATTTTTAATATTTTTTATTTTTTAAATTCTTTTTATGGTATTTGGAAAAAAACAAAAAAATCATTTTAAACGCTAACATTGAAACTAAAAAAATAAAAAAAACAAGCTAAAAGTAAAAAATTGAATATTTTCCCCCAACCCCACGATACCCCCTCGCCCAGCCTACCAAATTCCCTCTCATCACCATTTTGCTTTCTTTCTCGCTAAGTAGCTTAAAGTTGCAGCCTCCCCCAAAACCCCACTCTCTCTCTTTACTAGCACTAAGGGTTTGTTCTGCTGGTTCCACCTTTTGCTTTACACCATTTCTTGAACTAACAATTAATGGTAAAATGCAGCTCTTTTGCTTGCTTAACTTTGCTAAAATCTTTTTTTTTTTTTGTTGATAGAATCATGGTAAATGTTGCTCTGTCTATGTACTGTCTTTTTTTTTTCATTCTTGAATCTTTATGCAAAATGGAAAATTTCAACTTTTTTGTTATGTGGGTATGTTTGGAATTGTACATTTTGTTGTGTTTTGTGCTAATGTACTACTAAAAATATATTTTTTTTGTTTATTTAGAATCTTGATCACCATGTCCATGGAAAATGCAGCTCTTTTTCTGTTGGTTTAGATACATTTCTTGTTTGTTTCGTTGCTGAGCTCTAGATGCACATCTTGCTCTCTCTATGTACTGTATCATTCTTGAATCTTTATGGAAAATTTTACCTTTTTTGTTGTTTGGGTGTGTTTGTTTCTTGTACATTTTGTTTTGTTTTATGCTGATGTACTAGTAAACTATAATATTTTTTGTTTACTTAGAATCATGATCACCATCTCCATGGTAAATGCATCTCTTTTGCTTGGTTAACTTTACTAAAATCCTTTTTTTTTTTAGGCTAAAACCAATGGTAAATCTTGCTCTGTCTATGTACTGTCCTTTTTCTTTTTTTCTATCATTTTTGAATTTTTATGCAAAATTTCACCCTTTTTTGTGTTATGTTTACCTTTTTTGTCATGTGGGTGTGTTTTGATTATGTACATTTTCTAGTGTTTTATGCTAATGTTCTAGTAAAAATATAATCCTTTTTGTTTATTTAGGATCTTGATCAGGATGTCCATGGTAAATGCAGCTCTTTTGATTGCTTATATATGCCCTTTTTTGTGCTTAATACTAGATGTACATCTTGCTCTCTCTATGTACTGTTCTCCTTTTTTTGTACATTTTGTTGTGTTTTATGCTAATGTACTAGTAAAAATATTATCTCTTTTATTTATTTAGACTCATGATCACCATGTCTGTGGTAAATGCAACTCTTTTGCTTAGATACATTTGCCGTTTATTTCTGTGCTGAACTCTCGATGCACATCTTGCTCTCTCTATGTACTGTATCATTCTTGAATCTCTATGCAAAATTTTGCCTTTGTTTTTGTGTGGGTGTGTTTGTGATTTTTGTACATTTTGTTTGTGTTTTATGCTAATGTACTAGTAAATCATAAATTTTTTGTTTATTTAGAATCATGATCCCATCTCCATGGTAAATGCAGCTCTTTTACTTAGATACATTTGTTGTTTGTTTCTTTGCTGAATTCTAGATGAACATCTTGCTCTCTCTATGCTTTTAAATCATTCTTGAATCTTTATGCAAAATTTTACCTTTTCTGTTATGTGGTTGTGTTTGGTTTTTGTACATTTTGTTGGTTTTATGCTAATGTCCTGGTAAATATATGATCCTTATTATTTATTAAAAATCTTGATCACCATGTGAATGGTAAATGCAGCTTTTTTGCTTGCTTAACTTAGCTAAAATCCTTTTTTTCTTTGTTTCTTTGCCGAACTCTAGATGCACGTCTTGCTCTCTCAACGTACTTCTCTCTTTTTCCTTCTTTTTTGAAATCCGTATGTAAAATCACACTTTTATGTTCTGTGGGGGTGTTTGTTCTTTTTGTACATTTTCTCTGTTTTATGCTTGCTGTAAATGTATTTTTGGTTTCCAATTTATTTAAAATCTTGATCACCATGTCAATGGTAAATGCTGCTTTTTTGCTTGCGTAACTTTGCTGAAATCCATTTGTTCTTTGTTTCTTTGCTTAAGAACAGATGCTCATCTTGCTCTCTTCTATGTACATTTTTTTTTTGGGTTTGTGCTATTGTGCTGGTAAAAATGTCGTTTTTTGTAGAAATGTAATTAAAATCTTGATATCCATTTATTGAACTAACAAGCAATGATCAATGCAGCTCGCACTTTGCTAAATCCTGTTATTTCTCTTTATACTGTTCATTTTTCTATCTTTCTCGAAACTTATGCAAAATTTCACATTTATGTCCCAATATGTTCTTTTTGTACATTTTTTTTTATGTGGATACCTGTATCCATTTGAGTTCTTTTTGATCTTAGTAAATCTGTAAGATGTGGTCTCTTGCAATAAAGAGTTTTTCTTTTATATGTACAAGTTGTCTATATATTGATTGATTTCTGTACATTCTTATGTTTCTTTTTTTGACCTAGCTGTTCTCATTTTCACTCAAAGGCCATGAAGATCACTTGATGTAGTATTGATTGCCTGTTAGTGTTCCTTTTTAGCCTTTTAATCCTATTTACCTGATACTAATGTGATTGCACAATGAATTTTATGTTCAGAGTTTCTAGTTAAGATATAAAGGTGTGAAAGTTGATTATAATGGCGTCGAAAGCGGGACCGGAGCCGTCGCTGCAGCGGCGGATTACACGGACGCAAACGATGGGTAACATTGGGGAGTCGATGATTGACAGTGAAGTGGTGCCATCGTCTCTGGCGGAGATTGCTCCTATTCTTCGTGTTGCGAATGAAGTTGAGCCCAGTAACCCCCGTGTCGCATATCTGTGTGAGTTCCTCTGCCTATCTCTGTAGTAATTCATTGTTGAACCTTGTAATCTAGAAAGTTTAGTCATTTTGCTAAGGTGATAACTGGTAGAGAATCCAGTCGCAGCTGTAGTGCTCCCTTTATTATTCATTATAAGTTTGATTGAAAAAAATATTTTCAGATTAGAATTCTTCCTATCATATTTAACAATTCATCTAACAAAGAGACGTTCTTTGGATCGATTCAATGCTTTAAAAGCTAAGAACTCACAGATATCTTTATTAAAAAAATTGAACTCACAGATTCAGCTATGCAGACAAATGTGTTTCAGTGTCAAGTTCATTAAAATGGAGGAAAACTATCCTTTAGAATTTTGTTCGAAATTGTTTATTATGGAATTTCTGAGTTTTATTCCCAGACAGTCAATGCTAGGGGCAGTATATCTGATGACATCTACTGATATCTAATAACATGCCCTCATCTAGTTGAATTTGTGTGGCCATCTGATCTAAAAGCTAAAGTTTAAGCTAATAGAGAGGCTACACAATAAAATTTATCAATTATATCTTTACGATGGCCCATCATGTGCGGGCTTCATTCTTTTTCTTGAGCCAAGCACGGGAGGGGAGACTCAAACCCAAAACCTGTGTCTGCTTTGATACCAAGTTAAATTTGTGTAACCATCTTATCTAAAAGCTGAAGCTATTAGGGGAACACACTTTTATTTTCTTTATTATGTTTTCAACAGAATGTAATATTAATGTTGATAAAGTCGTTTATTGTGTCGCTTTAGTAGGGGTGATTAATAGAAGGCCGCAATTGGATGGTGTGTAGAGAAGTGGTTAAGTATAGTAGGTTTGTTGTTTGTAAATTCTGATGGTATTGTAACTGTTCGGCATTTCCTTTATGCTGGTGATGATAAAAGTTAAATATTAAATATCAGAAAAAAAATCTGATGGCTTTCGCTTCTAGAAGTAGCTATTTTCTTCTGATGAGTTGAAGATTAATTGTATCTTTTTCTGAAAGTCTACAAGAAGCTCTATATCCTAGAATACGGCAAATGAGTTTACAAAGACGTGTCAACTTTCTTGCCAAAGTGATTTCAAGGTCACTATGAGCATACTGATTTCATGTTAATGCTCAGGGATCTGAGTCACATGGCTTAGAGGGAACATGTGCTACCATTGGTGATTGAGTCAATCTAAAAGAAACAATGAAATTAATTGGTATTGTTTAGTAGGACTTGAAATAAGGTTTGCACTTCAAGAAGGTGTCACTCATCAGATCATAAGAACGGAATTTTTGGCCTTTAGTTGTTAGATTTGGTCATAGGAGGCAGTGCCAACCCTACTTTATGAGTATTTGGATTAACCAAGCTTCAAATCAAATTAAGAGTATTGGACTAGTCAAACTTCAATTAGACTAGGAGTATTTGGACTAACCAAGTATCAAACTAGGCTAGGAGGCATCAAGGTTTTGCTTTTACTCTTCCCAATGAATTAGGCAACCACCTTTTATCGGTATTAATATGGATGTTTGGGGTTCGATAAAAAATTTAAATAATAGTTGAAATACAATGAAGTGACGTAATTTGTAACTGAATTAAGGTAATTGAAGGTGATTATATTTTAGTAGGTAGAAGATTTGATCTGAGTAACGGCTTACAAATTGCGAACAACTAAAGAGGAACACGGGTTGAGTGGATTTGGATAATGTGAATTTACTACGATTGATTCTGTTCATCTTGTTATTGACAAATTCTGGCCTTGGGCATGATCTTATACAAACATGCTTTCTAGTTCTCTGTTCTAACACTCAGACATCAATACTCTGTTTGTAGGTCGGTTTTATGCTTTCGAGAAAGCTCATCGGTTAGATCCCACTTCAAGTGGACGTGGTGTTCGGCAATTTAAAACTTCCCTCCTGCAGCGGCTTGAAAGGGTAAGTGGCAAATCATGAAATTTCTTCCTAATAATATGTCAATGACATGCTTAAGGACAGTTGGCTCAATCTGTTCTGTTCAACCTGTTTCTCCTGTGAAATTTACTTGCAGTAGCTGCTCCTTTGTGATACGTTTGTTCCATGCCCTTATAGTTCTCATGAGTTAACAGTTTATTACTGTAGACACGTTTTTCAGAAGGTCCTTTAGATGATACTTAGGAATCCAACTAAAAAGCTCATGTGCTTGTCACGTCCTTTAGTTGTCCGATGCTTACTTATCTATCTACTACTTTTCGTTCTCTGTTTTCCCAGTGCTATTTCATGCTCTCATCTTTGGATGTGGTTCATTAATCAAATTTGATTAAAGACATCAGATGCTTGTGCACAAATGTAATTCATGTAAGTGTGTAACAAACTTATTTTTCAGGAAAATGATCCAACCTTGATTGGAAGGGTTAAAAAAAGTGATGCACGTGAAATGCAGAGCTTTTACCAGCATTACTACAAAAAGTACATTCAAGCTTTGCAAAATGCTGCTGAGAAAGCAGATCGGTGAGTATTTTGCACTCTTGTTAGAGATTTATTATGCCTTCTCATAGTGATCTCTTTCTTGCTTTCAGTTTAAACTGAACGTAGTCTCATATTTTTAATTTTCCAGTGCACAACTTACCAAGGCATACCAGACTGCAAATGTACTCTTTGAGGTTTTGAAAGCAGTTAATCAGACTCAAGCAGTAGAAGTTGATCGTGAGGTGAATTATTTTTCATTGACAAGTCATTTCAAACACTTAGTTTTCCTCTGGCTTTACAAGCTCCAGCTTTGACTTAAAATAAGTCTACTGCTTATCCTTGTCTATAACACTGTTTTCTTTGTGTATGGTGGATTATTGGTTGTCCATTTACCAGATTTTGGAAGCTCATGATAAAGTTGCTGAGAAGACACAGATCTTAGTCCCTTATAATATTCTTCCTCTGGATCCTGATAGTGTAAATCAGGCAATTATGATATTTCCTGAGGTTTGTATTCTCGCAGACAGGATTGCCAACTTTAGGCATTTCTTTACCTTGCATTTTTTTTCACAGTTATTGCTTTATTAAATTCTCCTTTTTCCTCCATATACAGGTCCAGGCTGCTGTTTTCGCTCTCCGAAATACTAGAGGTCTACCCTGGCCCAAGGATTACAAGAAGAAGAAAGATGAAGATATTCTTGACTGGCTTCAAGCTATGTTTGGGTTTCAGGTAAATGCAATTCAATTCTGATTCACTGTTAATTTTGACATGCTATTTCATACTACTTCTGAGGTTAGAAGAAAGTTTTTCTGGTCAGGATGAAAATCAATATGTTTATTGAGCTCATTTTTTTGTCAATTGCTTCTCAGAAAGATAGTGTTGCAAATCAAAGGGAGCATCTCATTTTGCTACTTGCGAATGTACACATACGTCAGTATCCAAAGCCTGACCAACAACCCAAGGTACGGACATGATCAATGCCTTCTGTTATTGATAAGTGATCAATATTTTTCCTCAAGTGCTTAAACATGTGTTTAGTTGAAAGGATTGTCATACTTGGTAAAAAGAAAAGAATGTTATTCTTCAATATTAATAGGATTGGTTGCCTTGTTGAATTTGCTCGCTTGCTGATAGATGGAGATTGCTTGCTGTCTGGCAAAGTAGCTTCCAATGAGGACCTTGGAGGCTGTTAAAAACATATTGTATTTTTGAATTCCTGTCTCGCCATTTATCATTACGATAGGTATCAAGTGGAAGTGCAGTGATGTATGCAACTGAGGCATCCTTACAGACCTGTAGACTTGAACCTCTCACTAAAGCTCAAAGAGTTTTCTTTTTGATCAAGTAAACGTATTTCATATCATATACAAGGTCATTAAATGACCATATACAAAGTGGTATACCAAAAAGTAGAAAATCTACACTATCAACCGATTCTCTACAAACTCCATCCAAAAGAAAATAAGGGAACGAAAGCTACTCCTTAACTTGGGAAGCTCGACTGTACACCTTCAGAAGCTCTTCTACTCCTCTCACCCTGGACAACCAACTTTAATGCAAGTGGCACCACATTCATGCTCAAAGAGTGTATTTCTACTTGGTTGATGATTGTTGTTTACTTATTTTGCAGCATATATTCTTTATTGTGGCCGATTCTATTTTTTCTGCAGAAATATGTACTTGCTTAAAGAAACGAGAAGAAAACTGTCTTCTTCATAGTGAAATATTAAATACATTGAAAGCAGATATCTGCTGTGTAGTTATCTCTTTACTCTCAGTTCCGTAAAGCCTATAGCAACATGATTATCTGATTTTGAACTTCATCTTTTAGTATCCATCTTTTAAACTTTTGGAGGAATTATCTTCTATACAGGGCCATTATCCTCATTTGGCTTTTTACACTTATGCTTTCCTGATGTTATTTTGGACCTCAAAAAAACAAATGGTTGGTTGCTGCAGTTATGCTAGTCTGCATTTAAGTGAATGAGAGCTGTAGTGCATAATCCCAGAGTGAAGTAAATCCCTTATACATTGATATTGGAATTGTTAATTGTTTCTATTAACGCGGACGTTGATATGATATACTTTTTGTGATGAATTCTATAACAAGAGTATGCATAGATATCTTTGGTTTTGAAAATTTTGATTGATGGATCTGCTTTGATTGGTGCGTGGGAGAAGCTTTCAGTGATGGTGTTTTCCTTGTTTATTATGTTGTTTTATGTAGTTGGATGAGCGTGCTCTGAATGAAGTCATGAAGAAGCTTTTCAAAAACTACAAGAAATGGTGCAAGTACTTGGACAGGAAAAGCAGTTTATGGTGAGGGACTTCTCTGTAAGTTTTAAATAGTTATGTCCTGCTGCCTTCAGATGTTAACACTTCAAGTGAAATTCGGCTTTTTAAGGAAACAGCTCATATACCTCAAACTTTCATCTAAGGTCCTTTCTTGATTGTTATATATAAAAGTAGATAAATTAAAAGTCTCTGCTTTGGTGCTTTGTACTTATATGTGCATATAGATTTCTTTAGCATCTCTTGTGCCTATAGATTCATCTGGAGGAAAGATCCGAATATACTGGAATTTAAGCTCATCTTGTGCCTATAAATCTGCAGGTTGCCAACGATACAACAGGAAGTACAGCAGCGTAAACTGTTATATATGGGATTGTATCTTCTCATATGGGGGGAAGCTGCAAATTTAAGATTCATGCCGGAATGCCTATGCTATATTTACCATCATGTAATCTTTTAAACTGATTATGTTTTACCAACTCAATGGATATCTGAAACAGTGTCTTGAAGAACATAAAGATTCTTTTCCTTATCTTATATTTTGCATTTATGACCAAAAAAAGGAGAAAATCAGCATTGATGCAATAGTGGGATTCTTTGTTGCTGGAACTTTGGATGAGTGGTGATTTGTTTTATCAAATTGTTCTCAGATATGTTAGCTCTTTCTCTGGTTGACATTTGAAAAAAATGTCTTGTACTCTTTGAATTGTTAAAGGTTGCTGCTTGATGATACGAAAGATACTCAAAGTAGAAAAAGTTAGATTAAATAATGATTGTAAATCTAGAAAAGAGATTCTTTTTTCATAAACTAGTTGTGACTCTGCCCACCGAGAGAGTTAAATACGATTCTCAGCTGAGAATCTGCTGCAATTATCTGTCAAATACTCAGCTGCTGTGGTGCGTTACTTATATTTTTAACAATTTAGTTTTTCTAATATGCTCCAGATATTACTTGTTATGTTAAATCATTTGAATCTCATACATCGGTTTCTCATGTAGATGGCGTTTGAACTCTATGGCTTGCTAGCTGGCAATGTTAGTCCCATGACGGGTGAAAATGTTAAGCCAGCGTATGGAGGAGAGGAGGAGGCTTTCTTGAGAAAAGTTGTTACTCCTATTTATGAAGTGATTGCACGGGTATTGCATGCATATTAGTACTATCTGTTCTCTCCAGTCTATTGATTGAAAATCACATATGGCATTTTTACTTTTAGGACTTGAAGGAAAAACTATTTGTACATTCTTTTCTGTCATTTCAGGAAGCTGCAAGAAGCAGAAGAGGAAAAGCAAAGCATTCCCAGTGGAGGAACTATGATGATTTAAATGAATACTTTTGGTACTCAACCTTTCCCATTTCCGTACCTTTCTTCTGGTTCGATTTTCCAGTGTTTTGTGTATTTCCGACTTTATGCATAAAACTATAGGTCAGTGGACTGCTTCCGATTAGGTTGGCCGATGCGCGCTGATGCTGATTTCTTTTGCATCCCTAAAGAAGAACAGCAAACTGAGAGAAATGGGGTAAAGCTTTTAGCTGCACAAATCTTCTTAATTGCACACATCATCTTCTTATTGATTATCTATTGTCTTTGAGTTTTTTGATTAGATTAAGTTTTGAAGGAGAGGATAAAAGTTGCATCTGCTCTTTCAGGTCCCTCTAGTAGTAGTTTGAAAGGACTAATAGTGCTTTATGAGGGAATATATATGCTACTGAACATATATGAGGTTCTGACTTGTTAGCAAGTGGACTTCTTTTCTTAGAAATATAGGGCATTGGACCGACGATATGAGGGTTCCTTTCTCCGTCCAGGGCATACATGAAAACCTAAATTAGGCAATAACACTGACAGTACGGAAGGACACATGTTTTCTGTTCTCTGTCTAAATGCAGCTCATTTTAATGCACGTAATTTTTTATTCAACGTGCAATAAGAGGACCTTTTATTGGTTTAATAGGCATAGTGCTGCTGTGAGTTGTCTTGCAACTACCTAGTTGTTTAGGTACATACGTATTTGCACCACTTGTCTGTGGTTATTGCTCAGAAAAATCACCACATTACAAAGGTTTTGTTTCTAATCATTTAGAGTTGGGGATCGGTCTAACAAAATTGTGAGCTTTGAAGAAACTTTGCTGTTGGTGGCGGTATCGTATGTATCGAGTACTTTTTCCCTTTGGTGCTATCGTTTTTACTCCTGGTATACTGCTTGTAATCTCTTTTTTCTTTTTTGAAATTGGTAAGTTTGTAATTTTCAGAGTTAGCATATGCTGGCCGCCTTCAGAAAATACATCACAAAACTACAAATTTCCTATCAATTCTACTATTTGATCTGCATCCTCTATACATAATTGTTTACACCAAAAATGTAAAGATACTATACAATTCCATTTTACTTTGTGAATGGAATTGGATCGATCTTCAAACATCTTTCATTCCTTCCTCCCCACACAGACCACATACACATGATGGTACCAGCTTCTACATCTGCTGTTTGTAATCTTGTTGACATGATATGTGGATTTGACTGTTTTTCCGGTGTTGGCCATTTATTTAGCATTCATGTTACTGTCTCTTTGAAATTGTTTTCTTTATTTTATGATTTTACCCATCTAATGTCCGTGTGTTCTCTCCCATTAGCTTATGTGATTAATGCATCAGATTATCTGCTGTTTTTGAATGTTCTGTGAAACTTTGTCCTTGATGACATGAATGCATGAACTAATTAGATCAAGTTGTCGCAAAACCTAGGATAACAAGGCTTTTACTGATCGCTGGCTGGGAAAAGTTAATTTTGTTGAGATACGATCATATTTGCACATCTTTAGGAGCTTTGACAGAATGTGGAGCTTCTTCATATTGTGTTTACAGGTACTTTTTTTTTTTGGAAACCATGTTTGGATCGTCCTTTATCTTTATGTAGTTGATGTTATTTAGACAAGGAGTGTTGATTTTGTGTAGGCAATGATAATTATTGCTTGGAATGGTTCGGGAGACCTGAGCATGGTTTTCACTTCAAATGTTTTCAA
>JBDJHY010000001.1:1327252-1338307 GCA_039654485.1 Withania somnifera | reverse complement strand
AACACTGCAACTAGACCTTATATTATAGAAAAAAAAAAAAGATGCTGAAGTAATTGAAGTTAGATTGAGTTAAAATTTTGTTTTGGAAAGAGAGGACCCAAATATTCGTTTCAAGTAGTTTGAGAACATGTAAATCAAATGGATTTGAAAGATATCACATGATTACATATTAATTATTATTAGTATAAATTAGTGTATAATGTATTAATGATGATTAAAATGCGTGGCTCAAAAACTTTAAATTGGCGTTTTCAAACAAATCATTTCTTTTGAATATCAAATCTCTATATAGTTTTTGACGACCCTAATTATTCCTTTATCTTTACAAAAAAGAGAGATTACTATAATCTTATCATTGGATTTTCAAGATACTGTGTATTAGAAACGTTTTAACATTAATATATTAAAATTAACTTTCTGTTACATTTGTTCAAAGGTACTGTTTGTATTCAGTATAGGGTATTTATTAATCATAGAAAATGAAGGACAAATTATACATTTTGCCCATAGACTAAAAGTAATTACATCTGCTATTGGTTGGCTAAATATATATATAAAAGAAATAATCATCTACATGAAATATTATTTCTCAAATTGCGAAAGAAAACAACAAGAATAACATATTGAGTGAATTTTCAGCAAGTGAGATTTGAGGAGTATAAAAAATACTTAGTTTATATTACTACCGTAAAAATATATTAAAAAGGCTATTTTTTTAAAAAAAGATGACAAAATCACAATCTAATATAATAATAAACAATATAAGAAATTAAAAATGAAATCAAACAGGAAAACAGAATTATCTATATCTTCAAACTGAAAAAAAGAAAACGGCCAAAGCAACAATTTGATCATATGTCAAATAACAGAAAAATATAAAGAAGTAGGACCTTGGAAAACTATTGGTACTTAATATCAAATCTTTCTCAATCTCAGAACTCATTCATGAACTTTTGTTTTCTCCATTTACGAATATTGTTCTTTCTCTTCTGCTACCATTTATTATGAAATATAATTCCATACAGATACAGACACAAACGATATCCCACTTGTGTAATTGTCACTCTTTTCTAAGGATATTTCAGTCATTTCGTTTCCTCACCTTGACCGTCTCATTACTCTCTCCTCTGTCATTTTTATATCGCGCCATGTTCCATTTTGCTCCTCCTCTACATTCTCTCTAAGAACAAAAGCTTTCTAGTATAATTTTGTACGTAAAAATGTACTATATTTATATATATATATATGTATAATCTAATTTCCGCTTTCAAGATTGAGCAGAGGAAGCTGAGAAACAGAGAGGTGAAGTTGTGGTTTTTTTTTTTTAAAAAAAATATTTATTTATAGCGCGAGTTGTAGTGCATCTGGGTGTCTCTTTCTTTTTCTTTGTCGTCGCTAATGGCGACTGGTTGGATGAAATCATGGCAATGCAAGTCAAGGGCTTCAGACGACGTCGTTAACAATCACCACCAACATCAATACAACATCCTACCCAACTCCGCTAGTTGCAAAAATGGCGTCAAAAGCCTCAAAGATGTAGTTGAAAATACCAGAAATGGTAAACCCAGAAAGAAAAAATCGTCTGGTCAGCCGGTGAAGACCCGACCCGGACACGGTTTAAGAGGATTGGAAACCGGTTCAAATAGGGAGAAATCTCGTGCAAGTACATCCACGAGACTTTCACGTGCAACGACGGATTCGTTTTTTCCGGCCTTGACGGAGTTACCAGAGGGACATCCATCGCGTAATGTCGTCGGAATAATTTTTCAGACGAGTTGGTCACCGAAGGTTTTTACGGCTGGGGTTGAAATGGTGTTCAAGGTTCAGAATTTGAGCCGGACAGTGACCCGGTTCGAAGAGTATCGCGAGGTAGTGAAGTCTAGAGCCGGCAAAGGTGGCGGCGAAGCGGCGGAGAAGGGTGGCGAGGACCATGCACGTTGTGTTGCTGATGGGAATGAGGTGATGAGGTTTTACTGCCTGGGACCCACTAACGGCGGCGCGTACGAAGCTAGTGGCAGAGCGTGGACGTTTTCCTCCGGTAAAGGGACCGCGGTGTGCACGTATTCCGGCAGTGGAGCCGCCCATGAGAGTGCCGGCGGAGGGAGGGGGAGACGAGCTATGCTGGTTTGTCGGGTCATTGCGGGTCGGGTCTATAAGCAACTCAGATTTGACTCGTTAACTGAAGGCCGAGTTGGGTATGACTCAGTGAGTGGAGATAGCGGCGAGTTACTAGTATTTGATTCACGTGCCGTATTACCATGTTTTCTTATTATCTACAAATTGTAAAAAAAAAAAAAAAGTAAGATGTAATTGGTTTTAGATCTCCAATCTTTTTTATTTAATTTTTGGGGCTTTGTAATTATGCAATATTGGGTATAAATACTTCCTTTGATGTTGGTTGGGCATGTCAACCTATTTTTCACTTCGGAATTCTTGTTTCCGTTTAAACTAAGATTGATGGACTCAGCATTTCATAATCCCAATTATAGATGGATTAAAAATAGAAATTTCAATAGCTGTGGTAACTGAAAATTGCAACCATAATTGTCAATTTATTTGCATTAAATGAATGGATTGATGTGTATAAGATAAGATATTTTATCTTGTTATTTTAATTATCTAATAAACACTTGAAAATATCATAGCATTTTCTTTAAAAATTTTAAAAAGTATCGAATAAAAACACTTGATCAAATATTGAAATACTTAAAATATGTTAAAATAAAATTTATGGATAAGTTTAAAGGAATATATAGTTCAACATGCGGTTAATCATAATGATTAGGAGTTGACATAATAAAATAAACGGGCTCTACACATGATTCCCGCACTGCCAAAATTTATATATCCTTCCAACATATTGGATATAGAAAAGACACAACTAAAATCCACCCTTAGAGCTGTCGTTCAGTTTCAATTTTCAATTTTCAATTTTCAATTTTCAATTTTTTCAATTTTAAATTCCAAAAAAGAAAAGGCAAATTATGTTGAACTAAGCTTGAATGGTTACTTTACCTATTCCTTATTAAATTAGGAGATATTTATATTTTACCTATTCCTTATTAAATTAGGAGATGAGTTTATTATAAATAGGTTAGTTGTTTATTGTGTTAATAGTAGAAAGAGTTTTATTGTTTTGAGTCTTGAGAGAACGTGAGACCATTGTTGAGAGACTTAAGGTTTTGAATTATTTTTTCCTTAATAAGAAGAGTGTTTTCTTAATTGTGTTACAAACATTGATTCGTTGAGTTTTATACCTCCTACTAAGGGTCATTTTTACTATGGGATACCCTTGTAGCATAATATCAACCAAATCAATTCCAGGCCTTACATGCTCATCACAACAGAAGGATGGAATTGATAAGCTGGTTCAAGAGGTGCTAATAAATGGATCATTCAACCTAGTTATAGTCCATATGCATCTCTAGTGATATTGGTGGGCAGGAAAGATGGGTCATGGAGACTCTATGTGGATTGTAAATATCTTAAAAAGGTTACTATAAAGGATAAATCCCCATCCCCATCATAGAAGAGTTAATGGATGAGCTACGGAATCCAGGATCTACTCTAAAATTGATCTTAGATCAAGATACTACCAGTTAAGGATGAGAAATGGTAACATTCAAAATACAACTTTCCAAACTCATGCTGGACACTATGAGTATATAGTCATGCCTTTTGGTTTACCAAAGCTCCTTTCACTTTTCAAAATCTAATGAATCATGTTTTCAAGGTATACTTGAGGAAATTTATGTTCATAGACCAACTGTTCAACTTGTATGGGATGCCAAAAAATATGATGAGTGATAGAGATCTCATATCCATTAGCAGGTTTTGGCAAGAATTATTTGCTATGCAATGAGCTACCTTATCACATCCACAAATACCTTCTCAGTGAGATGACCAAATTGAGGTGGTAACAAAATTTCAGAAACACATTTGAGATATTATTGCTCAGATAGTCAACATATTGGATGTTGTATGCACCATTGGCAGAATAGTGGTACAATACAAACTTTCATTCATCCATTCAAACAAGTTCCTATGAAACTTTATGCGGACAGAACCACTTGTTCACTTGCCTGACCTTTCCTTAAGATGATGTAGATGAGGAAGTAGATAGAACTTTGGCTACTTGGAGAGTGTAAAACTCAACTCTTAAAGTTTCGTATAGCTAAAGCTCAATAGAGAATAATGGACTTGGCTAACAACGGCAGGAGTGATAGGAAATTATAAGTGGGAGATCGGGTGTACCTAAAGATTCAGCCTTATAGACAAATATCATTGTCAAATCAACCATTCAGCAAGCTATTTGCCAAATACTATGTGCCCTGTTAGGTGCTACAGAAGGCGTTAGATGTGGGCTACAAACCATCCTTGCCAGAACACGTAGTTCTGCATCTAACTTTTCATGTTTCCCAGTTGAAGCCATGTTATAAGATCCCTGGTTCTTTCAATCATCTCTCAGTGGTGGGACATAGTCAGCCCATTGTGCGTCAAGCCATGAAGGTACTGGAAAGGACGATGACAAAAGGCGAAATAAGGTAATGACTCAAGTACTCATACAATGGAAGGACATGCTCACTAAAAACCAACATGGGTGATGGGAGGACTAAACATCTATGAGGATTAGATTTCCTCAGTTTCTTTCTTGAGGACAGGAAAGACTTTTAAGGAGGGATAAATGATACAAATCTGATGAGAATTGTGCCTGATGGTATTTAAAGGGTACTTTAGAAACCAGTTAGTTAATAGTTTGGGTATTACTATTAGACCTTGTTATATTTCCGGCTTAAGTTTTGTTAATTGCAATGAGGTTCTTTTGTATTTTAAATTCAGCAGTTTAAATCCCTATTAGAATCTGTTATTCCGCAATCCTATCCTAATTAGAGTCCAAAGCTTCGTGGAGGCTATGTATTGTACGAATTACAACAAGAGAATGCATCAATGAAAATATTCTCCTTCTTATCTTAGAACAAACTTCTTCCTTTTTTATTTCTTCTACCCTCTTTCTTTCTTACCTTATCATGTTACCCTTACATTGCTTCTCCTCCAAATTTTGTCATCTTTTGCATCACTTGCTACGGTATCTATTGGACCTTTTGCGTAATGAGCCATTGTCTTCTGCCTCGTGTGAAGGTTTTTTTAATAAAAATTACTAACTAAATAATTTTGCGAGAAGTTGATGATTGTAAAAAGCAATTCTTTACACAAACATGCCCTTATATTGGAAAATGCTCTATACAAAACTATCATATACAATCATCGGAAACTATCAAGGGATCACCTTTAACCCAACATGATTACCACCAGATTGATATGGAAAAATGTTCAACGAACAGTAAATAAGTTAGCTTAAAAATGTTCAACGAACAGTAAATAAGTTAGCTTGGTTCATATATATATATATATATAAATCATTATTACTTCTACTAATAGCTCAACTAGTTAAGCAACTTCATTGTTTAAAAAAAATGTAGCAAACAAAATCAAGGCTTTAATTGTTTATTGTACACATAGCACTTATCAATAAGGACTTATTTGTTAAAAAAAATAACTAATGTCGTAATTAATTTTATAATTAATTTATTTTATGTTCAGTTAGAATAAAATATAAAAAATAATTCATTTTAATATTATAATACTATTTTTATTTCACTTACCTAATATAAAATAACTAGTTCTTCCAAAAATTAATCCCGCGATAATTTGGTTTACAAGGATCTCACACTTTTGAAAAGTAGCAGCTCCTTAATTGTGAAAAAGATCCCCATTAAATTATACGTTTATTTTCTTCTCCGCGTAGTATACAAATCAAAAGACCCAATGAAGAATCCACCGGCTATACCCAGTAAACCGGTCAATTCCCCTTTCTCTTCTTCCTATATTCCCAATTACATGTAAAACTTTTCCTCTACAATTTTCACTTCCATTTTAAAATATCACCCCCAAATCTCTCTCTCTCTCTCTCTCTCTCTCTTTCTTTCTCTTTACACACATACAAATCGCTCCATTTCTAGGGTTTATTCTCCCGTCTCTCCGGTGATTCTCCGGCGAGGCCTCTCAGGTGAACCGAGCTTTCTCCATTTTCCATTTTTTTTGATTTTTTAATAATAATTGTGATTTTAGCAGTACCTGAAACGTTTAGAACTTTTTTTACGCTTTTAGTTTTTGCAAATTATTCAATATAAAATTTATTTTTGCCGCAGATAAATTTTGATTATAATGCATGTTTCTTCCTTTTTTTAAATTTTTTTATCGAGTGTGATTTTGGTGGAGAGAATGTGGTATTGGTAAACTGATTGTTGTATTGATATTTGTTGCTTAGGATTGATTGATTGTTGTGTTATTCTGAGGTAACAGTGCTTTTGTTTACTGTTATCTGTCATTTGGTTACTATGTATTGTTTATTTTTTTTTAGACTGGTTTTGTCGTGAGTCTATCGAAAATAGTCTCTCTACATCACCATGAGGTAGTGGTAATAGTAAGGACTGCGCCCACTTTCTGGGAATATACTGGATTTGTTGTTTTGTTGATGCTCCAAAAATTTAAACCATTTTAGATGCTCCAAAACTGTAAGTATTGCTACTTTGCTAGAATTATGGTGGAGAGAATATGGATAAGTAACATTTGAGTTTAACAACAAGGGTTGTGGTGGAGTGGGAACTACTCATTTGTGTCCTTAACCAGAGGTCTCGGATTCGGGTCCTATGGGAATGAAGAGCCCTTTACCCCCAATGTGGGACAATCCAAATTTAGTCAGGCTCCAATGCGGATACCGGACACCAGGTGGGAAACCAAAAAGAAAAAAAACATTTGAGTTTAATAGTTTATATTTGTGTTAAATTTTTAGGTATTCTGTTTCTGTTTCTATATTTGTAGTTGTTCACTTTCTTGGGTTTGTGATGGGTTCACTTTTTAATTTAAAAAATATCTAGTTTCATTCATCTGGTTCTTCACATTCTCTAGGGAGACTGCAATTTCTTATTTTATTTCGTTTTATTTTAATTTGTTTTTGTTCTTGTACTTCTGCTATTTTATTCACCATTTTCCATCTAATCTGGCTTTATGTTTTCTTAATTGTTTAATGTTCTTATTTGAGCTTTTCATCTGGTTGCTGGACAAGGCAAATTGAAGCATATGATGATGTTTTGGATTAAGATTAATTTCCAGTAACAAGCAATTTGATGAGGGAGTTCATAGTTTTACATCATTTAGGGTGTTAAATTTCTCGTAGATTTCATATTTGAAAATTTAGATGTTGGATTTTTTACTCAATTCCAGTAAATTCCTTTTCTTGTTTTTCTCTGCTGTGCTAGATATGATGGAATTTCTTCTTCGTATTTTTCCCCAGTGTAAAAACACGGGTACCAATGGTTTCCTTGTTGACT
The DNA here is from genome assembly GCA_039654485.1 of Withania somnifera. Lineage (NCBI taxonomy): Eukaryota > Viridiplantae > Streptophyta > Magnoliopsida > Solanales > Solanaceae > Withania > Withania somnifera. The sequence goes on along the minus strand of JBDJHY010000001.1, from coordinate 1,330,916 downwards.
GTCTTTTGAGATTTTTGTAGGAGATGTCTCGAGTGGAAGATTTGTGGGAACGGTTGGTGCGAGCAGCACTACGTGGACATAGGGCTGGTGCTGGGAGATCGGCGGGAGGGATTGCTGCGAATGTCCCATCTTCGCTTGCGAATAACAGGGATATAGATGACATTCTAAGAGCCGCAGACGAGATTCAAGATGAGGACCCTAATGTGTCCAGAATATGTAAGTGATCTCTTCTCATGAGCCTTTTATTGACTTTTCATGGTGTGCCAAGCTCATTTCTTAGCTGCTCAATGGATAAAATAGAAATGTGACATTGAACCTGGATCATATTTTTGGTAGAAACTATAGTTTAGATATTTTTAGCTTTGTCAGTTGTCTAGCACCCAAGGGTGTGACCTGGTGGTCAATTACATGGGATAAGCACCATGCAATCTCAGGTTCAACTCCCAACAGAGACAAATGCACGCTAGGTGAATTCTTCCCATCTGTTCTAGCCTTTGCGGACATTGACATAATACTTGTTGCTGATCGGAGGCGGCGCAAGTATTTCGTGGACTTAGTCGAGGTGCACGTAAGCTGGCCCAAACACCAAAATTATTCAATTTTTTTCCAGTTGTCTTGGTATTGGCATTAAAATATAGTGAAACATGGCATGGAAAGCTTCGAAGTAATTAGGCCTAAATGTTTCTCTGGTTGGACAAGTAAATATTGGTTATGTTAATTCCTCTTTCATGTTGATGGACTCCCAACAACAACATACCTAGTGTTTGTGGGAATGTAGGGACGGTAGAGTATACACAGATCGTACCTCTACCTCAAAGGTAGAAGGGTTGTTTCCAATAGACCCTCAATGGACTCCCCTAGATGGTAACATTGGGTTCTGGTTTCCCATTTTAGAAAATCAAGAACATTCAGCTTTGGTTATCGAAGGAATTGTAAAATGTCGTTCAATGTGTTTGATATAGTGTATTTCTTTTCAAAAATGTCAAGGTTGGTTTGGTTGTACACCTCAATTCTTTCATCTGGGATTGAGTGGCCCTTTTTTTGGGTATACGCCTATTTCATGATATTTCAAGTTAAGTTAAAGAGATTGAGTTGTTTGATGCGACTTTCCTCCATGTCTTTTTGTATATTAATCTGCTTTATCTTACAATTTCTCCTTTCTTGTAAGAAAGCATTGGATTCTTCTTTATTTTGATCATAAAGAAGTTTCTTGTGGATACTTTTTGTTCGAGTCTCTTGGCTGGAAGTTTCTTCTTATTAAAATACAAGGAGTTATGTTATTCCTAAGATGTCTAGGAGTTGTGAACTCGTGCACGACCAACCAAACATAAGCTTACAGCCAAGTGTCTCTCTTGCACATATTGTAACCGCACTTTCTCCTGTCATATATAAGACTACTGCACATTTTCTTTTATTCATACTTCGCCAACTTTTGTCTTTTCATGTATAATTTGCTTGCATCCATAATCTGCTTCCTACTAGTGTTTTGTCCCCTGCTGTCTTAGAGACTTAAACTCTTTAAGTAAGCACCATGTGCGTTCTTATTTTTATTTGCAAACTCATCTTCATCCTCACAGTGTCTGCAAACACGTATGCAACCTCTTTTTCGCTCCAATTGTATACTTTGCTGGTTCGTCTAGTTCACAACAATGCTTATATTCTGCTCTCACTTGCATTGTGTTTCATACCCTTCATTTGAAGAGTATCTGCCAATCTAGAATCTTCCTTTTGATTCTATGGTGGTGTTTGTGGAATGTGGATAGATTTTTGAAGGTTGAGGAGTATTTTCTTAGAGTTGTCCTAGTTTTAATTCCTTAGATCCTTTTATTTTCTCGTAAAACTATGTGCCAACTCAATCTTTGTGAGCTTCACAAAGCATAGGAGGGTCCCAAGCACACATAGAGGGTTGTAGTTGGTTCATTAACGAATGTGAGAATGTCTAACTACGTTGAATCTTAGATTATTGAAATCACTGTTGTCCAAGGTGCTTGAGCGCTTTTAAGCCCCGAAGCGAGGCGCAAAACGTATTCTAGTGCTTTGCCTCACTTGATGTGTTCTTTAGCTTTTTCACGAAAGCTCTAAGACATATTTCTCCCAATGAGCTCCTCTGGAAGAGGCGATACTAGACAATTGATATTTCACTTTATCGTATCTTTTTCTTTTTAAATTCGTTGTCCATATATTTTTGTTCATACTTTATAATTATTAGTCTTGGACTTAACATAAATATATTTATATTTTTCTCCATTTCTGTCTTTTTCAATAAAGCCCACGTTTTATTTGCGCTTTGCACTTAAAGCTCCGGTGGACCTTAGGGATTTTTTGCGCTTTTTGCATTTATGAACTCTAATTGAAATATTAATTGGGTGGAATAGCTACAAATGCTTAACATAGTTGACCTCATCTAAAATTGGATTGAGACGTAGTTGATTCGTTTATTTAGAAAGCTGATACGCAGTTTGTCGTTGCTTGGACTAATAAACTTGCCTATCTGTTGGCAATTTTGTGAATTTTCTGCAGTATGTGAGCATGCCTATTCCTTGGCTCAAAATTTGGATCCTAACAGTGAGGGGAGGGGTGTTTTGCAGTTCAAGACTGGTTTGATGTCTGTAATCAAGGTATGTGTGACTTTTTCCTTTGTGCACTGATGATAGACATCACTTTGTTAGAGGAATAGGAAAAATGGATTTTCACGAAGTATTCAAATTCTTGTGTTGGATATATGAAATATTTGGTCCTTCCTAGTGCACACATACTATTTGGATAGATTCACTGATTTTGGCTGAGTATCAGTTAGCTTTGGAGTTCTGGAGACTCTATTTCATCCATTGTATATGTTGTATCATTTTTGGTGTCAGGACTTCTAATCCTAGAGATTTGCAGCGACTCCACTTAGCTGATGCATTGTAAATTATTTCTGACAGTGGAATTTTACATGTTTTATGGTGCGCTAACGATAATTTGGATACTGGTTCAGTTCTCATTTCTTTCCCATCTCTTGCCTAATCTTATAGCAAAAGCTAGCGAAGCGGGATGGTGGAACAATTGATAGAAGCCAGGATATTACTCTCTTACAAGAATTCTACAAAAAATACAGAGAAAGGCATAACGTGGATAGATTACGAGAGGAGGAACTAAAATTGAGGGAATCTGGTGTCTTCAGTGGTAATCTGGGAGAGTAAGTGATGCTACTCTCAGCTTTCTCTTAGTTGTTGTTATCCACTAGAAGACCTCCGTGTTGTATTCTACCTCTTGCATGGCTGTTAGCATTACATTTTTCACTTTATTGTTTTCTATGATGTCATATGTGCTTAGTTTCATTTCTTCGTGCTCTAGAAATGAACTTTCTGGTTCCCATGAATACTGTTCGATGCTTCTAGGTTGAAAAGCAATGGAACGTTTTTTATCTTGCAAGTCGTGATGGTTTCCCTGTATATTCTGTAGTCTGTCGATACTCGTGAAGAATAAAGTATGTATGATAGAGGTACACAGGTTTCTTTCTCCTGTCTGATGAAACCAAATGTAATTCTATTTCCCCTTCCCCCTATTTATATATACCGTTGGGAAGGCTTCGGGGATCACAAACAATTCTAAATCCAAGGGGTGGTCAATGAGTTTTAAAAAACCGACATAACCAACCGAACCGAACTGATTTTTAGGTTTC
>JBDJHY010000001.1:1224063-1235689 GCA_039654485.1 Withania somnifera | reverse complement strand
GATTTTCAAAATGTTTTATAATATATTATTATATTTATATATTCTTAAAAACTTTTATTTTGAATTCCAATTGATTCTGAAATCGAATCGAATCGAATTGATTACAATTGATCTGAAATCGAATCGAACGATTATCATTTCTGTGAATCGTTTGAATCAAATACAGATTTTCGATTCGGTTCGAATCGAATCGGGAGTCAGCCCTACATTCAAGTAATGTACTTTGTAACTACCTCGTGGAGCAAAGTGTACAAACAACCAATTTCAAAACTTCTAATTGAGTCATTGTTAGAGTTCCTAAATTTTTGCATCTTGTAAATTAACTTTAGACGCGTGAGTTTGGAGTTAGAACTACGTAATTAGAGTTTGGCTTTAGACAATTTGAAAGAAAACAAGTTTACTTTCAAGTTTCGACCATTTTTACGAGCCATATATGATTGAACTAATTCAATGTATGATTTTTGCATGACGTTCGAGCCATATATGTGACTAAAACTAATAATTCAATCATTTTTACATGAAATATATGAGTTGACTCGCTTGATATAAATAACAAGTGGTATATTTAGCCAGTTGTATAAAGCCCAAATTTAAGAGGAAACAATTTACCCATTTTCCATAGAAACATGAACAATACCCAAACATGAATGTGTATATATACAAATTAAGGGTCTGTTTGGTACAAAGAAAGATGTTTTTTCATCTTTTTGATAAAAAAAAATATTTATATATAGTCTAACAAAAAATAGTAAAGGTGAGATGGGGTGGCGAGTGGGGTTCGACGGTTTTGAGGGGTGGGATGATCAAGGAATGTGTATTGCATAGTTGCGGAGAGGAGACAATAGAACCTTGAATCACTTATGGAACCCCCCTAGAAGGGATAAGGCTAAGCGGATTGATTCTTTCTTTTTTCATGAAATAGAAATGAAAATTATTTTCCCTACACGAAGTTTATGAATAAGTGATTGTCAGATAATGAGTAAGAAATACCCGTCTTTCTGCTCAATAGAATGGAATGAACTCATAATTCATGAATGAAACAAAAAGAATTATCTAATTAATAATCAAATAATTAACAATTTATTTAATTAGATTGAATATGGAAATTTCGCAAATTCATTTTTAATTCTATTAGAAAAGTTTTTTTTTTTCATTTTTAAGAAATTTATTTATTTTTAAAAAATCTAACATTTAGAATTTGAAGATTCAAAATACAATATAGAAGTCTATTAATACTGCTGTCTAGTGACTTTTCACTTTAGTAAGAATCTTCTATGCAATAATCTAATTATTAATAATACCATAAAGTCAGCCATGCAGATAAAATTTTGAGGAATATTATGACTTCTCTCTATTCATATACACAAAAAGATACCTATATAGGGAAAAACAATTCCATAATGATTAGTTGTATATCAAGTTGTACCTCCTTTTTTTTTTTTTATCATTAGGGAAAAACAAATTTAAAGATCAAATCAAAGAGTAATTCGTACATTCTAAGTCGATATGCAATGATTCTAATTAATTATTTTGAAAAAATCATCCCAAAATCAAATATTTTAAAAAATATTTTGAATTAACACTCATCAAAATAATTAAAAATCATAATTTTTTTATTTTGGAGCTCAAAAAATACTACATAATGGTTATCACCCTTGAAGACACGTTCTCTATTATTTACTGGGTCCTTATAGATGAAAATATGATATCTGGCAAACTGTCTCGAAACCACATACACCAAAATCTTCTAAAATAACAAATTTTCTATTTTAAAACCCAAAATATATTATACAAGAGTCGTCACCTCTAAAATGTATTTCCCTTCATTTACTAGATCTTTACAAATAAAAATATATAATATCTAATAAAATTATCCTGTAATCGTATATTCTCAAAAAGCCCATGATTAATTTATACATTCTAAGTCAATATATAATGATGCTAATTAATTATTCCTTTGACTATTTCTTTGCATGTAATTGCAATAGTATATATTCAAATAATGTCCTTTTTAATTTCATTTATTTCAACTTGTGTTCTATAATTGCTTCGGCACAAAATAAGAAATTAATGGTTATATAAATTATTTACATATATATATATATATATAAAAATTATTGAGTCCAGCAAATTAAAACTTGTCCAATTGTGTATCCCACACGTTTCATTAGACTTTTCAACAAAATAAATAAATAAAATATACGAGATTTAATGAAAATAACTATAGGTGGCCAATTTCTTAAATACTTCTTACTATTTCATTGATTGTGACTTGTAATAATTATTATTCAATCAATTCGTGATGATTTGGTGAGACAAATAAATTTGGAGTAACCACAAGTCTATATATTAAATTGACATTATTGTAAAATCCAAAATCATATTCTTTTAATCAATTTGTTCAAAAAGTCATATGAAGTTAAATTAGAGAGGTTTTGATTGATCTTCTTAAGGTTGACAAATATTAGTTTTAATTCTTATAATATCTTAATAAATATATTAAATCTTTAATAAATTGGATATTGTATTTTTTATCTTATTTATTTGTGACTATTTTGATATAGCATATTTTTCTCTCACCTAACCTTATAAAGTGGTGAGACCAATCCCAACCCGATCTAATAATGTCGGGTTGGGTCCGGCCTCATTATTAGAAAATAGGGTTATCCAGATGAATATCTTATTGGTTTAAATAAAGACACATTTGAAGTAGTTGGCCTTTCTTAAATATAGTTCTTAGTAAGTGTTTCTTTGATTGGTGATTTCATTATTAGCTTAGAAAAATTTAAACATACATTATTAAAAATATGACTTTTCAAGTGACATTTTCATGGGAAAGCCACTGAAAATATAAAATTTCTGATAGAATATTTACGACAAGTCAATTTCTGTAAAAATATTCTATAAATGATTCAAGATTCTTTTTTAAGTAGTTTAGTAGTCAGTAGTAAGTTCCATAGTTAATACCTAATTTGATAGATGGTAAAATCATAAAGAATTTATCTTGTCTTAATCATGATGACAAATTTATCTTCTTTTTATATTATGAGTTTAATATTTGAATAAAAAGAAAAAGAAAATAGGGTAAACGAATGAGATTATGCCATGTATCACTCTGTTAGGGTCAAGGATAAATCTGGCCACGAAAAGGTATATGTATATCATCCATGAAAATTTAAAGATATTTATCCCTTTTCCATTTTAAAAATAAATTAGTTTACTCAGCAATAACATGTAAAGACATTAATTAATTATAATATAAAAATTTCTTCAATTGACGACATATATAATTTAAACTCTACTGTTTTATGGGATACAATTAAAGTCTAATCTACATTGTCTTGTATATATGCTGCACAATATTCTTTCTCCGATCATTATTGTATATCCAATATTATCACAAGTCTCAAATTTTGACTTTTGAGCTAGTGATTAATTGTCATTAATTAAGCCACTCTTATGTGATTAAATAGAATTTTTATCACTCTTTTCTCATGCTATTATTTAATTGTCGATTACTCAAAAGTCTTTTAGCCTTTTAATAAAATTATTTCGTTGTTATTAAGTCGCACAAAATTTATTACATATATTAGTCTTATCAAATCAAGAATTTATTCGAATCTCTATTATGATACATAATTAAATAATTTCATGAATTTACAAGTCATTGGTCCATGCAAATCACCAGTTGGTGCCAATTAACTAAACATCATTGGACTAGTCTTCTATATATATGATCCAATCTCATTAGATATTAATATTATACAAAAATTAAAAGATCATAACTAACTTTTAAAAAAAATTACTCCAGGTCACTTAAAGAATATCAAACAAATAAGCTTTTGAAGAAAAGTTTGATATTTATAATTTTCAAAATAAAATAGTTTATTACTCTGCAATATAAAAGAGTTTGATAATGTAAAAATTTCTTATATAACTTGAATTCTTTTGCCAATCGTTCTTTTATATCCAATATTATCGAAAGATAAATATTATTTTTGGTTTATATAAAATAAAATATGTATTTAAACAATATAAAGAACAATATGCATGTCATGCAAAAAAACCTTTAAAACTTCAATAAATAATTAAAGAAAAAGATTGAAGTTTAGAAATGATCAAGTCTACTGAATACGGAATGTGTCCTTAAGGAGATTATTCGTCTGAAGTACCTGAGGTTACGAAATATATCCTTCCGGGATAAAATGATCAATTCTACGAATAATAGTACCTTAAATTCTGTAGAGTTTCGAACCACTCAATGGTAGCAAATCGCACTAGAATTTGATTTTAAGAAATGTAGACGAAAATGAATATTTCAGTAGTAACATATAAGGTGAAATCAGACATTTATAGCCAACAAACACCTCTTCAGAAGAGATGCAATGGTTTAGGAAAGTTTCAACTTTTACTGAAAAGTTGCATGGTTTCAGGTGCGTCGCGGCTATGCGGCCGCACATGGTCGTTCATACCTCAAAATGGTCACTGAAATGATGTGCGGAGACATGTACAGTGCACATGGAGGAATAATATTGAGTTCCATTTTCAAATCAATTTTTTTTTATACAATTAATTTTAAATTAATATTGTTCAAAAAAATAATCTTTTGATCATTTGACAAATACGAATCCTGAAGCCACAACAACTACGACGACGACGATGCAAGACTCATCTTCTTCTTAGCTCACAATTTACTAGAAGAAATTAAATTTAATATAAACTCAAAAAAAAAAATGACTTTTTCCCATCAATATGGGTGAAAATGAATTTTCACAAACTAAAATCTATTACTTTACTTCAAATTTTTATTTGCCTTCAATTTGTTTCCACAATTGTTCATTTGCTTTCCTCTGTCTCCCTCTAACAGAATATTACGTGCTAGATGCTACATGTGTTAAGAGTCTAAGCTAGTGACAATATTGGACATTTTTCACATCTAGAATGTAACATGGGGTATGCAAGTCGTTGTCTTTAATCAATGATTCTACGTACCATATTTTACTCTTGTCAAAATTAATTAAGCTTTCCACTATTAAACTTGCGGATGCTACACCAATTATATAGTAAATGACATGGACATTTCACTTATTTCTACCGACAATGTAACATAAACATGCACAACAACGTCAACATATTGGTCCTTTAAACGTTGAAAACGCTTAAGATCGTAATTTTAAAATTTTAAGATAAAATTTATTATTATTAGTTAAAATTAAATATCTAATAAGGAGAGATTATTCCTTAACTAAGACATAAATGAGGATAGAATTAACAAAAATTCCTCATATATATATATATATATATATATATATTTTTTTTTTCTATGTTCAGAACAAATGAATTTTGCAAACTTCAAATATATATTAATTACCTTTTTTTTTTGTCTCTTCAGAATTACCCTTCCATTTGATGAAATTTCTAACTATATCCAGACTTAAAAGAAAAGTTCAGAAGGAAATAAAAGAATAATATTAACAAATTATCCTTAAATTTATGATATTAACTAACTTTTTTAAGGCGAGTGTTATACCCCCAAAAGTTTATTTATTTTAAACTGAAAAAAATATATATATTTTTTTATAAAAAGTGTGTAAAAGAAAAATACGATACGACACAGATAACTTGAGACTGAAGTAGTGGAAATCTTCTCTCCACTAAGTCTTGGCCACCCTTAAATCACAAGCTGTTGTCAACTAATTAAATTTTAATTAATTTCAAAAAATTGAAAATTCATAACTAAGTTGAATTTAAAAAAATTAAAATTCTAACAACTATTTTTCTTCACTCGTTTTCTTGAATAGTCCTATATTGGCGGCTAATTTTGCTTTAGTCTTCCAATTATTTATAATATACTTACATTGATAACGATATTACTACACTTACAATGTCCTATATATAGCAACAAAAAATGAAGCATTTGAAATATAGCAACTTATAAAATTTCTTGAGTATATTTCAAACAATAATATGTCTTTTTTGAGATATTTTATTGTGTTTTTTTTCTTTTTTATTTCAATTTTTGAAACATTATTAAATGCTCAATTAAGTGCTACATTTTATGCTAGTACTTGTCCTAATGTTACAGAAATTGTACGTGGTGTCATGCAACAAACTCAAAGTACTGATGCTCGAGCTGGTGCCAAAATTATTCGCCTTCATTTCCACGATTGCTTCGTTAACGTACGTAAAATTTCATTACTAAAAAGATAAAACTTGAATTTCTGATGTGAATTCCTTATGAACGTATTTTCATCAAAATACTATTTCTAAAGGAAATTAAAGTTCATCAAAAACACTCCAACAATTCAAAGTTTAATGGATTTCGTTAGAAATTTTAGTTTTTTGGGTAGTGCATGTTTCTTTCTAACCTATGGATTTTGTGTGTTAATCCATTATAAGTTAGGGATTTAAGTTATATATATTAACTATTAGTGTTGAAAACAGTCTCTGGCAGAAATGTAAGGTAAGAATACGTATAATAAGCCCTTGTAATTGGATTCTTCATCAGACCCCACACATAGTTGAAGCTCAATATGTCGAGCTGCCCTTTTGCATTACCTAGTAGTGTAGTTTTATCTGTGCATAATAGCTAGTAGATTAGTGAACATTTTTAATTAAGAACTTAAGTTATATGCACTGTAATACAGACGCGTAATGTGAATAGTTACACTCACTATAATTTAACAAGTTATATCAGGCTATATGTCACTCTATTTTCAAGGTTATCATATCAATTATCAAGTGTGATATATAGAGATATCAATTATCAAGTGTGATATATAGAGTTACTTATTTCTGTACCATGTAGGTCAACTCTGATAACGATAATTTTTTTTATTTTGTAACTAATAAAGTTCTTGTCGCGTGACCATGTAGTTACTGGTTCAAGCTTTGGAAACAATATCTGACAGAAATGCACAATAACACTATGTGTAATAGGATGTTGTAATTGAGTCCTTTCACGAATTCCACACATAATAAAAACTTAGTACAACAAACTGCCCTTTGCTCTAGTGCACAAAAAATAAATTCTTTTTGTCAGAGTTTAAAAAAATATCAGTACAATCAAGTCAGTTATAAAGTAACATGTAAATTTTATGACAACATATTAATACATAATAATTTAAAAAAAAATATTTTTTTTTTTACAGGGTTGTGATGGATCACTTTTGCTAGATAATGCAGCTGGAATTGAAAGTGAAAAAGATGCAGTTCCAAATGTAGGTGCTGGAGGATTTGATATTGTGGATGATATTAAAACTGCGTTGGAAAATGTGTGCCCCGGTGTTGTTTCTTGTGCTGATATTTTAGCTCTTGCTTCTGAAATTGGAGTTGCCTTGGTATGTCATAAATCTTATCATCTCTAATTTTTTTTTTGATATTTAATATTTGTTTGGTACTTTGATTAATTTAAATTTTGATCGCATAAAATTTGGTGTGAAGACATCACTATATATCGAGAGTTCATTAGCTTTGTCACAAATTTTAATCTATTCAGAATTTAATAAGCAAAACAAATCGTGTACCGTTAAGTAAATTAAGGGGTTGTTTTGTTGGGAACAAGTTATTCAGAAAAAGTTATCACACCATGTATATGGGTTAACTTATTCCATCACCATAGTATAAATAGTGGGATAAATAATTTTGGGACTAACTAATACCTCCAACCAAGCGCATGATAAGATAACCTTACATTTTATTTCGATACCTTGTACCTCATACCAAACTGACTCCTACAATCTTGGATTTGTCTTTGTGTAAGACCTATCAAAAGGGGGAAACTGTGCTTTAACCAGATTTTTCATTCCAGAGCTCGAATTCAAAATTTTGATTAAGAGTGTAGGAATTTTATATATCTATGTCCCATTACAATTCTTGTCAGGCAGAACTACAATACGAATTACAACTTCAAGTGTTGAACCCCATAACTTTTGTCTCGAAGCCTATATTTTTCTTTAGAATATTGTTAAATACGTATAAAAATTATCATTATACTTTCAATAATTAATATATAAATAAAAAAAATTAATTTGTTAATTTTCTAAAAAAATTTAGGTTGGAGGTCCATCATGGCAAGTTCTTTTAGGGAGAAGAGATAGCTTAACAGCAAATAGAAGTGGAGCTGGTTCTGATATCCCAAGCCCTTTTGCAAGCCTTGATACTTTGAGAAAACAATTCACAGACAAAGGAATGGATGTAACTGATCTTGTTGCTCTATCAGGTATTCGATTAGTTTAAAAAGTTTACCATTTTTGAATAAGAGTAGACCACTATTGTCATTCCATCTACAGTCTACACATATATAGCTAATCTGATGTGATTGCTGAGGAATAGAAGCCGAAATCTTTTTACGATCGATATGATTGAAAATATTATAACAAGTTATATCATTAATTTTAAGTTATCAATCTATTTTTAATATAAAGAACATGCTAACTTGTTATTAATTAGTACCTTTGAAATGATCTGACCCTATAAATATCTTTTCTTATAGTATAGGTGCACATAATTTAGGCTAACAGTCTATATAAAAATAGCTAATTTGATTGTGACTACTGGTTTTGACTTCTAGATTCTAAAAGAAACAGACGCCGACAGTTGCCAAGGAATTTTTGTGGCAATATTATAACTAAGTTATATATCATTAATTTGAAGTAGTGATCTAATCATATAAATATCTTTTCTTATGGTATATAGGTGCACATACATTTGGAAGAGCAAGATGTACAACATTTGAGCAAAGACTTTTCAACTTTAGTGGAAGTGGTAGCCCTGATCCCACAATAAACTCAACATTTTTACCAACACTACAAGGAATTTGTCCACAAGGTGGAAGCAATGGCAACATTTTTACAAATCTTGATCTAACAACTCCAAATACATTTGATAATGACTATTACACAAATCTTCAAAATCAAGAAGGTCTTCTTCAAACTGATCAAGAATTGTTTTCTACATCGGGTTCCAATACAATTGCGATAGTGAATCGTTATGCAAATAGCCAGAGCCAGTTCTTTGATGATTTTGTTAACTCAATGATTAAATTGGGAAATATTGGTGTGCTAACTGGTACTAATGGTGAGATTAGGACTGATTGCAAGAGGGTTAATTAGTTTAAATTAATCACAAGTGGTTTAAGCTATTGCTTGTGTTGTTGTGTTTTATGTACCAAAAGAGTGAAGCTAGATTAAGATCCTATTGTCAATGTCTGATATGATCTTTCAAGTGTAATTTTGTTTTTGTTTAAATGTAATATGTGCTCAAATAGCACCTAAATAAGAATGGGATGCTGAAAAAATAGCAATTTCAATTTTAATGGGTGTATCATTTAGTGCTTCGATGTTTTAATTCATCTGTTTTACTTTTCATTTAATATGTTTAAAAACAAAATATTACTTAGTAACTTTTCAATTCTAAAATCTCAAATGACATGTCAAACATAACTAAGATTCAATTGTTGTTCCATATATTGTACATATACATAATTTAAGATCATAAGTTGACCGAAATAATCAGGTGTCATGTGGAAGCTAACAAAGCAAACCTCGAATGATGCTAGATAAAAAGACAAACGAAAAATATACCAAAAGAGACATAATACTTTAACGTGGTTCGTCTAATCGATCTACATCCACAAAAGGAAATACGTAATCCATTATATAAAAGAAAGTATATAATATCGGAAGAAATAACCATGCACAATTCACTCAGAATAACAAGAGGTTCACACAAGCGACATCATTGCACTCGTGTCTCATCAATTTCTTTCCCTAAACCACAATCTCAAGCCCCCTTGGACTACATTGTTGATGTTGCTGAGTTAAAAGAAAAGAGTCTTTATTATAGAGTCAAAAACTTTTTTTCTACCCGAACAAGAATTAACTAAATATAAAAAGTTCTTATATTCCCCTTTTTAAAAGAAAATTAAAACAAATATCCAACATAGGAAATGCATCCTGTGGCGGAGCAGCATTAAAGTAAGGGATTTCTCCGACTCCAGCTCTAAGACATCCTTGGCCAAATTTTTTTATTTCAACGACTCGAATTCACAATTTCTGACATTTCACCCAATCATTTGGTGGCACTTCCAATTAATTCAAAAATATTTTAATTATAGCACAACAACAATATCACCAATACATTCCCACACACGTTACTTTAACAATAGTAACTTTCTATAACAAACATGAATGTTAATACCTTATAAAAGATGATAAAAGGACATGTTGTAGTCAATAATAATTGAACAACATTATACAATAACGACAAAAATATACTAAAATGTAACGTGTAAAATCTTTTTATACTATCAATCATATAATAAATTAAAATTTAACTAAAACTACAACAGTATTTAGTTAGAATAAAATAAGTTTACAAATATTGATTTTGTGATCCAGCTAGTAAACATCAACAATAACATAATAATAATAAATCTTATAGTGAAGGGTAAATAAGTTTTGGGCTCGAGTTCTCGGTATAAAAGTTAATTTTAATATATATAAAGCTATTTACTTTTAAAATTAATTTTTTTATATAAGTTTAAATTAATCAAACTTTAAAATATATATCGGACATCAAATAAAAAGAAAATAACTATAATATTTTATGTGGTGAGAACGTTTCCAAATTGGTCATATTTTTAAGAAATATATGAAGATTTAGTCAAATGCACACTAATTGAGCAAATGGACCATACAAAATTCAGTTGACTATGTCAAATTAAGTCAGCAAACATGAAAGACTAGTAAATGAGGTAATTTCTATTGTTCCGACATTTTAAAAATATTTTTATATTTTTATTATAATTTTTTAAAAATATATTATTCTTGACGGACGATACGCATCGATAGATAGTATTAAAGCTACTACTATAATTATTTGATTTCAAATGATCTGGTAGTGTTCACTACTAGAAAAAATGTAAATTTTTAGTGAAACCTGTGAAATTTTTTTTGTCGAAAATATAATGGTTCACTATAAGAAACGTTCAGGTTTTTTGAGATGAGACATAATTATCCTCTCAGATTATATTTAAAATTATTACTATATATTTTAAATTTACATGAATCCTATTTTCGCTTAAAGTCATTTCTCTATATTTTTATGCTCCTTTTTACTGACATATTATCATACATGAATATACAATTTAAGATGCGTGGAAATATGCATGGTGCCATTTAATATAAAAGATGAGCAAAAAATATAAGATGATTGGCTCTGGGGGGGGGGGGGGAGGTACTAGGCCCCGCTAAAGTTAAAGTGTGTCATAACAATCTTGGATGTAATCAGTTGGGATTACTGTAACTTGTATCAAAATTTATGTGCTGTTAGTAGTGACAAACAATTTGATTTCAAATGATTTGAGTTTGAAAGCAACTTCCTATCGTTATTCAATGACAATTTTGCCCCGCTACCTTCTAGCAAAGGATGTGATCTCACGTATAAATAAAAAATATTGAAGTTTCTAAAAGGCATTGAACCCCACCTTAGGTGCTGAGTAATGTCCTTTCCTTCTTAATATCTGAACAGAGTTTTTTATATAGAGTTTAAACAGTAGCGAAGTCAGTATTTTTATTAAAGAAGATTTAAGATATGAAGAAGTAAATATACAAATCAGTCGGCA
>JBDJHY010000001.1:1190688-1202260 GCA_039654485.1 Withania somnifera | reverse complement strand
TATATTCGTACTAATTTTAAATTTAAACTATATAAATATATATTTTGAATTAATAAACGTGTTTAATTTTATTTTTTGTAAAATAAAATCACTATTTACGACGGGTTGGCTCGGATACTGTTCACATAGGTTGGGCCGGTCTGGATCAAGTGTTTTGGACCGGATTGGCCCAGCCCAAAATAGACCGGGCCTGGAATAGTGTTGGCTCAGCCCGGCCCGGAGACCGGCTGGTCCATGGACCAAATGGTCCGGACTGGCCCGGACCAGCCCATTGGTCAGGTATATTTTCAGTTGTGCTAAACTCATCCACCACAGCGCCTCATATATTGCCGTGTCTTTAACCTCAACCAATCATTTCACCTCGACAAACCCTTTACAGAAAATCAATCCACTGCCTCTCCTCTTATGCATCAACCATACACAAATATCTGACATGGTGTACTCTCAATGACATTCAGTACTCATTGGGTTTGGTCTTGCACACCACATCGCTTATTAACCCACTGTTTATTATCTGCACAATGAATGATTGTATCGCCAGGATCAATTGCTTTGAAGTGGGCTTATTGCTACTCATTCCACCAAAGTTGTCTCTGTGGTCAACTCTGCTGAAACCTCTTATGATGTATGGACGACTCTATATGGATGTATGCAAAACCATCGCAAACTCAGATTCTCAGTCTCAAGGACTCACTTACCTGTTCTATGAAGGGTACTCAAAGTATGTCTGCTATCTTCAACATATCAAGCAACTTGTGGCTACTCTTAAATTCTACTGGAGCTGCCATCATTCTCCATAATGTTACTCTTTGTATTCTTAATAGAAATAGAAAGGTATTGCTGATTCTATTTGGACTCGAGATTGTGAAAGTTGTGTGACTGTGAGCAGCAACTGCAAAAAGATCGCAATCCTCCTGCTTCCCATTGACTGTCATTTTCCAGCCAAGACCACCTTTTCCAACATGCAGAACAATCAGTCAAAAACTGGTTCTAATAAAGGCACCCCTCAGCAAGTCAGTCATTGCTCCAATGGAAAACAAGGCGATCAACCAGTTTGTCAGTATTGCGACCAGCTGGGTCACATCATCAAGAAATGTAGTAAACTTTCAAGCAGCCATTCCCTGGCTAAAATCTTTTTAGCTCTAACAGTGCAGTCTCACGTCAGAGTGCATCCGTTGCACACGGGATGCAAATATGGTTGCTGTAGGAACAAGTGGAAATTAAAATTGGTTAATTGATTCAGCGGTTTCCCATCATGTCACAAGCGACCTGCAGAATCTCTCTTGGCATTTTGAATAAACTGGTGATGAAAAAATCTTAAGTGTCGCATGCTTTGGTTCCACTAAGCTTTCTTATCTTGATTGTTATTTGCTGCACCTGTCTAATGTTTCCTAGCATGAAAAAGATTCTTATTTCTGTTTATCAGGTTGTCCGCCTCTAATATTGTCTCTGTTGAATTCTCACCATCTTTTATGTTTGGAAGGGCTATGAAAAGGGGTTGCCCTCAGTGGCGGTGCCAAAAATTTAATAAAGGGTCTGTAAATTTTCTTTTCATTTGTATTAAGGGCGTATAAAATTAATGTACACTCATAATAGCTAACATTTAACCTCTATACGCAATATAATTTTCTAGCGAAGAGTGTACGTAGGACCATCCTTCGCAAAAGGTGGCTCCACCCATGTTGCCACTGGTATGTAGAAAGCTGAAGAATGGATCATACAAGTGGCCAAAAAATCTATCCGCTTTCTCGAAGCAGACCATCAATCTTGCTGCTTTTCAGAGTCACTTCTTGTCTACTTCAGCATGGCATCATAGACTTGGTCACATCCCTTTTCACCAGTTTTGCCACACGTTCTTCATGCTCTCAAACCTTCTAAATTGTTCTGTTTCCTTAATTTTTTATTGTTCTGTTTCCTTAAATATTTCTATAGTTCATGTGTAATAAAATGCAAAAAACACCATTTGGGATTTTTCAATAAAGTCATCTTCACCAGTAGAATTTACATATCGAATGTTTGGGGTCCTGCACCTATTCCTTCAGTTGATGTTGTTTCCCCGAATTAAAGCCTTAGTTGAAAAATATCCCATTTTGTAAATATACTATATACATATATTTATACTATAGTAAATATATCGTTAATAACTTATCATATTTAGTATATATCGTTACTTGTTAATTTTTATTTTTATGGTTTTTTATATGTAATTTTTATTAATAACTCTTGTATATTCGTACTAATTTTAAATTTAAACTATATAAATATACATTTTGAATTAATAAACGCGTTTAATTTAATTTTTTGTAAAATAAAATTATTATTTACGACGGGTTGACTCGAACAGTGTTTACTATCAATCATTTTGGACCGGATTGGCCTTGCCCAGATTGACCCGACCTGAAATTGGGAGGCCCAGACAGGACCGGAGCCCGATCCGTCCCAAGACCAAACGGTCCGGACGGGACCGGACCGGCCCGGTCGATAGGTTTACACTTTGGTAGCAGGATTGGGACTAGTCAGTGTGTTATCTAAATCTTCTTCTACGTCTATGTCTACTTCAACTTCTTAATCTAAATCCTCTTCAAAATTACGGTACCTGCTCTCAAAATTACCATGGGAAATATGAGTATCAGTATTAATTTCTACAAGTACATTTTGGAGAGGGACAAATTAAATTTATCCACATGCATCAAATTATCAGTATTAATTCTAATTAAAGGAACTTGAGGTTGTTGTGAAGAAGAACTAGAACTTGTCATCCTCTTTAAAAAATTTGAAGCACTTTCTTTTTTTCCGAAATATTTTTTAGCTGAATCCATAATATAATAAAATTAAAATTGAATCAGTGAATTCAATCAAAAAAATAATAAGTTGATGACGAAAGTTGAAGAAGATTGCTCCTCCAAAGCCCACCAAATTAAGCTTTTAATCTTTAATTAAAAAATAATAACAAAAATTAAAGAATTGCAAATTTGAGTCTTGAGAAATGAGGATTGAGAATTTGATAATTGTTAGTAGAAAATTGAGAAAGAATGAGAGATTAGATAGAATGAAATATTTGATGAGAAAAATGAGGTATTTATAGAAAAAATAGGTTAGGGGGCTGAAGAGCGGGGGAGGTGGGAGGGCAAATGACTATATAGATGTTGGATATTAATTAAAAAGTAATTTATAAAAAAATCGGTCATTGAATCGGGACAACCGACCTGAGATAATTGATACAAAACTCCGATTCTATCCCCATTCGAAACCCCGATATATAACCGTCTCATCCCGATACCTACCGAATCGACCCGAACGATGGGACCGAAATGGACTGAGACGGGTCTGGAGCGATCCCGATTCGATGTCCAACCTTAGTCTACTCATGTACTCTTAACTTCACTAATGAGATAAGATAATTGACTTGCTTGCTCAAATTAGTCCAAGACAAAGGAGGAAATGGAACGCCTATCAAAAGAATTGCTGGAGTTGGATTGGACAAAGTGAACATCCACTCTAGTTTTATTATCTCATAACATGGATGATGTGTTATAAATTATTCCTAAAACAAAATAATCCAAAAAAAAAAAAGTGAGTGATGTAAGCCATCTTTTGTCTAATAAAATAGGGTAGTGAGTAATATTATATGAAAACAATTATTGCACCTACAAGGCTTTACATTTTTTTATAGAATAAAGGACGTTGCCTATTATTAAAATCAATTATTTGCATTTAGATTGAAGAACTCCCGCTTCACATGCGAATTTAAATATGTAAAACAATCCATCTTGAGGATGCTCTTTTAAAATATTAATTTAAAACTAATCCCTTTTAATATTTCACTTACACTATTCTTTTGGAGGGGTTCCAAGTAATTTAGATTTATATATATATTTTATTTATAAAAAAATTAATTAAAGAAGAAAATATGAAATTATTTTATTCCATCATCTCTTACAACTCACAACTTGTTTGGTAAGTGGATAGCGGATAAAACATAAAATTATTTTATTCCATGTTTGATACAAACATTAACTAGTTCAAGAATTATTTTATGTCTATCATTCATATTAGAGTGGATGAGGGTAATAACTATTACTATTCGGTTCATGTGATACCATAACAGGATCTCGTTCCATTTCTACACTTTGATAATCACAGGAGAGTTCAGATAAGGAGATCAACCTTTTGTGCGATAGTCTTATTACTATTAAAGAACCTTGTGACGTTTATAAGTAAACAGCAACAACATACCCAATATATTACTACTACAACGTGGGATCTGGAGTAGTAGAGAAATTGTTTCATCTAAGACCCTTGATCAAGACAAAAATAATCCAGAAACAATTTGAACTATCAAATATTCTTCAAATTACTGTTTCTCTGTGAATGAAACAGTGAGATGAATGTTGGCGAATACGAAGGGCAATGAAACATAGTACTATCAACCATGTTATCTTAATGAACCATCAAGTTCAGAAGGAAACTTATGTACAGTTAACAGAAAAACACAAAAATCTGGACCATCTAAATAACCTTTACTTCCGCATAAGCATATGCTGCATAATAAGTTCATGAAACATCCTATTGCGTAGCTTAAATGGTTGAAAAAGAAACTGTAACGAAAAAGAGAGCATGTTGTCGTGAGACTTTTTTGATAACTGTGGCGTATGGACCAGCTTGTGCGCACATGATGTTGTCAGGAGACTTGTCATGTTAGTGTTCCAAAACTTTGATCTTGTGTAGATAGTTCTGCATTTGCTGCTGAATCTCTGGTGTAAGGCGAGTTCCGGCAGACAACTGGTACTGCTGAAATTTGAACACATCACATTTCAAAGCTGCAGCTCTGCACGCCCTGATACTACCTGGGACGAGAAAACATAAAAGTACCATGTCATATATGCTGCAATGTAGGTATTGATGATAAAAAGCCTAGTGTTTGGTTGGTATGGGCTATGATCCTTTGAGTGCTTCCCCACTTAATGGGCCTTAAATTGCGGGAATCAGGATTAGTCAGGACCCAAAAAGTGGTGGTAATGGACAGGCAGACACGGTATAAAAATCAACCATAAAAGAAATATGTTAAAATTATTTCAAAAGAGAACATTGTATTCCTCTAAGGCACCTTTTTGACACTACAACTCACCACTTAAGTCTAGTAGGTTGAACACCACAGGGCAACTTCCTACACTCCTGATCATGGTTATTGCAGCCCAAACCTTTTGATACTCCTCTCTCGATGCTCGTATGATACAAAGTTTTGTAATTGGATTCACATACTTCACTGCACAAAATATGAACTTTTGGAACTGCACAAAGATTTCCACGAAGAGTAAAGCAGGCAAATGCCATGCTCAAAAGCGAAAAGCTCAAACTAATCAAACTCACCTTGAAATGAGGATGAGGCGATGCCACACTCACCAAAGTTTGTAAGAATGACATCCTTGATGGCTTTGTTCAAGTTGAATTGAGTGATTACGATGGGCTCATCCGATGCAGTGTCTTTGTTTGGATCCAAATAAACCTCCATCACCAAGTATCTATTCTTAAATCCCACCATGATCTTCTTTTACCTAAATGAGAGCAAGATCAATGGCTTATTTTTTTTTATACGATAAGGTTCAATGGCTTCTATAAACTATATATGCAGTTCAAAATCATATGCAATCCCGAATCACCTCGTTTATGAAGGCATCAAGTGAATTCACATGCTTCAATAGAATATAATAACAGTCAAAATACATCACAGCGAAGGCTGTACTTGCTAGTTGCTCATAGTTGCACCACGGAGATCCTCTGTCACCTTTCCTATTCTCACTAGCTATGGACGGACTCAACAATATGGTGAAATCAGCAAAATTCAAATGGTTGGCTAAAAGGTTTTGAGGTGGCTAGAGAAGGAAGGGAAAGCTTGGAGGTTACTCATTTGCAATATGCAGATGACCCCCTTATCTTCTGTGCACTGTGATGAAGAGGAAGAGCAGCTCATGTATCTGAGGGTCATACTGGTTGGTTCTCTTTGAGGGGATACCAGGCCTCCACATTAATTGGAGGAAAAGTTTCCTATATCCCATCAATGAGGTCTCTATTCAAAGCTCTATTTGCCTCTGCCATTCTATGAGTCTCTTCCTTTTTGCGTATGGCATCGCCGCTCCTTTTGGCAGCATCCACTAATTAGTTACTTAATTTAAAAGCCATATTTCGACCCGGACGTTTTCGGGGTCATACAGGGATACCATGCATCCACATTAATTGGAGGAAAAGTTTCCTATATCCCATCAATGAAGTCCCAGAATAGAGATTTTGAATGCAATACTAGGTGAGGAAGTGGGAGCTCTACCTACCAAGGCATGCCCTTGGGAGCCAAGTCCAAATCCTCAAAAATTTGGAACAATGTAGTGGAGAAGTGTGAGAAGAAACTATCTAGATGAAAACTACAATATCTTTCATTGAGAGGTAGACTTACACTAATCAATTCAGTCTTAGATGTCATTCCAACATATATGATGTCCTTGTTTCAAATTCCAAAGGGAGTCATTGAAAGACTGGATAGCATATGGCGGGGGAACAAAGAAAGAAAAGGCTGCCATTTGGTCAGGTGGGAGGAGCTGATAGTAGATAAGAAATATGAGGGGCTTGGAATCAAGAACCTGGGCAATCACAACAAGGCATTGAGAATGATATGGTTATGGAAATATTCAAATGATAGACAGTGTCTACAGGGAAGAGTAATTGGAGCAAAGTATGAGGAGGAGGATAGATGGATGACCAAGGAAGTCACTTCTCCTTATGGTGTAAATCTATGGAGATCAATCAGAACTCTCTGGGATGTGTTTAAGGAAAATGCCAAGATTAAAGTGAGAAATGGAGAAGACTGCTTGATGATTGCCATTTAGCATGGAACCTATCAATACTTTTCCAAGGTATTTACAATCTGCTGCTGTATTAACAGAAGACTACAGCAGAATTGTGGACTGATGAAGGATGGAGTTTAACTTCAGAAGACAACTCAATGACTGGGAAATTCAAAGGTGGTTGAGTTTTTGGGAACAATATAGAGCAGTTCAGTGGGCTGGAAGAAGCAGACGATGAGTTAAATTGGCAAGACAATACAACATGCAAATATAATGTAAACAAAGCCTATAGAATGTTGAACCACCCTAGGAGACAAATTTGGAAGACTAAAATATCTCACGAAGTTGCATATTTTGTATGGTTGTTAGAAAGAAAGGTTGTCCTTACAAAGGATAACCTGATGAGGAGAGCAATAACTCTATGTCACATATGTTTCTTCTGTGAGGAAGAAGCAGAAACTGTTAATCACTTACTATGAGACTATTTCTAAGCCTCAAAGGCATCTCTTGGTCTATGCCTGAACAAGTTACAGACATACTACAAAGTTGGAATGAAGTGGGGTTGCTAGCAAAGAATAGGAAAAGGTGGAGAATTCCCAGCTTGTATTTGGTGGACAATATGGAGGAAGAGGAATTCAAGATGTTTTGAGAATATAGAAAATAATATGCAACAGATCATGTTGAATTGTATCTTAACTCTGTGTTTTTGGTGTAATTAGTTATATCCTTGTCTCTATTATTGATGTACTAGACTCACTATAGAAATAGGATCATAGATAGTGGAATTTAAATACGATTTCAGTACTACTCTGTTCTAATGAAATACACTCACAATTACCAAATTTCAAAAAAAAAAAACTTTAGAAGAAAAAAATGACCTTGAGACATCCCTTGAATAACTTTTGGAAAAAAGGGCCTAAATTACCCCTCACCTAGCGAAAATGGTACAAAAATACCCACCATCCAACTTTTTTTTTTTTTTTGACAACGTTAACAAATTTGTATATAAATCTTCAGCACTAAGGCTGGTATCCAAAAATTTACATCATGGAGCTACATACACTCAGAATTTTGAGTGATAATGCAATTCGTTTTAATCCTATGTAGAGGGTTACTGATATTCTCAAAACATCTCGCATTTCTCTCTTTCTAAATGGTCCAGTATATCACTGTTGGGACAATTCACCATCTGTTTTTGTCTATACTGCCACTACCCTCATTGTTGCAGCTTACTAGAGCCTGACCTGCTCTTTCCTGCATAGTCCAACTTATACCCCTGAAACTAGTAAACAGGTTCCAAAGCTGGCTAACCAATCTATAGTGTAGAAACAGATGATTGATCGTCTTTGCATGTTGTCACAGAAAAAAACATCTTGGACACATATTTGTACCCCTCTTCATGAGGTTTTCCCGAGTTCGAGCAGCATCTTTCACTACCAATCAAGAAAGTGAAAACTGCCACTTTGTAGGGAATTTTCATTTCCATAAAAGCTTCCAAGGTAAGAAATTGATTCGCGGACCCGACTAATTCAAGTTCTTATCAGCAGAGCTGCCTAAAAAGATTCCTTTGCTGTGGCATTTCCACCTGAGGGTGTCTTCTCCTTCCTTCAATCTTGTGTATTGATCTAAGGTGCCATAGAATTCAACCAGTCCATCAAGCTACCAGTCTTGCATCAGTTATCTGAACGTCAAGTTCCACCCCTGTGCAGTGCATACTTCCTGTAAAGTAGACCTCTTGCAAATTCAATAGATAAATGTCTGGAACAAGCTGCTTGAGGCTACCATCTCCTAGCCAATCATCTTTCCAGAACATGACCTTCCTTCCATTATTACATTGAAGCTTGTTTGTTCAGAGAAGATACGCCACATGTTTCTTATTGATCTCGACAAACTAATACCATAAGCGGAAGCTACATTCTTTGTCTTCCAAAGTCTTCCTTTTCATATTTTGCTTGAATCACCGTGGCCCACAGTGTGTGCTCTTCCTTAGGAGATCTCCACAACCATTTCATAAGCAAGGTTTTGTTATGTTTTCTCAAATTTTTTATGCCTAGTCCTCCATGCTTCATAGATTGGATTACATTCTTCAATTTAACTAGATGGAAACCATTATTCTTCTTATCTCCATAAAAAAATTTCCTCTTAAGGGCATCAATTCTTTCTTCCACTTTGACAGGAAGGGGAAAATTGACATCAGATAGGTTGGCAAGGCATATAGGACTGACTTGATTAGAATTAATCTTCCATCTCTGGACAAATATTGAGATTTCCATCCGAACAGTCTTTTCTCACATCTCTCCACCACTCAATTCCGAATCTCTTTGGATTTACTTGTCCCCCAAAGGCATCCACAATAGACTGTAGGTAGCTGCCCTATATCTCCTCCCAAGATTTCTATCCGTTGTTGAATTTTGTTCACCTCGTTGACAGGGAAAATGTGACTTTTCCTCTAGTTGATGTGGAGGGGGGCTTAGGTTGCTTCAAAAAGAATGAGGAGGATTACCCTTAGGATCTTGAGTTGACTTTGCTCTGCATCACTGGAAAATAAGAGTATCATCTGCATATCGTAAGTGTGTAATTTCCACCCTTGCGTGCCCATTCTTTGCTACATTAAAGCCCCTTATCCATCCATTATTGTGTGTTGCCTTTATCACATTATTCAAACATTTCATCACTAGTAAGAACAGAAAGGGTGAAAGGGGGTCACCTTGCCTCAGTCCTGTTCCCGAGGGAAAGAAACTTTCGGGGGAGCCATTTATCAACACTGAAAATCTTACGGTACTTATGTAAAATTTCATCCATCTGATCCACTTTGTTCCGAATCACATCCTTTGCATGATTCTAAACAAAAAGCTCCAATTTACATGGTCATAAGCTTTTCCTATATCCAATTTGCACAGGTGTCTTCTCTTTCAATCTTGAATCTAGACACTCATTAGCAATGAGAACTGCATTGGTAATGCCTCCCTTTTAAAAAGACTTCTGTTGTGTGTCAACTAGCTTGTGCATCACTTTTTCAATCTTTCTGTGAGAATCTGGGATATCAACTTGTAAACACTTCATAATAAACTGATTGGTCTAAAATCTCTTCTCTCCTTCGCAATATTTTTTTTTTTGGGGGGGGAGGGGGGGATGAGAGCTATGAATATTATTGCATTAAAGCTCTTCTCAAAAATCTCCCGTGAATGAAAGTTTTGAATAGTTTCCATTACATCCTCCTTCACAATTTCCCAACATTTTATAAAAAAATCATAGTTTACCCATTGGGGCCAGGTACTTTATCTACAACACAAGCATTAAGTCCAAGTACGACCTCCTCCTCTTTAAAAGGTTTTTGCAATTCTTGTTGTTCCTCTATGTTGATAGAAGGGCACCGATTCATGTTGTAAGATGGTCTCCAGTTCTCACTTTCACAATATAATTTCCTGTAGAAAGATACCATTTCTTGTCCTCCTACTATTAGTTTATCAATGTGATTGTTCTTCTTGTGGGCATTTGCAATTTTCTTGAAGAACTTCGTGTTCTTGTCCCCTTTTTTATCCACAATGCTCTTCATCTTTGTCTCCATGCTATCTCTTCCTTTTTTGCATAGTCTTCAAAATCCTTGACCACCTTTGCTTTTTGGATAACTTCTCCCCCGGATAAAGATCTATTCTGCTGAATACTATCAAATTCAAAAATTCTGTTGAGCAACTCCCTTTTCATTTCCAACCTATATGTATATGCACTCCATTCTTTTAGGGATTTAATTTGGATGCTAAGATGTAATCAAGCTTCCCTTCGAACTCAAAAAATGTCCACCATTCTTTGATTCTTTCACTAAAACCATCGGTGTCCAATCACCACCCTTTAAATTTAAAATAGGATTTTGTGTACACCCAATTGCCACTTGTTAATGCAACTGGTGTATGGTCTGAGCATACTCTAGGTAGAATCTCTTGCTTTACATTGGTGAATTTTCCCCCATTCAATAGAGTATAATATTCTGGATGCAGCCTCCATGTTATTCCCCACTGTCCAAGTGTAGTTTCTCCCTTCTAATTGCAGGTTAATCAATTCCAGGTCCTCAATAACATCAGAAAATTCATTCATGTATACAGAGGTCCTGGAACATTCTTTTTTTTTTTATATCTGACAATGTTGAAATCTCCTCCTAAAACCCAAGCCCTGTGAATAAGCTCCCTACAGCCCCACTTTCCCACCATATTTCCCGTCTTTCCATATTGCAAATTGGGGCATAGACCCCTGTCATATGCCAAACAAAATCCTTTCTTTTGACTTGAAGCTACAAGTCAAAGTATACGTATCTATCTCCACTAAATCCCCTTCCAAAATCTTGTTATCCCACATCATCAAAATCCCTCCCCTAGTGTCACTAGCCTCCAGTTGCCCATATTTAACTCCTTTGTTTCCCCAGACCTGTTTTATCACTTCCCATTGTTCCCTTCTAATTTGGATTCCTGCGGACAGGTGACATTTGCCTTTTGTTCCTTTATCACACTATTTATCATCCTCCGCTTGTCCTTGCAATTTAACCCCCTCACGTTCCATGATATTTTCATCATTTATCTGTAGAAATTCCTCTTCCCCCCCCCCCGTCTCACACCTTTTGCTTTGTACCAATTTCCAACCGTTTTAGCTCCTATAGACCTCTGATTCTAGGAGTTTCATTTGTCTCCTTTTTTGCTTTTTTGGTGGTTAGGTGCCTTTTGCTATCTATTTTCTTGAATAGTGCC
>JBDJHY010000001.1:1172613-1184233 GCA_039654485.1 Withania somnifera | reverse complement strand
AGGGCTATCTAGATACTATGGCTGTCTAGAGTAGAGTCTCGGTATCGGGAAATCAATCAGCCAAGAACGTTACTGAGTACATATGAATTCATACTCACTTTTAATTTTTGCATATTTTTATGTAGATTCAACGCCGAGCCCCTTTTGATATCCTTATCCTTCATCAGTCGAGTTTGATATTTTCAGGAATTGTGAAGATAGCTGCTTATCTACGTGGTAGAGTTCCAATTTATCCTTATATTCAGCCTTTCTTTGATTTAAATTGTCTATTGTTACTTGTATTCAAATATCATGCATTTCATCTTTTGTTCAATTCTTAATTTATTTATTTTTTGTATTTATGTTTCTTTTAGCAAACACAACTTCTTATTCAAAACTTAAAACTGAAATTCTGTAATCTAGTTTCTACACTAAAATTAAATATTTATAGATATTTTATAAAAAAAAAATACGATTTTCTAACCAAAACTTAAAATTAAAATTTCCGAAGAATTTAATAGCTAAAATCATATTTCGGAAATAAAAGTATATAATTTTAAGTATATTATTAAAAACAAATGCAATTTCTAACCAAAACCTGAAATTGAAATTTCGGAGAATTTACTTTCTAACATCATAATTTGGAAATAAATTTATATCTTATGTATATTTTTATAAACAAACACGATTTACTAACCAAAACTTGAAATTGAAATTTCAGGAGAATCTAATTTAAAAATCATAATTTAGAACAAACTTATAATTTTATGTATATTTTATAAACAAACTCGATTTTCTAATTAAAACTTGAAATTAAGATTTCGGAGAACTTACTTTCCAAAATCATAATTTGATAATATATTTATAATTTTATGTATATTTTATAAACAAACGCTATTTACGAACCAAAACTTGAAATTGATATTCCCGGAGAATCTAATTTAAAAATCATAATTTGGCAATAAAATTAAAATCTTCTCTATATTTTATAAACATCTCGATTTTCTGACCAAAAACTTAGAAATTAATATCCCGGAGAATCAAATTTTAAAATCATAATTTGAAAATATAATTAAAATTTTATATGCATTTTATAAATAAACTTGATTTTCTGATCAAAAACTTAAAAATTGATATCCCTAAAGATTTAATTAAAAAAAATAATTTGAAATTACGGATAAACGCCAATTTCAAATCAAAACTTAGAAATTGATTTTCCGGAGTGTGTTATATAACCAAATATCTAGTAGTATATGAACGCTTCGTAACTAAGCTTTGCTTCAGTTACAACACCCTCTTCCTCTCTCTCTCTCTCTCTCCCCCCACCCCCTCCCCCCACAAAACCAAACCCCAACCACACCCCTCACCCCCAATAATCACCGGCATAGCTGGTTGCCGTCGCTATCTCGCCAGACAGTTTGCCGGTCAGGTTTGTTTATATATATATATTTATGTGTGTGCGCTTCAATGCTTTGTAACTTTTCATTTTAGATTTTTTTTGTAGTCAATCAACTGAGCTGCTAAGATTATGGAATGATAAAGTTTTCAATTTTTTGTTAAATGTTTTTTTATGTGTGTGTATGTAAAACTATTAAAGTTATTGTTATGCAAGCTAAGACTGTGCACAAGGAGACTCTTTGTGGTCTGGCCTTTCTAGGACCGTTGCATATAACGGGAGTGCAGGACTGTCCTCTTTTTATGTGTGTAAATTGGAGGTAGGGAAAATGGAAACGGGAGCAGATTACAAGGTGGGTAATCGAATCATCACCAATAAAGTTAAAATTCAGGTACTCAACCAAATGAGCTGCTAAGGTTTTCAATTATTTCGTTTCTCGCTCTCTTTTCTTTGTGTGTGTGTGTTTCTGTGTGTAAGTTGGAGGTAGGGGAAGGAGAAGGAGAAATAGGGAAGGGAAGGGAGTACAAGGTAGGGAATCGAACTTTTGCCAACAAGGTAAAAGTTCAGTTAGATAATGACCAATCAATTAAGGCAAATTTCGGATAAAAATTGAGTTAGAGAAATGAAAATGTTTAAAAAGAGGATTGATTTCTTAAGACGATTGCTCACTGATAGTTATTATCTGTGAAAGTCATCCTTCTTCGTGATTCCAATATTTTTCGACAAAGAAAGTGTCTTTCAGAGATCATAACTAACTATTAATTGAATGACCATTTTGAGAAATGAACTCTTGAAAATGATAGATTTATTTGTATTTATGAAGAAGTGATTCACTTGGTTTTAGAAGATTTAGCGTTCCCCCTTTTGAATTTTGACGAGTACTGGAATTGTTACTGTTCATTTGGTAGCTTTAACTCGATATGATAATAAGTTTACTTGATTAGAACCTTTTCCTCTCTCTTGCATAAAAAATCTTGATATTTTCTGTTAGGTGTTGTATCTGCTTGCATAAATTTTGCATGTTGTGTTGCTTCACGGAATCTCAAAAGATGACAAAGGGAGTGGAGATGTCGTCTTCTGCTGTGTCGGTTCATGAAAATAAGATCAATTTGGAAGGTAGTAATCTCTTGATAAGTTGAATGACGACATGCTCTTTCACAATCTTTGTTATTTACCCCTAAAAGATTTATTTACTAACGTTTCAGTTCGTGAAAGAATGATCCGTTCCGAAGGTGAAACTCTCAATAGGTTGGATGATGACACCCTCATTCATATTCTTTGTTGTTTACCCCTTAGAGATGCTGCAAGAACGAGTGTCCTCTCCCACAGATGGAGGTACTTATGGCGCCGTTCACTCATGCCACCATTGACCCGTAAAGTGAGTTATTCTTGCATCATCTGGAACTTTTACAGAGAATTCGAAGTAATCGTCACATGACTATCCTTTTGGATTTTGATATGTGCTCAAATACTGTCTTTTACATTCATCGAATTACCTGTGGTGTTCAATATCTATGAACTCCATTGTAGGGTTTGTCTGTTAATATGATTGGTGGTATCAACTCTCACTCTCAGTTTGTAAGGCTTGTCTCGGAGCATATTTTGACCAGTTTACTGTCTTGAAGTACTCAACTTTGACACAACGATGCAAATTAAGTACTAATAGATGTTCTATCATCCTTGATTAGTGCATAAGTTGCAAAAAAAGCATCCCGTGCCATATGAAAGAGAACCGTAGTGTATTTGACCTGTATACTCCCTGCAAATGAAAAGCGTAGAGGGACTTTGCTGTGATCGTCTTTAACAGATTATTTTTTGCCCTCACATTGCAGGAATCTTGAGATGATGTTTAGAGAACAACTGTTGTGAAGATCATAGTGAAGGATGTAAAACAATTAAAGAGAAGGCAAAGGATGATAGCAGAGTTACTTTTAGGTGATCCACATGAAGATAGAGTGAGCTAAGATAGTTTGTATAGTTTTTGCTGTGTAGTTCGTAGTAAAAATGTTCTCTTTTGTTTTTTTTTTTCCCCTTTTAAAGTTGATGGTGACATTTGGTTTATGGAATCTCATGAAATATAATGAGAAATGTTCTTCCAATATCTAAATTTTTCTTTGCAACAAACAGAACAAATGCATATTTCTCATTCTATCAATGGAGCTTTCTTCTTTTTCCCTTTCTTGAAGTGGATGTTAACGCTACATCTTTTGTGTCTTGAGCCGAGGGTCTATCGCGAATAGCCTCTCTATCTCTACCTCACCCTGAGATAGTGGTATGGACTGCGTACACTCTATCCTTAACAAACCCCACTTTGTATGGTATATTGGATTTGTTGTTGAAGTGGATGCTATTATAAATATACTGGGTTTGTTGTTGAAGTGGATGTTAATGCCACGTGATCGAATTACAAGAATGACCTTGGAGGAGGGTGGCGTTAAACTTTGACCTCGGCAAAACTTCAACTTTAGCCTTTGGGATCTTGAAGGTTGTCCATGGGACAAGCAGGGGTTGAAAAGTTCAAGACCACTCGTTTTCAACATACATAAAAAGGATCAAAAGGGAATAATACAAAAGAAATGTTTCTTCAAGAAGCAACACTTCACATTTCTTCAATAAAAGGAAAAGAACTAGTCTACCAATGGAAGTAAATGCCAAATCTCAAATTCATGTTCAAGAAAGGCATATAAATGATTACATCAAATTTATATATATATAATCAAGGTCCTAGTAGACCTAAAGATTCACAACTTAATTGTTTTTCTCTTCAGTAAATTATTAATCTTGAAAAAATGGAAAATATGGGGTTCAAAGTTGAAACTATGACAAGCAGTAAATTGAAAGGAGCAACATGGGAAGACGTTGATGTTGGTGATATTGCAATGATTTTTATTTCCTATGGAAGATCAATTAGCCATCTCCAATTTTTATATGTCAAGGATGGGAAATTTTCTCTATCAGGCAGACATGGAGATCTTATAGAAAATCTAGAAATTGTAAGTTTCATTTTTATGTTTATTTTCATGTATCGTTAAAGTAAAATTATCTTGCGTTAGTTATACTTCTATTAAACTGACAGTCTATGGGAATAACATCCTACAAAGTTAGAGGTATGATTTGTTTACATCTAAACTTGAATGTGTTTTAAAATCTCAAAGAAATCAATATTTTATTTCAATTTTTCACGCTACATGTTGAAGATTATAAGATTAAAGAACATTCAGTGTATTCTATATATCTTTAGTGTAAGATTACAAATAAAAAAATTTCTTTACTTTCTTAAATTCGAAAATCCCTAATAAATCGAAATAAACAAACGAATTAAAATGAAAGGAGTACTATTTATAAAAAAGTAAAAAGAATCATATCTATTTAAAAAAAAATTGAATCTTAAAGTATTAGAAACATAGACTTTAAATTTTAGGTATATTATATTTTTTTTAAAGATTAAGGCCTCCGAATAATTTTCAACTTTAGGCCACAAACGGGCTTGAGCCGCCCCTAGTAACCACACCCATAGAATTTCAAAATTGACTCTACAAAAACCCTGAACTGTTGTTATGTTAATGATTGAGTTTTGAAAATTTCAAAATAAGCATATGTTATGTCTAAATTAAAACATTTCGATATCTTTTTAGTTGCTCTATAAAAAAACAAAGAGATTTCTATAGGAAATGCATGATTCTACTTCAGATAGTAATGTAGCGGCTGGTCATCTAGGATTATATATAGTCGATAGCAACTTATTTGAAGTTCAAAACATAAATACATGATTTTATCCTATATACAATAACATGCATAATCCATTTAAGAATCCTATCAACATTCTTGGCTTAATTTCCCGTTTGGTCACACTAAACTTTTGAAGAATTTGCAGATCAAGTTGGATGATCCCTGTGAATATTTGATTGGAGTAAATGGTCGTCATGGAGTAGTTGGAACAGATAGAATTTTGAAATCAATCACATTTGTGACCAACAAAAATTCCTATGGACCATTTCCAAAACATAGACCTACTTATATGGGAAGTGAAGATACAGAGTTCCATATAAATGTATTGGATCATGGTTGGCTCAATGGATTTCATGGTACAGTTTTTGGTGGTCAACTTGAAAGTTTTGGAGTTTATGTTAAACCTATGCCACCTCCGAAAAAAGACATGAATGATTATGTTAAAATAGATATTGTTGATGGTTGACTGTACCACATTGTAAAAATACCTATTACTTTAATTTCATGTTCAATGTTACATGTGTACTTTTATAATATATCCCTACTATTACTTTTATCATTGCTTCAAAATTTCACTCCTTGCCTCCTAGATATCTATGCGAGGAAGTGAGCAATGGCAAGTGCACAAATAACCTATTTTAAGACTCCAAATCTTTTAAAATTTTCGTGAGTTTAGCTATTTCAAAATCAATATCTGACCTAAGGGACTGAAGAAATTATTTAGAAGTTTCTTATTTGATGAACCCTAAAGTTAGAAAACCTATTCATAGAGAGCGATGTAGTGAATCTACATTGTATAAATTCAAATTAATCGAGTCAATACATTTCGTGTACTAGATCTCCAGAAACAACCTATTGAATGTAACACATTACACTAAAAGATAGCCTGATGCACAAAGGATCCACATTTCACACAAGGTCTAGGGAACCGCTGAAGATAGCCTGATGCACAATGTGTTCACACAAAGTTGTTGGAAAATGGAAACATCCCTCTAGATCAGTAATCCTCTCTGAGTTTAAGCTTCTTTTTTTTCTTTTTTTTTTTTTTTTTTTTTTTTTTTTGAGTGAACTTCAATTTTCAACTAATCAAGTTTAGCAACTCAATTAACCAAACTAAGCAGCCTCTTGTTCAAGACAAGAAAAGCAGAATAACTCCCAAAAAAGGACCAGGAAAAAAAGAAGCAAGACAAAGTGGAAGATTAGGGGAATAACTGTGCAATCTTCTACATTTGTAATCAAAGAAGAATGAATCAAATTGGCAGCATGACCAATACCATCCCACTTTTGGATAATTTATAGACATCAAATTGTAAAGCAAAGAATGAATCCTAACACAAGTATGTCTATCTTACAGCAGTACTTTACTCGAAATCGTGTGTGCACCAAACAAGTTACAACAAATTAAAGGCCATGGCGCGATCAAGTAGACCACCTACGAAATTATTTACACAGCTTTTGATCATAAAAAGTGTTGTCACATCAAAGGAGTTGCCACTCATCTTCAGGTCTACTACCATCTGACTCACCGGGGGCTACAGCATCAAAGGAGTCCAGTTCCTGGACCCTCGTATAACTAGTCAACCTGTCATTATACTCAACTGATGTGGCAGAGCTATGAGTTTCAGTTATGGTAAACAATGGAGCACCATTTGACTGATCTACTAACTCAGACGCACGTATACAGAAATCATCAAAATCACCTACAGATGGTATACAGAAGTTAGCGGTCAAGAATAGACTCGTATTAGCATAGTAAGACAAGTGCAGCGGTTTCTGAAACAATAAGATCAACGTGCAGACATACTTTTATCTCTACAACAAAATCCAATAGCCAAGGAGGGATCAATTGAATCCAACGGAAAATGCCTCACCGTACTGAAATCAAAGTAAAAATGTCATAATGGTATTAATACTACAAACTGAAAAACGGAAAAATCAAAGAGAAACTAGAATGAGATTCCGCTTACTTGCAGTGATAAGATGAAGTATCAACATCTAGCTTATCCATTTTAATATCAACAACCTGCACACCAGACAGATAATGAGAACAATACACACTACTATCCATGAAATCAAGTGACACAATTAGAACTTCGAACTTTGAACCTTCATTCATAAGATGAAGTAAAAATTCCAGATTATCAGTTAATAATATCAACAACCAGCTCATCAGACAGATAAATGGAAGCAGTAGATTCTACATCCCAATAGATAAGCCCGTAATGCCTCACATGTTACAATCACAGGACGAATGAGATCATAAGCACCATAAGAAAGTCAACAAGTAGAGATGGTAAGAAAGCTGAACTACCAATTAAGAAAATTCTCATTTTGTTAAGAGACTGATTCCCTACACATCCACTCACCACAAAGGAAAAGTTAACAGAAAAATATCATAAAGGGAACAGTATATTTTTATTTTTCCTTTTTGGCGATGTCAGGAAACTACACGAGGAAGACTGATGGATCAAAACCCTGAAAGTATTAGACATTCACTTCACAATTTTCGCAACTGAAAATTGTGAAGTTACATAGAAGGCTTTCCAGGAGTAGTCGACTAGCAAACCCTTGTCACTGACTAAGCAGGACGCACAGCATAAGGTTACCGAATGTGCTAGCATTGCCAGATGATAATAATTAAATGTTGATCTTGGTTAATGTGGAGATCTTGAGGCAGAAGAAAACGGAACATTGGAGAAAACCACGATTTTAACGCATGTGGAAGAGAAAAGAAATAATGTGGTTCGGTATTTTTTTCTGGATCCTCTCGCTATAGCAACCTGGCTAGCTTTCGTGCCCACAGAAGATTCTATGAAGGTCCTCTAAAGTCTAGAGCAGCGAAGATCTGTCAGAATATATACTACTTATGATATTCGCAAAGAAGTTTATTCTAAGTGGGAATCGAGAAAATGGTTTAAGAGAAAGATATGGTTTCAGCAAACAGCAAGAGCTAATAAAACTCCAAAAAGTTTTCGTTTGATAGGTCATATACCAGCATCTTTTGGTACTTCATGAGGAGTTCTCGGTGAGTCCATAATGCTGTGTTCCAATAAACACAATCCAATCAGTTTCCATTACCAAGTCTTTTCTTGATTAGACAAGGACGAGGCCAAAATCCTTTAACAAGAGGCAAATAATGATGGTTTTTCCACTGAATCCCCTTGGTGACTCAACTCCCAACCACTTGGTTGGAAGTGGAGTGCTCTTACCACTACCGCAGTTTCACGCATTTCATTCAATCAAAATTAAGGATCAGCTCTATCAGATCGAAGTGTTACCTAGGAGAACATATCACCCCATCTCTCCTTTATAAACAAGCTTTAGTACACACAAAAGCATGACAAAGACCACATAACAGTTGATTTTCTTGATGATGGTAATGAATAGGTTGCTGAACTCAGCCAGCATCGGAAGAAACTGATTTTCATACATACCATAAAACATGAAATTTCGACTTTAAGGCTCGCCGATTTAACCTAGATTTTATGTAATGACAAAAAGCAGAGATTCTCATCGGATGTGTGAAATAGCATAGATAAGCAACCAAAAAGAAAGATTATTACTGGTTGAACTTCATGTGGATCAAGATAAAAGGCTTTGTCGTCTTGCACACCAACAATGTAGGTTGACACTCCAGGTCTGCCACCTAAGATCCCAAGGCTTTGAGGAAAACTAAATGTAGCTGCCAGTAAAGGAAGATACCTGATATAGAAGTTAAAGGAAGTTCAGTGAACATAAGGCTCTGATCTTTTCTTTTGATAACAAAAAACAATGTAATAATTAAGTAAAGGCTCGGCCATTTTCAATAGAATAGTAAATCATCCATCAAACATCAACTCAATCCACAAGTTTAATATTAATCAGAAATGGCCTTCAAGCAGTGGTCAGATTGTTATAACTCAAAATGAAGATTAAGTAAACACCAATCCAACTAGTTGGAGTCCACTATATGAATATCTAAGATTGAATATTAAATTAGTTGGAGTCAACCATATGAATCACTCGTATCAATTCTGCTCTATACATGCTGTGATCAACCTGTAGCAGCGCATCTTGTTTTTTCAAACTTGGAAAGGTATATTTTATACAACCATGATTAGCAGTATCTTTTGAATATACAATTTTTTACGCAGATGTTAGACTGTTAAATGCAAGCACCTTTCAGCCAGATTATAGTGCCAGAGTATCTGGTAGTGCAATTCTTCTTTCGTGTTCTCACAAGAAGGAGAACAACAGAAGAATTTGCAAAGTAGGAAATATTAGTTTGCAACCTTGAATCACATGCAATATTGCACTAGTCTTCTATCTGCTCTTGTTTGCATAAGAGTAATGGTTAGATCAAGACATTTAACTAGATAGTCTTCAAACGAGCTTGTCATACATTTACATAGTCTTGTTTCTGAGATTACAAAGCATGATCTCCATAAATTAATTTTAATGTTATTACTTTCACTTTTGTGCATTATGATAGTACTTAGTGCTCTTGGTGGTATTAATCAATGTAACCTACAACTACTCCTTATTCCCCCAAGATAAGTCTTGTGCCTGAGAAAAGAAGATACCTGATTCCCAGAGAAGTATTTTGCAAGAAATGCTTAAAACTCGTCCAAGGTTAAGGAGTAGTTTGTCAATTGTCAAGACAACATCTAAATCCTAAATGGTAAGGGGACCCTTTATTTGGTAATAAATACCATATATACTAAATTCTATGAAAGATTCTTTTAAGAGATTTACTAGCACTACAGTGTACCAAATCTAATTTTCCATTCTACGAGTAGAAAAAACAGAAAGCATGGAAACTTAGCCGAGGTCCACATTACTTTGTATAAAGAACAGAACTGCGGAGTTCAACTTTTGACATCAGAAGGTCCAACAACCATAGCCAAGTCTCTGTATCATAGTTAAATCATTTCCATAAGTCCATATAGCATTGTTTAAATCACAACACAATATATGGAACAGGATGTTATTGAAATTAGTTGTCATAATATCCACTTTCCCCTTGTAAGACCTGGGAAATAGTTGTTATAGCCACAAGGTATCAATTAACTCTGCAACAGTTTGATCTATGAAACAGATGCTGATTTGACAGTGAGTAACAATTCTAATTTCTCCGGATACCGTGTCATTCTGATAGAGCAAAACATAACAGGCAATAGAACAGTAGTTATAGCACTAAAATTGCTATAGGTCCCCAAGAAAGCACCACGTGTTTACACCACAACCAAATAATTCAATCACAATCTTGTTTTACTTGCCAAGTTCTTGATTTATTTATGACCGTAATTCAGAATGATATACTATAACAAAAATAGGCAAGAGTTTTGCATCATAATAACACCCAGTGTAGATCAATAAAATAAGATAGATGAAAATAAACCTTGAATTGATTTTGCCAAGTCCAAGAACCAATGGAACTAAGAAAAGAACAGGTGTCCAGTCAACTTCGGCTTTCGACAAGCCGGAACAATGATTGACAATGTCCTCAATGCAGAGCACGGGCGCTCCACCTCTTTCTCCATCTTCATCCCCAGATACAACATAGATAGCCATCACCGGAGACGTGTCTGCATTTCCAGTTTCTTCTCTTTTGCTGCATGCTAATGTTTCCCAGGTGCGACACATTGCATACGGACCCACCCATGATCCGGGAGAAAGACCATAAGACTTGCCGGCTTGCAGGAGGTTATGGATAGAGTAAGCTGACTCCCCGGAATCACCAAAAAGGTGCAATATCTCCACATACTTTTGTTCAAGTGGCTGCCAATGAGATAACATGCTAAATTTCATGCTAAAATACTGTATGTAAAAGATCAGAACCTGATCTTTTTCGTGTGTATAAGAGATATGAGATGAGAACCTGATTGTGCATTATCGTGGTTTTAAATTGGAAATTGAGCATTTTAACAACTGAAAATACTGCACTGTTTTGACTTTCGAGTACCTTGTCCAAAGATTTTCTCCAAGATCTTCCTAATTGATGAAGAAGTAGAGCCTACATGTACAGGAATCATCAATATCACTATACCAGCACAGTAAGCATTGGAAATTCACAAAATGGCAAAAAATCAAGAATATAAAATTTTAGCTGACATTTAAAATTGAAAGAAAACGAGTTCTGTTACTGTGAAAAACCTGAGCAACAAGCATCTGACTGCTCCTAAGCATGCAACCCCAATTAACATCACTGGTATATTTAGTATCTCCAATAGGAGCAAAGCCTGCAATTACATTCAATCAAATATCTAAAATTCACATCTTCCACACACCAAACCAAAATTTTAATCACATCAAACCGAAAAAGGGAAGCCTGGTGCGTCAAAGCGCACAGAGTCCAAGGAAAGGCCGGACCACAAGGGTCTATTATATGCAAACTTACCTTGCATTTCTGCAAGAGTCTGTTTCCACGTCTTTAAACCATGACCTCTTGGTCACATGACAACAACTTTCCAGTTACGCCAAGGCTGCCCTTCGTAATCACATCAAACCACTCAAGGTATTAAAAATAAAAATAAA
>JBDJHY010000001.1:1152563-1163715 GCA_039654485.1 Withania somnifera | reverse complement strand
TTACGTGTTGCATAAGTTTCTTATTCTAGTCCTAATTCCTAATTTCTAATTTATTTGGTTTTTTAATCCCCGATATGACATTAGAAATTTAAAGCTTAATTATTTATATTTTTTAAATTATACTTTTTGAAATTTTAATTTAGGTTGAACGTGCATTTTACATGAAAAAAATTTGAAATTTTGTGAGTAGAAGTCATTTAAATTTAAAGATTAGATTTTCAAAATCTAATCAAATTTCATGGCAAAAGAGATAAATGATTCTACTCCCAAATTCTGATAAATTTGATTAGAATGGTATAGATTAGATTTAGTGAAAACTCATGAATTTAAAGATGTATGTCTTGTCCTTAGTTTACAACTAAACGCACGTGCGAGACTTGACAACTCATTCACGATTTTGCATCACTTGCTCTTGATCTTGCTATGCCAAGTCAGACTAAGACACTAAGGTCGCTAAGAGAATGGTATTAAGAGCACAAGAGAATTGTTACGAAGGCTTGTATTAAATAATACTTGAATGATTTGTTTGATTATTTTACAAATGAATGTCCCTTTATTTATAGTACTCATTTTGAAGCTAAATTATAAATATCAATTGTTACACAAGTCCCTAGATATTTACAAATAAAGGCTTCCTCTAGTACGTGTACTTAGAAAGTTTTAAGGACTTTCCATACAAATCCATGGAGTTCTAGAATCTTCCACGGGAAATTCCTCGATTTCACTAAAATCTTCTACTTGTGCTAGCATCTTTTTTATGTAAGCTTTCCATATGGACAACTTTGTGTCGTGTGACGGCTACATGGCGTGATGACGTGGCAGGTTATCATACTCTCTCCCACCTAATATTGTGACAACTACGGTGCACCACTATTGTATAAACTCCCGCATCTTGTTTTTGAATTGCTACATACATCGATCTCATGTGTCTTTCTCCGACGGTTGTCCTTTTTAGTAAACGTAGGGTTTCCCTTCTTAAGGCCTTTCATAAGTTGTATGGTTGATAATTATGCGTAAATCCGTCCTTATGGCATAGACACTGTGGAAACCATGCAAGCTCCTTCTTTCTCAATGATGAAGATATTATGGAGGCAGAGATTGATCATAGAATGACAGTATCTAGAGAATTCCTTCCCTATAACAATACAAAAAATATCCATCACCGAAGCAATAAAGTTTGTCCTATCTTTTCAGTTGCCCAATTTGCACTAATAATATTGGCTACGCAATGCGCATCTTGTGCCTCGGCATTCACGGTCTTGACACAAAAATTGGTTGGGACAAAATTCGACTCTAGTCTCTTTGCTGCGACCACAGTCACAAAGTTGTGGGTTGCTCCAATATCCATTAATGTATGGGTGGGCTTGTCATTGATAGTAAGATCCATATACTAATTTTTATTCTCGTTGGGCTGACTAGCGGACCTTTTGATGGATCTACATAGTCTAATCAACCTCAATTGAGCTGTGATCAGACTCTCTTCTTATGTAACCCCTTTCTGCCCACTCAACATGGCACTGAGACTTTTTAAGTAAGGGCATTCCTTAAAGTTGTGAGGTCATCTGCATATATAGTATCCTTTTTTTCTCAGCCTGAGTTTTCTTACGACATAGCATTGGTAGCTACTTGACTTTTTCTTATTGAACTTATTGGTATCTTTAGTCTTGGAGTGTTGTTTATGCATTTTCTTACCTTTTTCATAGTCTCCCCCACTTTTAGAATTGCCACTTTTTGACTTATTACTTTTTTCATATTTTTCATACCTATAATCCATCAAAGACTCGGCCTCCATGATGCCTTGTTCTATATTCATTACTTGTCGGTGTTGCAACTCTTGCTTAGCTTAATTTTTCAACTCGTCCATGAAGTGAAACAACAAGTTATCGCTGCTAAGATTAGGGATTTGAAGCATGAAAGTGGTGAACTCCTCGATGTAGTCACATATGCTCCTTATCTACTTCAACTTACTAAGCTTGCGTCTTGCTTCATACACAATATTATTTAATTGGGGAAGAATTGTCTCTTGAGTTCGACCTTAAATTGATCCCACGTACTAATAGTGCATAGCACATCCACTTTCTTTCTCTATCATAGCATGACAGTATCTGATAGGTACAACATAAATGTGTTGATCTTGGCTTAGTCGTCCCTCACTTTTCCATGCTCGAAATAGTTCTCCAAGTACCAAAGGAAGATATTTACTTTTTGCGCATCACGAACTCTTTTAAACATTGGTGGCTTGGAAGTCTCGATCTTAGCCTCCCATGCAAGAACAACATTCTCGACTCCTTCAGTTACCCCAATGTTAACCTGTTCCTAGAGTGTTTCTATTTTTGTCTTCATAACATCATTAGTGCTCAACGTCTCTATGAGTCTATATTTTAAGGTAACAATGGTCAGTTTTATCTCTATCTCGGTTTGCGTACGCCCCTCCAAGTTGCTTCGAATATTCTCAATCAACAACCTTAATAGTTCCCTACATTTTACCAATCATTGGTCAAAGATCTCGACAACGTCAATCCATGCATTAACCTTTATAATCTACTCTTTACCAAGAAAGACCTCCTCAGGTAGGACCGTTACTTCTTACTCGCTTTCCTCTATAGAATATGATTTCTGTGACATAAGACCTTTACCTGACAACCTCGGGCAATATCTCTTTGCTCCTATTAGTGACATTTCTCTTTTTATCTATGATACTTCTTGTTGACGACACCCTGAGGTACGTTGGATAAGGGTATTAGCTAGCAATGTTAAATTCTCTGTCGTTTGTCATTCTCTTAGTTGCAACCTTGCTCTATACCACTTTATCAAGTTCTTAATTTTCAACTAAACACACGTGTGACACTTAACAACTCGCTCACGATTTTGCACCACTTGCTTACGAACTTGCTATGCGAAGTCAGCTTAAGACACCAGGAATCGCTAAGAGAATGGTATTAAGAACATAAGAGAATTGATATGAAGGCTTGTATTAAAGAGAACTTGGATGATTTGCTTGATTATTTACAAATGAATGCCTCTTTATTTATACTACTCATCTAGAGGATAAAGTGTAAATATAAATTGTTGCATAAGTCCCTACATATTTATAAAAAGAGCTTCCTCTAGCACATTTGACTTAACTAAAAATTTCTAAGGATTTTTCATGCAAATCTATGGAGTTCTAGATCTTCCATGGGAAATTCCTCTATTTCTCTAGAATTTTCTACTTGTGCCAACATCTTTATTATATAAGCTTTCACCATAGACAACTTTGTGCCATGTGGTGCCTACATGGTGTGATCATGTGGTGCCTACATGGTGTGATCATGTGTGCCTGATCTAGCTAGTGAGCAAGCATGGTCATTTTTCGATTCAACATCTCTTTTAACGTCCATAAATTATATGCCTTATTATCATTTTATGCTTATTTTAAGCAGATGTCTAACTTTACTTGTTCAATCAAAAAATCGATAGATAACATCAATTTATATATATACATTACCTT
Source organism: Withania somnifera (assembly GCA_039654485.1). Taxonomy (NCBI): domain Eukaryota; kingdom Viridiplantae; phylum Streptophyta; class Magnoliopsida; order Solanales; family Solanaceae; genus Withania; species Withania somnifera. The sequence continues at coordinate 1,160,225 of JBDJHY010000001.1, read as the reverse complement.
CATTGTGAAGTAGTATAATTTATTTTTAATATTTAAATGACTAATTTAAAGTGATAGGATAAAATTATAATTTTATTTATTGCTTCATAAAGAGTGTAACAAGTTAAATATAGACAATAAATATGGACGAAGAGAGTAATTGTAATATCTTGCCCATTCATTCGTTATGTTTAAGTTAATTAATACTTTTAGAGTAAGACTTAAAGTTCTTAATATATTAAAAATGATGGATTATGAGGTACTTGAACCTCATAATGATCATACGTGTCGTACAAGTTGTGAAACAAAAGTTTGCAAAAGTTCTTGCAGATTACTTTAGTATTTTTTTTAAAAAAACAGGTCACATGTTTCAGAGCTTTTCTCCTAATCTATAGATATTAAGAAGGTCATGACCTATAAAGTCAAAGGTCTACGAGTCTAGTTTTTAATGCATTAAATCGTTCGTTCATACGACTTCAGAATTGAGATATGTTTGCATTTTAGTGAGACTGCAAAAGCAGGCATGTCAAATTGGCCCACTAGGTAGGTTATGCATTATAAGACAACACTTTCTTTGTTTTAATTCCATAATTTTTTGCAAAAAAAAAAGGAGAAAATCATAGATTAATTCTAAAAACCTTCGGTTGATGTTGATGCTCTTAGCTTGGAAGCTTAATGGAAGTTGCTCGACTTTGCGAGCCCGTTATTTTATTGTGCGTTGAGTTTGTGGCAGTATTTCAGGTTTGTTTGGTGAGTTAAGAACCACATTTTATCGGTTTATAGCTATCTCACACCCCGAATAATATTTTATGAAGAAAATATATATCGATTGTTGGTTTGTTGTAGTAATTCTTATCTTTGTTTGTTACTTGAGTCTCTGCCATATTGTAGTGTTGTTGGATGATGAAAAAGATAATATTACTACGTGGAATCATCATAAGGCTATTATCTTCTTTGGGAAAATTTTCTAAAAGCTTAGGGAATATATGGCTATTTGTTGTTGCCGAGTTATTCTTAGTATTCGATCGTGTTATCTACTAAAGTTCAAATAGTCATTCCCCTTTGGGATTTTGACTTCATTATTAGTGTTTTCGTACATAGATATGACAGAAAATTATTCGTGTAGGTTTCTTATAGCCACATTGCTTGTCTTCGAGCTACTAGTTTGTTGTTGTTGCTTAAGGGCTATGATGGTTAGTTGCAGAGATATAATTTGAGCATGCGGGCTATGTGCAGGTTGCTTAAGGAGATACTGAGGTATACTGACATCTACGAGGCTATATTGACCTACAATTCCATAATGAAGTATGTTCACTCAGTGGCCATAATAATTGCCTATCAGGGCTATAGGCATAGGCTATGTTGATGCCTAGAGGGTCACGTGATGCCTACATGTTTAAGAGGGATGTGTGATACTTACGAGGCTATGGTGATGACTAAGAAGGCTATCCGACGCCTAATAGGTTATGTTGATGCTGCGAGGGATATGTGTGGTTCTTAGAGGACTATGTTGATGTCTACGAGCTATTAAAAGTTAGTTATTGACTCTCGAAACTATATAAAGAATTTCAAATGAGCTATTATTATATACAAAGTGCCTAAAAGGCTATGTTGCCTTCGGGGTCATGTGTAGAGTGACTAAGGGGCTGTCGAGATATAATGACTGCCTAAGGGCTAGGGGGTTATCAGTTGAGGTATCTAAACTGAATTAGCACCTCTCAGGCTTATGGAAGTCCGGGTAAGTGATCGTATTTATTATATATACCTGTCGAGCTCATGAGATCCAGTTAGGTTATTGTTTGAGTATTATTTGTATGCTTAGATTCAGGAGCAAGTAAGTACTCTATGTTATCTTTGACTCGTTGATTTCACAACGTTCAACACTTTATGATTCCTACATAGTTATTATTTTGCTCGGTACATTATTTATTACTGACATCCGTTGCCTGGGGACACTTTATTCTTGCCTGCATGTTTTGACAAACAGCTACAAAGGTCTCCTCAGTAGTTTAGCCAAGTTCCAGCAGGTTGGCTTGTCCATTTCTTTCAGAGTTGTCAGAGTTTTTGATATTTGTTAAATTTTGTTATAAATAGATTTTGGATAGGTCAGTGCCTTGTCCCCCAATCACGAAGCCTACAGACTTTGAGTTGTATAAATGTGTGTTGGCCTTGTTGTTTAGTCCTATTAGCCTTGATATATTTGTCCAGTTTATAATTTTCTATTCCATTTTGAATTGCTGGAATTAGTTCATTTCACCATGGCTTATTAGCTGAGGATTTTTTTTTCAAAGGCAAGATACACATATTTATTTTCTTGATTTTGTGGTTAGTATTACGCTAGCAGCGTAGTTGTCCAGCAAGGGTCGACTTTGGTCTAAATTGACAGTTAGGTGCGAGTCATGTCCCTAAATTGGAACACGATATTCATTTTTAGAATTCAATGAGACTTTTCTAGTATTTTTAGTTAAATATTTCTATTGCAGTTCACCTCAAATCTAACAGATTAAATTTGTTAAAATATCACATATAAATCAATTTTATTACTTTCAACAAACTTAAAATTTAAAGTTTTCTTATATATTCTAACAAAGATTCATCTTATTTTGCTAGTAAGTTTCTTTAACTTGTACTTGATAAAGATCTTAATAATATTATTTAAATTTTTATGGTTAGATCTATTTATTTTATTAGTGTGAATCTTAATCATTGAGTATTTTTTTAATTATTACCATCAAATCATAAGTATGAATATCTGAATGATTAAGATTCTTAATGTAGTTTTAATATTATTAAGATGGCTATTGAAGAATTTTTACAAAAATGAAAATTGGTAATTTAATTTCATTCTTTCACCGCTACCATTATTGCTAACTATCCCAATCGCTGCCTTTAATTATCAACTTCTATCAACCACCAAATACAAGTCACAACCATAGGAACAATGACACCCTTTTGGTAGAACGATAAAATAGCTATTAGTTTTTTCTCTCTTTAAAATCTGGATTCTTCAAAAAATAAATTTATATTCTTAAAGTGCATAACCACATAGATAAGCTAACACTAATTCAATAATTTGGGATTCATATTCAAGATTATTATTCGGAGGTATTTAAAGATTTAGGGATGAAATAATATCGATTTATATAAAAGAAGGGTTTTCAATCATTCTGAATAATGCTTGCATCCTCTGTATTATCGCAACTGCCGTCATAGAATTAGCCGATGCTTATTACCAGATACTATTATTACTTCTTATTAGGGAAAAAAAATTTATGATCTATGAGCTTTCTACCTCCATGTATTGCAAAAAAAGTTCTTCACTACTACTTTTCATAGGAGTTTAGGCCGTTTCTCAATCTCAATGCGATTGATCTTCTTAGATCAGCTATTGATCATCGGCTTGGTCCCAAATGAATTGATTTATTCGGAAAAAGGTCCTGCTCTTTAGAAGATTTATCTCGTACTTGATATTGCATGGTTTCACTCTGCCAAAATCCCGAATCATTTTTTAAAGCTCACCTTTTTTATCATAAATGATTTCGTTTTTTGTCCTTAAATGATACGAATCAATAGAAAAAATTCAATTAGATTAAATAAGTGCAATTGTCGTGAATCGATTTTACAATTGAAGAAAGAATTAGATATTCATTTGATTAAACCATTCACTTCATAATCTAATGTATATCTTGAGATAAATATAAAATCACATTCTACATGTCAATACCGACAATAATGAGATTTACAGTAAAAGAAAAATTCATCGATTTCCTCAGCTACAACACCAGCAATGTAAATCCTTACAATGAATCGTCATTACCACTTACCGTTATTTACAATCATCACTGCTATAATAACTATCATCATTAGTGAACAATGTATCATGTCAACCACAATCATCACAACAATTTTTGTCGGCCTTCACCATTACCAATCACAATTACTAAAACAATTGTTATGATTGGTCACTATTGTTTTATGTCAACAATAGTCCTCATTTATCATAAAGCATCAATCATCATTAATATATTACTACCAACCTTCATCACTATTAGCTATTACACACAACATCGCATTAATCAAAACAATCCCACTTGACACCCATAATCTTTATCACCGTCACTACTAATTATTACAGTCATCAATCGTTATATAATTTAATTTATCAAAAATACTTTTTATTTTAATATTATATAATTTAATATCTTATTAAATAAAATAATAATAAATTTAAGTGTCCAAATATTAAAAAAAAATGATCTTACTTATTTAATATTTAAATCTCAATAAATTATTTTACTATTCAAATGTCTATGCACATTCAGACATTAAAATAGTGTCTAAATATTAATAAAACAAATGAGGCCCACACTAAATTGTATAATATATAGTTCCTCTCATTTAGTAACCTGTTTATTTAAACACCCCACCCCCACTCTCTGCCTATCTGTCACTTCCCTGTTGCTGCCGGCGCCGGCGACCATTCCGCCGGAAAAAAGGTTTCTTCTTCACTTCTCTGCTTTCTATTTTCTGGGTATACCTTATTTTTCCTTCATTTTTTTATAATCCTGTTAGTTCAATTTTCGTTCCATTTTCTTTTTGCTAGCAAAAAAAAAAAAAAAAGGAAAGATGAGGCTAAAATGTACTTGTATTTTTTTTTCAGTTTTCCGAAGTGGGTCTGGAAATTCACCAACTTTTGTGCTGTTTTCTTGATCTTTTCTGAGTGTTGAGTGACCTGAATTTATTGTTAAAATTTTTAAAAAATTGTGTTTGGCTTTGTTTAAATTTGGATTCGGAATTGAGAATGTACTTTATTTATAGTTCCTTAAGATGAGTTTTTAGTTGTTTCTTTGAATGTCTTCCTTTTCCTCAATTTTCTTTTAAAGTTTGATCTCTTTTTTCTTCCATTTTTACATTGGTTGTGTGTTTATATTATTGGCAAGTAGAATGGTGGTTGTCTACTTGTGTAGTGGTTATAATGGCTATTGGCAAGTGGTGGGAGGAAGAAAATTTGGGAGGAAAATGGAAAGCGGGGAAGTGGAGGGAGTGGAAAGTGGGACAACAATAGCTATTTGAATTGGATTTTGTGTAATGAAAACGGTAGAGCTAAATTTATCATGAGGTCAAGGAAACGCGCCTTAGATTTAACTCGTTAAGTTCGGCTTTAGTGGTTAAATATGATTGTTAAGTAATAAATGGTTATAAATAAACAAATAAATAAAGATAAATGGGGTAGTAAATGTACGATGATGTATGTTACCGTTAAATCTGGCGTTGTTCGGGTGATGCCTGTCTTTGGTCCAAATTGCGTTTGCAACTGTGTGCGATGAAGTAAAGAGTTAGTGAAAAAGCTTCTGACATAATAAAAACAATGTAATCCTTTTGTATTGTTTTCAGTATGGGATGCCCTTGCAATTGTGTTACAACCATTATTTATAGGTTGAAAAGTAATGCATCAATCAATAGAAAAGCTCCAACTCGAGCTCGAAAGTATATGACCAATGGATACTGTCCACGTGGAAATATCGTTAGCTGTGCTAGCTAATATTCCTTTGTCATGGCCAAGATATCGTACAATCACATTTGGTGTATCCGCTTTTTTGTCCTTCTTACCACGGTATTTGGACACGAGGCTTTCCTTATCTTGGGGCCACGAGTTCCCATCTTTTTCTCGATGTTGATTACTAAAGGACTTCGGCGAAAGAATTCTACAGAAGTTACCTTTGGAGCACATAATACCACTGATCCGTCTCCCTACATCACCTGTTGCTGATGCCACATGTTTGCCACACATTCGTCTATTATTTCACCACGTGGGCATGCTACTCTTACCTAATACATTGTGTTGTACTAAACTCACATATTTTAGATTTGGTACCAATTACTCCCTTATTTCAATTTATGTGTGTTAGTTACTATTGGAGAGTCAAAGATAACCCATAACCCACTGCACGGGCGAAATGCTACTTAGTCAAGTAGAAAGGCTAACCTGAGAGCGAGGCAAGCTGGGAAGTAGCTGAGACTTAGGATTTGAAGACCAGGTCAGAGACTGCTAGATTTCTCCCAGGCGACTCTCAATGAGGATGTTGAGACTGCTTAGACATGGTTTTTTCAAATACTTTCTTAATATTCTGAATTACTTGTTATTGTAGCTTATAGGACTTTTTATGTAGTAGTTTCAAATATGTAACTCATATTCTGAATCAAATCACATAAATTAAAATGGAAGGAATGCTACTCTTGTCAGCTTCAAACTTCACCTCTTAGGACAAGTCATCCGTACTAATAGGTTCGTCATTCAAACAAAGACACATACCGCAAATGAAACAAGCATGACAAAGGTGTTTGATTACCACCAATATATAATACTATATGCTTTGGTTTGTAAGCTTGGATTTTAGCCATATTTTCAATAGGAGATTTATTATGCTGTTTTTTACACTTTTTATTGGGTTCTTTGCTTCCCAACTGATTCGTTTATTTTCTCCCTTGTAGGCTACAGTGAATGACTAAGCTCATGCCTGCTTCGAAGAAGGTCTTTATTCTTTTTTCTTCCATCTTGTTTTCTTTATCCAGCATAGCATTCATGTACGATTTTATTGAGAAAGAGGTTGTATTGTTTGCTGTACCATTGCTGATTATGGTTTTACATATTTGAATTTGGGCTTTCTTATGATAATGGCCTGTGCTCTTTTTTTTTGTGTTGTTGTGTACTCTTTTCTTTTTCTTCTTTCTAATTCTATTAGTAAGTTTGTGGCTTTGACATTTATTCTCTTCCTTCCATCTTTTCTTTGATATTATTTCTTGTTTGAGATATTTCATTCCTGAAGTGAATTCGATTATAATTTGAAAAATATGCGGCAGTTAGAACTGTCTGCTTTTACTTATTGATGCCTTGCTAGCTAATCTATCAAAAGTAATGGATTCTTTGGGTCCTTGTATTGTACACTTATGCCCATTCCACATATCTTTGTTTAGTCTATGATAGAATAGTGAAAGAAGGTACAAAAACCTAAAGTAATTAATAGAACAGGTAAATTATCACTTTTAAATGTGTCGGCAGATTGTTATGACCTTGAATATTTCACATATTTATTCACGGTCTGGTATTTCGGTCCTATTTATTGGAAAGATATCAAAATCGTAAATAAGGCACTAATAGCTTCAGTAATTGATTAAAGAGTGGCCCAAATTATCACCTAAGGATAAAGAAAATACTCTTCTAATAAATATAAAGGAAAGAAAATAGGAAATCCCAGTAATATTTTCCCACATAAAAAGCATTACTGTTTCAGTTTTAAATGGTATGTCGATCATTTTAAACTTATTGTATTAATAAGGATTCTTTCTAAAGTAATATATGAGTACTGTTGCACCTAAATGTGTGGCCTAGTGTGATGCGAATGATATGACGAGACACACGAATTCGGATGAAAAAATATGGAAAGTAAAAATATGCGGAAATTATTAACTAAACAAATGATAAAGTCAATAACCCTAAGAGAAATAATAAGATGAGAAAGGAAGAGCAGAAAGATACCCGAATCCACGAATATCGAAGGGGGAAAATGAATTGTAATTCACGTAATGGAAACTCAGTCGAATTCACAAATGAGCATCCAATATGAATGACAAGTAAAGCAGTACTAAACCAACAACGGAATAGAACCCATTGCTAAGCCTAGA
>JBDJHY010000001.1:1130716-1144063 GCA_039654485.1 Withania somnifera | reverse complement strand
CCCCTGAAAATAAAGTAAGGCCAAATATTTACACTAAATCAAATTTGCATAATTTACACTTTGGCCCACAAGTAACCTAATACTACAAAGCAATCCTTCAAGTCTTGAAGCCATCACATTGACCCCCTCAAGTCCTTGAAGTCTTCCATCTTTCCCAAGCTATCTTCCAAACTTAAGATTGCTCCTTGTTGGTCCACACATTTACCAGTTGAAGCTCCTTTTAGCCCTTCAGTATTGCCCAAGCCCGGGATTGTCTCGGCTACGCCTTGCAACATCGGCCTAGCATGATTGGTCCCATCTGTGCTCATATCATAGTGGTCCACTTCAAAGTTCAAATTCTATTCACTAAGTAATTTTTTCCCATATGTCCAAGCTTTGGTGGTCAAAGTTATATTTGCCGGTGGTAATTAACGTGTACCCCCTGGAATTTATCGAGGTGCGCGCGAGTTGCCTGGACCAAGGATATAAAGTTTTTGCTTCTGATCGAACACAGACTCTTTCTTGTTGCTGTCTACTATCTGTGGCTGCACACGTCATTTGCTGTTGGAGACAAATTTTGCCCCTAATTTGCATTGCTGATTCCTTTTTGATTAACTATTCTTTAGCCTGCCTATAAAGATCCATTATATATTTGCTGTTTTCCTATATTCTTTTGCCTGGTTTATTCCTTTATTTGAAAATTTTGGTATTGTATAGTTTTAGCAATGGTAAAAGCTGAGAAGTACAATGGTGGAAACGTGTCGGCTAAAAATTTTCTGAGTAACACTGATATTTTGTTCTTATATGATTGCTTCTTCTTATGAAGTCTGGTGTGCGTGTGTGTTTATGTTTGTGATCTCAACATCTTCTCAATATGCATTTTGTTTTCTTTGTTCTGTATAGAGTTCTACCCATGGTGGAATTGCACAGGTATTCAAAAAATTAACAAGCGAAATTGGAGATCCTGTTGACTTTGAACTTCCAGATCGGTTGAGTAAATGGCAACCCGCCCCATATACTCATATAAGGCGTAGTATCCTTCAATAGAAACAATTATCATGGATTTTTCTTCTTCTTCTTCTTTCTTAATCAGGTAAACATATTTCATTCATTAACAAGGCCACTAAAGTGGCCATATACAAGTTGATACCAAAAGATGAAGAATCTGCAAAAAGACATGATTCTCTACAAATTCCACCGAATCATTTATACAATAAGGAACTTTATGGGTGCATCAAAAGAAAATAAGCGACCAAAGACTACTCCTCAAATGGGAAAAACTCGAATCTACCCCGCAAAAGCTCTCCTATTTCTCTCTCTCCCCAAACAACCCACATCAACGCGAGAGAAACCATGTTCCATGCCTTATTCTTCTCCTCCTTTTCCTGCTCGTCCAATGGAACATTTGATTTTTCCTAGTTTTTTGGTATTGCCTAAAAAATTCCAAACCACCTAAACATAATCCACCATAACCTATAAAAATTCCAAACCACCTAAACATAATCCACCATAATCTCTATCATGGATTTATTAGATGCTTGATAAAACTTTAATATTAATTTCCTAATTGAACATCTCTTTGTCCTATACATTTTTTGATAACATCATTGATTACTGTTTGATATGCATTGTTTCTTATCTCGATGTAGCTTCTTTCGTCCTTTCTCCTTTTCTATTTGTGTCGGTATTAACTACTTGAAGATATATACCTTACTAAGAAGGTTAAGCGGCGGCTGGATGATGATGGCATATCTTGTTCCTGCAGTTCAACAGCAGAATCTTCGGACGTGTGTGGCAGGGATTGTCTTTGTAGGTAAGGATGACTTAGATTAAAATTCATTAGCAGTTAGAAATTGATAGAGACTTTTTGATTTAAGTGAACATTAAAGAGACTTAAAATATGCCCTTTTGGAAATTCTATCCTCATGACCTGCTGGCTGCTGCACATATTTGTTGATTGGGAGTTCTTACATGGTTCTAGGTGAAAATTTGTTGCATTGCATGTCTTAGTTTCTCTTTTTCCTTTTAAAAGTTAATTGAATCTATGTAGCATCACTTTGGGCCTAGTATAGCAGTAACATGTCTGCTGGTATTCTTGCACTGGCTTTGATATGTCTACACTTTTTTTGTGTAATTTCTATAGCACTAAACTTAAACATAGGTAGGGAAAAAGGGAGGAAAGTCGCTAGATTTTTTTGGTTTCGTCCATTTGGGTTATCTAGTCAATTTCTTACCAGTCTTATATACTTTTAGCAATTGTTAGTTTTGATGCCTGAGATGTATTTGATATTGGTGGATGTAAAAGAGAATTAGAATCTTTTTTAAATTAGTAATAAGAGGTATTATTAAGGAATTGGGGCAGCCCGGTACACTAAAGCTCTCGCTATGCGCGGGGTCCAGGGAAGGGCAGAACCACAAGGGTCTATTGTACGCAGCCTCACCTTACATTTTTGCAAGGGGTTGTTTCCACGACTTGTACCCATGACCTTGTGGTCACATAGCAACAATTTTAACAAGGGCTCCCCTTTGAGTAATTAATAGAATGACAAATTGGGTTGGCATTATTAGTGTCATTGTAGGAAAAGGTAGTCGCTACAGGGAGGGGCTGTTTGGTAATTGAATGAGATATGCCTTCCCTCTAGATACGATTGTATGGGGATATTATGGATGGGATTATATGATATGTCACATTTTTGGTATGTCTGGTTAATAACCAGATACCCGTCCTTTTTTGCGATGCTACGACCTTTTACTCCAGGTAGACCCTTGACATGATCGTTTGTTTTTTATTATTTTACTCATTAAAGTTAAAATTTGTTCCAACATTTTATTTTCATCACTAAACTACCACTATCCATGAATCTGAGAAGAAATAAACTTAAATCGGAAAAGGGCCAAATTGCATTTACTCTCCATTTGTTTTTGGTACAAAAACTACCCTCGCTGTCTGTGTTGAGGACCACGGATACCCTTAATTTTAACCCGATGCCACTGCATCTAACTTGGCAATCCAACTAGGTTAAATAAACAATGACATGGCAGTCCACCTAAACGGTCCAACATGGCAAAGGTTTTCTCCCTTTAAATAGATGATTTTTTCTTGCTTCTTGAACCCTAATTCCAAATTCTTCTTCTACCATTTCTTAAAAAAAGCTTTCTTCCGTCGATTTTGAAGCAATGTCGGAAGGCTCTGTGAATTCATCTGAACCCCGGTATGCTAACAAATGTCATTTTGGATTGATTGCTTTAAATTTGAGTATGCGAACAAATCTCGTTTTGGATTGATTGCTTTAAATTTGAATTATGGTTATAAATTCCCTCACATTGTTGAATGAACTCCATATTTTAATATTTCTCAACCCGGTTAGCTAAGCAATCGTAAAGGCCAATCCAAATAATAACTCAGGCACCGATAAATTAACTAATTTTGTTACTATAAATAGTACTAGTAGATTATATATAGCAAGTGCTATCCTTATGGTATATCTCCTTTTTCCACAGGTCATTATTGCCAGTTATAAATTACTGCAAGCATTTTTTATCATTATATCAGAAAAACTCAAATAGGATTAATATAGGCAAACATATGTAGCAAACAAGTAAATACCTCAAATAATCGAATATCAACTAACAAAGAATCCTTTTATATACCTCTCATAGAAAATTCCTTTACCAAAATTCCCAGATCAAAGGGGTGGAGGGAATACCTGAAAACTCAGCGAAGATCCTGAGTTTTGATAGTCCTGAGACATGTCTGAAAAAGTTTGTAGCCGGGAAAAGATTTATAAAGACGGTGTCAATCCCGACGATAGTGACTCCAATTTTCAAATTAAAGGCTCTGATTTACATCTTTAGAGTCTTAATAGTATCCTTATACTGCTTCGATGATTGGCGCTTCACCGGAGTTGGTATCCATTTAAAGGGAGGGGATTTTTGCCATGTTGGACTGTCTAGGTGGACTGCCATGTCAGCTTACTTAACCCAGTTGGATTGCCAAGTCAGTTGCAATGGCAACTGGCAAGGGGTTAAAATTAAGGGTATTTGTGGTCCCTTACATAGACGGTGAGGGTAGTTTTGGTGCCAAAAGCAAATGGAGGTTGAGTGTGAGCCATTTCAAATAGTTCGAGGGAAATTTTGGCCCTTTTCCGAACTTAAATGGACAAAAAAGGGGAAAAAATCTAGTCCCTGAAATGATAAAGAAAAGAAAGGTGATAGATAGTCAATTCACATGGAAGGATGAACAGGGAAATAGGAAGGGAAATAGAAAAGGCCGAGTTGGGTATGGGTTGCATGTTTTGGTAGAAATACAGGAGGGGAAGGGGGACAGAAGGCGAGGCTGGAGGCCTTTCATGGTGTAGTGGTTGTTTAATTAGTGAGTATAGTGCTTGCTGGGCTGGTGTGTTCTCAATGGGGAGGGAGGCAGCTCTTGACTATGCTGTAAGCGGTAGAAAAGCTGGGTTCCTAACATAAGGGTTAAGGTGGGATCATGGGAGGAAAGCTGAACTTTGATTAAAGGGCATGTGGGAAAGCCTCGGACTCAGTTGGGTAAAAGGAAGAAGAAGATGGTGCCTTAATATGTTAAATATCATAATAGGAGTTTATCCAGTAAAAAGTTATCCCCAGACAACAATCAACCCCCTCCCATGAGTAAAATGGTGAGACTTCTTCAGATGATTTATCCAGAATCATCTTATCCCAGGTGCACCAACATGTATGATTATGTTGGAAAAGTCTTATGCAAACCTCAATCCTAGGAAGTAGAACCTGAGGCGCAAAAGAGATACTACTTTCAGCATCTTTTTTGACATTTGAACCATCTTTAAAGTCATGGTTTGTTAGTTATTTCACTTCGCTCTCTCTTGCAGCATACTATGGTCTAGCTGCTCTTCAGGATGTAAATGTGGGAGTTCTTGTCTGAATAAACCATTCCATCAACGTCCTGTGAAGAAGTTGAAAATAGTGAAGGTATATGCACATAAACTTTTAACACAGATATTTGGAGTAACGTTTATTATTGTGGGTATTTTGACAGCTTGTTGTCAGCATTTGTATCATTTGTGACCTTGTCGTTATTAGTTGATTCCTTGTCTTTTATAAGAGTCTCCAGGCAATTCCTTTCTCATGTACATCATATTCATTTTTCTGACAATTGACACCAAAGAACTTTGCTTAGAAGCTGATGTTTCTTATTTCCACCTTTAAGAGTTCCCCCTGTTTTTCCCTCCTTTTTCTTTTGGACTATCCTTTTTGTTTGTCTTTTTCTAGTCAATCATAGTTTGCTAAGCTTACTCATTTGAAAAGAAGTGCCAGGATCTAGAAATCAATTGAAGTAAGTCAAGCCTAGTAGATAAGGATGAATTGAAAAGAAAAAGTGATCAATCTATATCTGAACAATCATGACATTTGTCTCTTTGTGGCTGGAAAAAAAAGTCTTATATGGTTTGGGAAAAATGTTTTCTTTTTTTACAAGTATGATTTGGCATCATGAATGCACAATCAAGGCAAGCTAGGCTTCGAAGTAATCACAAGTTGTTAGTTGATAAGTACCACTGGCAGTTTGTACGGTATGTCTAGTTTGATGATAAGAAAAGTTAATTTAATAAACAAAAACAATTACAAGCTTCCATGTGAAACATAATGTGTCAGTGAGTCTTCTAATGTTATCTTTTTTATCGTGTATTCGCTGTCACTTGTAGTGTCAAGAGTTCCACATAATTTTGGCCAGCAAAAACACATAATTCTGTTATTCAAAATATAGACCATAGTCATTTTTGTAGGGTCAAGTTGGTTGATTGAGTGATTTCAGTATTAAATCAGACGTAAATTAGTTGTCAGTTGAAATAAAGTTTAGATACTTATTAACTGCACAGGAGTTCTCTCGTTTGCAATTTCTCCCATTTCGAAAATGACCGCAAAATACATTTGAAAACTTAAGTCAAAGTACTATTTGCTTTGGACTCTTGGTAAGTGAAATTAGACCAAATTTTTGGCCTAGAGGGGTACGTATCATAAAAGATACACCTCATTTTAAGATAGTTGGGCAAGAAAGAAAATTAATATGATGTATGTAGATATATTTGTCTACACAAGGCCAAGGGAGGCTTGGGCAACTATGTGCCAGGATTAAGACTATTTACATTTTCAAGATTGCACCCACAAAAAAGGTTCCTTAAACACCTACCTTTACCAAGTATATTGGACTAGTGACTCCCTCAAAGCATGTGAGGTTTCTCTCCTTCCAAGTTCTCCAAAAGTGCAGGCTGGTACCATTTTTCATATCTATTTTTGCATTTAATTCAGTCACGTGTCTGGTGAAGAAATAAAGAAATGCTGCTTATTCAAATTCTTCTTATTTTTCATTTCTTTTGACAACCAAGCTATAATCATCTATGACAATCAAGTTTTGTTGACACATAACTTGCAGACTGAGAAATGTGGCTCTGGGATTGTGGCAGATGAAGATATCAAGAGCAAAGAGTTTGTCATAGAGTATGTTGGAGAAGGTAAAGTTCTGTCAGTTTCTTGCTTAATACGAAGAATAATTCATGTTCTGTTTATTCTGAGCTCTTATTTAGCAAGTTATAACTGCAGTTATTGATGACAAAACATGCGAAGAGAGACTTTGGAAAATGAAGGACTGTGGGGAAACAAATTTTTACTTGTGTGAGATCAATAGGGATATGGTGATTGATGCCACTTACAAGGGCAACAAATCCAGATATATTAATCATAGCTGTTGTCCAAATACTGAGATGCAGAGATGGTATATAGACAACATTGATATTTACTAATTATTTGTAGTTCTCTCAAATTAAAACCCTCTTCTACGGGGTATCAACCTATAGTATGATTATTTTGTTTTCATTCTTAATCATATTTTCAGGATGATTGATGGTGAGACAAGAATTGGCATATTTGCGACACGTGACATTAAAAGGGGCGAGCATCTGACCTATGATTATCAGTATGGACACCGAATATTATTTGTTTTGTTTGTCATCTGTTGTCCTAGCATTTTCAGTCAGCAGTCTGTTGTCTCAGAGTTCATTTTCCGTTAGTCTAACAAGTGTAGCAGGTTTGTTCAATTTGGTGCAGATCAGGATTGCCACTGTGGTGCTATGGAATGCAAGCGGAAGCTGGGAATGAAACCTAACAAACTGAAACCTCCCCCTTCAGATGCTGCTGCACTAAAGCTAGTGGCAAGTGAGGTGGCTGCGACCTCTCCCAAAAAGAAAGCAGTGCTATCTGCAAAACATGTGTGTACTTCTACTCAGTCTGTGAACATCTGAGATACAAGAGAAGTGTGTGTCATCTGCAATCATTCTTTTGGATTGGACTTTTATTGACTAGATTTATAAGTAAAACTTATTAGTACTTGTCCATAATTGTTGTGGTGATTTTCCAAGATGAAATTGATAGCAGATTACGACCTTCAGTTTTATCGAGCCAACATCTTTCTGTTCTTTTTGAATTTTTTCAGAGGAAGACATAAAGAGGACAAGTACTTGGGATTACTGTCTAAATTAGTGCTCCGTTCCTTTTCCCAATTGGGCAGGGGCCAACATGTTGACAACCCTGCTTTTTTCCCTGGAAAGAAGCTTCAAAGATTACTTTTCCCTTACCAAAATGACAAGATTTGTTCTAACAATGGAACTTCTTGCATTTGTTGGAAAGTAAAGATGGGAAAGAAGAGAAATATTGTAAGGTAGCCCATGTCTGTGGTTTTATGCCTTCATTCTTTGACCGTGACCTCTATTTATATGTTTCTAGAAAAACGCAAAACAATTTCAAACCCTTAGTGGACCATATGTTAAAATGGTGATCATAAGCTGCTTCTTGTGTTTGAAATATAAAGAAAGGCAACACGAGGATCATGAGTGATATATGTGAAGTCAAAACAGACCTACTATTTTCTGAGGTAAAAGTGTGAAGGTTGCACGATGGTAATTGGTACATGAAGTTTGTTATGAGTTCATGTCCTATTATAGTTTCTTTTAAGATGAACATAGCTGGTGAATCGTGCATGGCTAGTTGGATGGCTGACAGAGCATTGTCTGTGTCTGGTAGAGACCAGCCTCATGGTATTCCCAGATCTATGAGCCTGAGTAAGAGTATTAGATGTATGTCTCATTTCACCAGACTTGGATGATGAAGGGAGATTATTCTTAGGTGGGTTAAAAATATGTTATTCACTAATTAGGATGTGGTTTTTGCATTTTGCATTGTTTGACTTTAACCTAACTAGCCAACTGTTACCTGAAATTGATAATAGTGTTAATAGTGTTTTGGTAATCTTTTTCTGTTCTTGTTTCATAAATGTACTCACACGTGAATATTTTAAAGCAGTTGCAAAGCACTCTAGATTTGAGTAAGGCTAACTATTTCTTCTTATTCTCTCTTTTCTGATTTGTTTTCTTGTTACTTTCTTTTCTCGGATTTGTTTTCTCTTCGGTACCTTCTTCGCAAAAGGTTTGATGTTATTAAGGAAGACAGATAAGTTTGATACGTCCAATGAGGAAAATTAGGAAAACAAGATGAGGAAATCCCTCAAGCCCATTTACTTGTTTGATAGGGTAACACTGAATATTTCTCCCGTAAAGTTTACACTGATTAAAACTGACAACTTTCTCATCTTGTTCGCATTTCCTCCAAGATCGATACCTATATGCTGGTGACTACCTCTGGTTATTTCTTTCATATTTCTCCCATTTAACTGCCTTTGTTTCCATTGATGGATACATATCAATGAGTTACATGCATTTTGTTTCCAGAAGAGGTTATATCAAACACTATTCTAGTATCCTTCAGATTCCTGTACTACAATAGCTATTTCTCCCGATATTGTACTTATTAACCTTTCTTCACTTCTATCCCAGGATGATCAAACTGGAGTTCCTCCAAAAGGTAGGTTACGTACTCATTTGACTTACAGGATTTCTGTGTTAGTGAAGTTAACTTCTCTTTTTTGATTTAACTTGGGCCTCATCCTGCTCAGGAAATTTGAGTGGTGACACTTCTCAGAGAAAGCGTCTTCGTAATTGCATAGGTCAAGTTGTAAGAATAATTCGTCCTTCTGACGATAGGTATGTCAGTCTGCTCGCTTGCGTATTCATTTCATTAATATAGACATTTTCTGCATTTTCTACTGGCAAATGTTGGAAAATCTGCAAGTTCTTGTTCTATGAGAAATTTGTGACCGAGTTAATTATATTTAATATATATGTTGTCTTTATTATTATTTTCTGTTACTATCATCTTGTGGTTTTAATTTCATTAATCTTGGAGACTTCGTTTTTATAATAATAGGATCATTTAAGAATTTGTAAATTTAGAACTTGTATATTTTTATCCGCATGACCGTTTCTGTAGCGTAATTAAGTAGACAGAATCTTGAACTTGAATTTAGCTATAGATTGAACTTATCTTTTATATGCAGAATAGATTATGCATGGTAGCTAATGACAGCTATATAAGTTTTGGTCATGTCTGAGTAAAAGATATTTCCTTTTGTCTCCTTTTGTCTCTTGATGCTGCTTCGGCATTTCTGCCAACTAAGAAAGAGAGAAAGATTGCAATCTTCCATGTTTAAGAATTTCTTATTCTATATTTTTATACTCGCTCCAGGCCGTTAAGGGCTCATTGGATCAGCCCTTTTAAGTGCTCCAGTTTTCTCCATTTGAGTCATAATCAGCTGTCCACATACATATGCCTGAGAAAATGCATTTAGAAAGGAATAAAATCACTGAGACATCTAATATGCCAAAATATGATTGGCAGTTGGAGTATTAGTATTTTGACTTCCACTTTCGTCATTTTTAGCTTTTTTCTTTTTTCTTTTAACTCTGAAGTATTTCTTAGTTTCTTCCTAGGAAGTCTATTTGAACGTCAGATCTTAATTTTATGCTGAGATACTTTCACGAAATCTTCCATTTATTCATCTCTATTTAGAGAAGTAATAGAAATTTGTTTCACAAGTGGTCTCCATGGTTTCTTTTTTCACATAGCATCTCTTCTGTAAGGTCTCTTTTGTATTTTTTCTTATGTAATCCTCTGGTTCATGCTAAACATTCTTTGCATTAGGAATTGTCTACTAATTATATGTTTGTGGTACCCAAGTACAAAAGTGTCTCGATCATGTTAACTTGATATTCAAAGACAATATCTTCTAAACCTAGAGCTAGGAAGTCTTTCTGTGGATTCTTTATTCACTGGTTGGCCATTTAATCTTCAGTTTCTTGTCATCTATTTATTCATATTTTTATTTTTTTTACATTTTTCAGTCCCCTCGATTTCCTGGAGAAGTTTCTATGTAGGAACTCTATCCACTGATTGGCCATTTAATCTTCGGCTTCTTGTCATCTATTTGTTCATGTTATTACAATTTTCAGTCATGTTAACTTACTGGAGTCTCGAATACCTTATGTTTCCAGCCTCTTTGGAATCGTACAATGGTTTGATGATGTCACCAAAAAACATTTGGTAAGGAAGCTTTTAACTTTTTATTGTGTAACTCGGACACCCATGATTTGGCTGAAGATTTACGCTTGTTCTTCCTCCACCCGCCCCAACCCAACCTAACAGATCATGTTTGAAGACGGTAGAAGGGAGCACATTGACATGTCAAAAGAAGTTTGGGAAATTTGTGACGTTTCTGATTCTGATTAATCAGGTAATTGTCCCAACTTTTCTTTCAAGGTTCAACCTATTATCTGTTTACTAGTGCAGTTGAAATGGATCTGTGTATCCAATAGGAACTAAAGAGAACTTTTAGCACTTTTTATTTCTGTTTTGTATAATATTGGGATGAGATCAGCTTCAAGCAATTTGATCAATGATGATTCATATAGCTGAACTAACTTGTTCGGGATTGAGGCAATAATAGTTGTTTATGGAACGAGTATTTTTTGCAGGTCTTAAGTTGTCAGGAGAAAGATATAAATGATTCAAGATATAATAGTTGTTTATGGAACGAGTATTTTTGCAGGTCTTAAGTTGTCAGGAGAAAGATATAAATGATTCAACCTCTGTAGCAGACACCGATGTGTTCATACAATCCAAGATTGCAAAGGGTCCTCTAGCTTTGTTCCTGTTGTACCAAAATGTGCAAGTCTCCATTTTACAAATTCTTTCTTTAGTATAAAGTCTGGTGATAATGTCAGAACGGCATAAACATTTGTAGAGATTGAAGTTCTGGTGATTCTTTTCTGATGCATAAGCATAAAAAATGTAACAACAGCTCACCGTGTTCGATGTCCCCAGAGAAACAAGTTGACTCTGTGGATCATAATTCAGTGACTAGTGCTTGAGATAAATTTGATCACTCTATTTTTCTTGTACTGTCATGAGCCGAGGATATTTTGGAAACACCCTCTGTACCTTATGTTTGAGGTAGTGATACGGACTGCCTACACTCTACCTTTCCCAGACTCCACTTTGAAGGAATATGCTGGGTATATGTTATATTTTCATGTGCCTGATAGAGATGGGCTTTCGACATGGACAGTGAGGATTCAAATAGCCGATGCCATCTTGCTTGGGATGGAGGGGTACTCCTTGTTATGTTTCCTCATGGACATGAGGATTTAAATAGCTGATATCAACTTGCTTGGGATAAAGGTGTGGTCTTTGTTATGTTTTCTCATGGACGGTGAGGATTCAAATAGTGAATGTCAACTTGCTTCGGATTGAGGCACAATTGTCGTTCTGTTTTCTCATGCTTTCTTATTCAATGCTCTCTTTTCGCCTTCAAAAGAAGATTTGGTTTCACAATTACTTGAAGTTGCTTAGTTTTATAGATTATTATGCTTTACTTAAGCAAAGAACAATTTCTCTATCTTTTACAAGGTAGGGGTAAGATTGTGTCTACGACACACACTACCTAGACCATCTCACACTCCACCATCCCTGAACTCGACTCTCATAATATTTTGCAAGATTACATATTAATTAATTTTATTTATTTTTCAAATATTAAAAACTAAATAAGGAATTTACTCAAAATTCCTTTGTACCAAACACCCACTCTCTCTTCCCACTTGATCGAGAAACGTTTGCTCTTTTATATTATTTGTTGGAATAAATAATAGGTATATGATAAAGATCCCTGGAGTTGAACTCAAAATACCTAAATGTAGGATGATTCGAAAGCGTTGGTATTTTCTTAACAAAGAAATAATGAAATTCGGAAGTAGTTTTATTGGTTCTCCAAACTCGGTTCAGAGCTATGTTTTTTCCATTTGAACATTGCAAAATTGGAAGTTGTTTCTAAGATAATCGTCTAATCTATTCCTGTGTGTGTTCTGTTGTACAAGAATTGAATAGGGTGAAGATAAGGGTGCGTGGGTCTATTTTCATGAATCAATGGAGAAATTCATCTTAACATGGACGAGGCTTGCAAATTCGAATGGGGACACCATACACTAATTCAAGCTCTTGTATCACGGGGTCCTCTCAAAGAAAAGGATTTCCAATCAATATTCACCAAAATCACCGGCAAACTACCAGGTTATTTCTTCTTTCAATGTTGTAATAAATTTGATCCGTTTCTGCTTCTTTGGTGTTCGATTCTAAGGACCCAATTATCAGTTTAGATATTTTCATCCTTGTATTGGTGTGAGAGGTAAACGTAGACCCAAGAAAAATTGAAGAGAGATTATTATACATGATAGGAAGCTATTGTAGCTTACTCAGGACACATGACCTATAGCTTACTGATTACACGACCCTAGATCGAAAACTGTGGAGGACGCGTATAGGGTAGTAGATAGATTGTATTCTTTTTAGTTGATAGGAATGCTTTGTTCAAATTATAGTGTTTATAGACGTCGGTTTTGATTAAAGGTGGCAGTCGGTCCGGTTACTCGGGAAACCGGCCCAAAATGACCGGACCGGACTGGCCCGGTTTGAATCAGGGCTGGTCCATGGGTCGGTCCGGTTTGGCCATTTTGGTCCAGCCCGGCTCGGCCCTGTATTTTTTTTTTAAAAATATGTAGTATATATATCTTGTATGTATACTATATATAGTGTATATATAGTATATATATCTTGTATATATAGTGTATATATTAGCATATTTCGTATATAGCATTAGTATATAGTATATATCTTTATAATATATCGTTAGTTAGTTTATAAATATATTGTTAGAATATAACATATATCCAAGTTAAGGGGAAAAAACAATTGTAAATCGGTAAAACTTCAAACGGACATAACTTTGCGCTCGAATGTCTGTTTTAGACGACTTTTTTTGTTTCACGTATTTTTTTGAGATCTATTTTGAGATCTATTCATAGGCGGTTTGGCTTAATCAATTTTTCAAAAAAATGCTTCTAGCATCTTCTAATAGTACTTTTTCTGTTCCGATAC
>JBDJHY010000001.1:1092187-1105434 GCA_039654485.1 Withania somnifera | reverse complement strand
TTCCTTAGATTTTGTTTTTTTGGTTCCTCGGTTTTTGAGGTTTTGTGTGTTTGTAGGGTGCTGCCTTTTGTGGTTTCCTTGATTCTGAGCTTATAATGTACGGACCTTTGTGTCATAAAATTGGTCCGAATTCTAGTTTTTTTTTTCCTTTTCCTTAGATTTGGTTTTTGAGGTTTTGTGTATCGAGGGTGCTGATTTTTGTGGTTTTCTTGATTCTGAGCTTATAAAGATTATACCTTTGTGTTATAAAATTGGTCTGAATTCTAGGTTTTCTTTTCTTTTCCTTAGATTTTGGTGTTTTGGTTCCTTGATTTTTGAGGTTTTGTGTGTTTGAAGGGTGCTGATTTTTGTGGCTTTCTTGATTCTGTGCTTATAAAGATTGGACCTTTGTGTCATAAAATTGGTCTGAATTCTAGGTGGTTTTTCCTTTTCCTTAGATTTTGGTGTTTTGGTTCTTTGGTTTTTGGGGTTTTGTGTTTGTAGGGTGCTGATTTTTGTGGTTTTCTTGATTCTGAGCTTATAAAGATTGGACCAATTGTCATAAAATTGGTTAGAATTCTAGTTTTTTTTTCTTTTCCTTAGATTTTGGTGTTTTATTTCCTTGGTTCTTGAGGTTTTGTGTTCGTGGGGTGCTGATTTTGTGCTTTTCTTCTCATAAAGATTAGACCTTTGTGTCATAAAATTGGTTTGAATTCTAGTTTTTTTTTCTTTCCATTAGATTTTGGGACTTTTGCTGTGGTATCTTTTCTTGGTTTGAAGTTTATGTTTGTGAGGTATTGATTGTTTTTGTGCTTCTGAGAGTTGTTATGAGCTCATAAAGATTGAACCTTTGTGTCACAAATTTTTTCTGAATGCTAGGTTTTTGTGGTGGTGGTGGTGGTGGTAATTTTTGTGCTTTTCTTGTTTCTGGGAGTTGTCATGAGCTCATAAAGATTGGACTTTTGTGTCATAAAATTGGTTTGAATTCTAGATTTTTTTGCTTTTTTTGATTTTGGGACTTCCTCTGTGGTATTTTTACTTTTCCTTTATGGTGTAGCATATGGTGAATTCTAGGAAGACCTAATTATTGGTTGCTTTTTTAGGTTTTGTTTTACAAAATTCATCTTAGTTTGCTTTCCTTGGTTAGTTTTGCTCTATTTCTTCATATTTTTGTGTTCTATCTCTTGTTTGAAGCTTGTGTTTTGTAGGGTGCTGATAGCTTTTGTGCTTTTCTTGTTTCTGAGAATTGTTACGAGCTCATAAAGATTGGACCGTTGTATCATAAAATTGGTTTGAATTCTAGGCTTTTGTCTTTCCCTTAGATTTTGGGACTTTTACCGTGGTATCTTTTCTTGCTCTGAAGTTTATGTTGATAGTTTTTGACTTTTGTGCTTGTCTTGCTTCTGGGAGTTGTTATGAGCTCATAAAGATTGGACCTTTATCTCATAGAATTGGCCTGAATTCTAGGTCTTTTTTACCTTTCCCTTAGATTTGGGACTCTTACTGTAGTATTTTTCCTTGGTTTGAAGTTTATGTTTGTGGGGTGCTGATAATCTTTGTGGTTTTGAAGGCTTTCAGGATTTTACGTTTCCTTTCTGGGAAGTTGATGTTTTTTGTTTGAATTTGAGGAATCAAAAGGTTAAAAGAAGGAAGATAAATGTGCAGATGTAGGATCGAGGATCTTTTTTTTGCTTTTGAGCTAACTGTTAGATTTAATATTTGAATAGCCTTTACTAGGTTTTCAATAAACTGGGAATGTTGGCAAAAAGTGAAGAGTCCAGAAATACTCTTTTGTCAAGGATTGATATTTTCCTCCTAAACAACAACAAAGTTTGGATCTTTGAATGTTTGTTCTGGTTTGTTGGATGCTGATTTCTTTCTCTTTTTGTGCTTTTCTTGCTTCTGGGAGTTATTGTGAACTCATAAAGTTTTGATCTTTGTGTTATAAAGTTTGTCTGATATCTAGGTTTTCTTCTCATTTTTGTCCAATCAAAGTTATGCCTTCTCCGTTAAGGTAGTGAGGCGTGGTAGTTCTTCTTGTTGTAGGCATTCCATTTGCTTCTTGTGTAAGAAATATCTTCAAGAAGATTCTTTTCGTAACTTTTCCAGTTTGAAACTGGAAATAAGTGAGATACCTTATTTGCTATGCTGTCTATGTTTCTTCCTTTTGAGGTGATACTTAGCTGGACGTTTAGGATAACCTTGTCAGCTGGGGAAATTATTTATCCACACTTAAGAAAATTTGTGTTTGAAGAACTTAAATTTATTCATTTCAGGGAGTCATGTTCGTTAACAAAGGAATCCTGCTTGAGTACTAAAGTATTTGATGGCTTTGGCGTGTAGAATATTAAGCAAATATGTATGCAGACAATTTTAATGGCATGTAACGTAGGCTAGAAAATACTAATCTACAGACTACAAGTACCTCTGGAATTAAACTTCTAAATGTTTAGGCAGATTTGCCATGCGCCATGATGTCATAAGTTCAGCCTCATTCTCTAAGTATTGTTATTATAGATGAACTGTTTGAGACCTCCTGCAGAGTATACCTAGTCCTGATTTGTCGTCAGTTAAGTGTTGATAGCAAACAATATCGCTAAGCTTTGTACTTAGCATGTGCATCTGAATTGGCTTGGTTAACGGTATTACATGGTTATCATCTCAAGTTTGTGGTTGTCATCTGTCTTTGACTTCTATTACATTGGAAGTGCTTTCTGTCTCTTCTCATTTTGCTTTATACCGTCTATCCTTCAACAAAGTTAGATGCTTTTCTAAACAACTTTTGAGCATGTCACTCTCACTTTCCTTCGGAAGAGAGAAGCTGCATGAAAAAATTTGAGGAGGTTTTTGAAATTGAAAAAATAATCATATATTAAGTCTTTATACTTCTTTTTGAGAAGGTAAAGTATTTACTAAGTTGTTAAACTTATCAGGTACTTTCTTTTTTAAGAGTGTCATTATTTTTTACGCAGCTAAATTGGAGCTCTCTGCCCAATAAATAGTTGTATGAGTGTGATTTTCTTATAATGCCCTTAGCCCTAGAATTACTAGCTTACTTTCCGTTTGAGAATTTTCAGGAATAGGACTATTTTACTATAAACCTTAGCTCAACCTCTAATAACTTCTTTCTCCCTCTGCCGGATAATTGTCGTCACTTTTCACTTCAAACAAAGTTTTCATTCTCTTAATACTATTTAAATCTGTTTTTTCGATACTTTGATACTGGAAATAATGCAACATGGTACTTATCATTAAACTTTAAATATCTAAAGTATTTTCAATATGAGCTATCTAGTTTACGACTGAGCTTGGAGAGTTGGGCAAATGCCTCCCTCAGTGAAAGGCACCAAGACTTCCACTTTTATTCTCGATGGAAATTCTAAATGTATTTTGAAGTACTTCTCTATTTGTCTCTTCCTTTGGATCCAATTATAGTAAAATCATGATCATTACGTGGGAGTGACGACAGTTCTCTAGCCAACATACATCTTTTAGGTAAATCTATAGTTTCATGAAGTGTTTTCGTCTTTCTATCAGTTCTTTTACCATGTGGCTGTAGTTTGTGATATCCATTCTCAATCTGTGTGCCTTTGACTTCAAATTGACAAATCCAAAGAGCTATGTAAATGCACATTACTTGGTTTCTGAATAGCGTTTGCCACTGTGTTTCTGCACTCTTTTCAACCGTTAGTGTCCCCAAAAAAAAAATATTGCAGTCGAAATGAGATCGTGTTATTCTTTTCACTTAGTTATGGAATGTACAAGAATATTAAGTGGGTAGTAACATTGATTCTTAGTTTCACAATAATGACGGACTAATTCCAAGTAATGAAGTAGACATAGCTCCTTCAAGAAACTTTGGGAGATAGTTAATATAATCTAGCTCTTAGTAAGAAACTTCAGATACAAGTTAAGATATGTTTATAAGCTTTGTGAAACATCAAATACCAAATCCTTATAAGAAGCTATCACTTATTAAAAAACAACTTCAAAATAAAAATTTAGATATTTAGAAACTTACAAAAAAGTGATGGGATGAAATGAAGGCTCGCATATGGTGCCTTATGTGATAAAAATGTGTCACAAGACTTAAAAATTAAGTTATGTAGAGTGATTGTGAGTTAAGAACTCAGCATGTTCAGGAGATGAATGGTAGCAAAAATAAGGATGCTTAGATGCATGAGCATACTAGAAGAGACAAGATTAGGTATGAAGGAAAACGGGGCAAGGTGGGAGTAGTCTCCGTGGTGGTCAAGATGCGGAAAGTGAGGTTGAGATGGTTCGGGCATGTGAAGAGGAGGAAGAGAGATGCCCCAGTGAGGAGGTGTGAGAGGTTGGCGGTGATAGGTTTTTAGGAGAGGTAAAGGTATAGAGACCGATGAAGTATTGTGGTGTGGTGATTAGTTAGAAAATGACAACTTACCTAGGACAACCTTATATAGGAGAACGTGGAGGTCGAGGATTAGGGTAGATGGTTAGTAGGTAGTTGATCATTTTATTTCCTCCCGTGATAGAGTAGGGTTCTAGTCTAGTTAACCTATCTGTTCCCTTACCAATACTATTATCATAATGCTAGCATCATTATTTTTTTAACTGGAAACTTTAATGGTAGCATTATCTTATTCTTCGATTTTGTTTCTTCTACTTTGGTTATCTTTAATAGTTGTATGTCAGTACCTTTCTTTCTTAAATTTTTCCTTCTAGCTTTTTACTTCCAAACTATGTGTTGATAAACGATTTTCTTGAGCGGAAGGTCTATCAGAAATATCTCTCTAGCACAAAAAGTTAGGGTTAAGGTCTTCGTACACTTCACCTTCCCCAGACCTCACTTGTGGGACTATATTGGGTCTGTTGTTATAATAGAAACTTATAAAAAGGCTTTCTAAATTATGTTCTTTTCCATTTCAGCCAGCATAATACACTTGAAAATTTTAGTTGTAGATTTTTTTTCTTCAACTCTTGGGATACGAAATTGGACAAGTTTCTACCATGAAGGGAGTAGTTTTCTTGGACTCATCCAAAAAAAGTAAAGATTTTCTTGAATATGTTGCTCAATCCATATCGTGAAACTAGCTGCAGATGATGTGTCATTCTGGACAAAATGTCACTTTGATTTCCAATAAATAAATGCTGTCTTGGATAGGTTGCTCAGTCCATATTGTGAAACTCACCTGTAGATGAGGTTTCATTCTGGATAAGAGATTGCTTTGTTTTCCAATATAGTCGTCCGCTTTGTAAATAATCTGCTGTTTTAAGATGTACGAGCAATAACATCTTAAATATAAGTATACTGTAGAGTGGTAATGTTTGTTCATTATATATCTACATCCATCTTTCAAATTTCACTTCGATGGATTTCTATGACTCTGTCTGAATGATGCCTTTGAAGTAACTTCAAATCTTGGACTAGTTATGTTGCAGCTTGGTTTCCATTACACACGCTCTTCCCCTTTTTTTGGTCTGAGCTACACTTTTCTGGATGATTTGTCCTGAGAGTAGCATAGCTTCGCATTATTTGCACTGGAAGGACTTTGTTAGTATCTAAAGAGAAGTTGCATGTGCAACTATTTCATTTATATTGTAATTTTACTTCTTGCAATTGCTTTCGGGGATTATATGTTTTTGTTCAAATAAATTTCCATATAGTGGTTCGTGTTAGATTGCCTGCATTAACTGGTATTAATAAGTCTGCTCTAACCAGTAGTGGCACAAACCTCCTTTTTGACGCCTTATTGATTTTTCATTTATGTAGATCTTTTTCCTATCCTGTTTGCTAGATTGATTTCTTTGCAAGATAAATGAATATCTTTCCAATTATGTCCGTGTTTCCTTTGGTGGCAGGATCAGGGCCGTCAAGAGAATTAGAAGATCAGATTAGAGGATATATATTGTTGTCAACACATAGTAGTTTATATAGATAGCATGGCTCCCGGAGGCAGCAATTACCAGGATATTGGTGATTCCCGAAGTGCATATGCTGACTATGGTATTGCTCCAGAAAGTGCTGAATTCAAAAACTCCCCTTTTAGAAAATCTGCAGCTGTTATTGGTGGGAAGCTTGGAGCTGCATCTAATAGTGCTGTTCATGAGCTACTTGAATGCCCTGTTTGTATGAATCCGATGTACCCGCCAATTCACCAGGTAGGTTCTAATGTCGCTTAAATTGGAATGGCAGATTTGCAATGAGTGATTTGAGATCTCTTGACATTCTCTTATTCACCAAAGTGGTACACGGTGGAGGAGATTTTGGTACCTGCAGTTGAATTTTGATACGTATGCAGATATATATGTGATGGATTTCATATCTTGCAAGTACATAGATATCATTGAAGATGACTGAAAACGTTTGAAGAGAAATGCTACCATTCTTCACAAGTAGTCAATTATTTTCCGAACGATTATTGAGCGCCAGATTGTTAATAGTCCAATTCTAAAGAATGTATTGGATGGTGAAGGGTTTGATTTCTAAGAAAATTTTTTACTGATATACTATCTCACATAAGTTCGCTTTCAGCCGATGCAATCATCTCTCCTTTGATGGGAGTTATGTCCAGCTTCCGCATTATCTCATTATGTTTTTTCTAGACAGAATGACTATATAAATGGCACTATAAGTCTTCAGTCTCCACACAGGGAGCTATTATAGGGAGGAAACGTCTGTTAGTCTGTTCAGTAGAGATGAAATAGTTCTCTCCCCATTCCTAGTAGAACAAGAATGCAATTTGCTAGACAGAGTACCTCAACTTACTAGAAATAAGTTTCACCCATCCCAATTTTTTGGTTTCCCAATGTTTGTTCCCTCTGTCTGTTGTGTTCTTCACACTCAGATATCCACTCATAGGTGTGCGGGGTTAAGGGTCCCACATTAGCTGAGAGAATGGGTTGTTGTCTCCTTATATGGTCTGCGGAAATCCTCTCCTTATTACTTAGCTTTTAGATTTAAGTTGCGCTCAGATCTACTTCTTTTTATGGTATTAAAGCAGGAAAATGTCTTGGGCCCAAGTTTCATCATCATTATCAAAAAGGAATTTTCATGTGCTTTGCCGAAGGAAATAAATCAAACCTGCCATGGCCAGAGATTGTTGGTATTAAAGTAGGCAGCTGTCCTGTGTCCAAATTTTATCAACATCAGAGGAATCTCCATGTGCTTTGCAAAGAAAAAGTCAAACTTGCACGTCAAAAAAAAAAAAAAGACTTGAACAAATTGTGCCCTTGTGCAACAGTTTAAGCTTTTACAGATGATTTGGCTTTGCATGTATGTCAGCTCTCCTTTTTTTAAGAGCCACCAGTTACTTTCTGAAGGACCACATTTCTTGATATCTTTGACTTGTGCTTCAAAATCTTGAACGAAGCAATTGGCCATTTTCATTTTCTTATATTCGTTGTGCTCATAATAGACTATGTTGGCAAGATGCAATTTCCGAAAAAGTAAGTCCGCATGATATTAATTAAGTTCCTATGATGTAAATTGTAGTCGTTTATATTCGTAAGAATAGTTGGAGGAGGAAAAATTTTTCATTTGAGGAAAGAGGTCAAGTGGAGTAGCTTTCAAGCTATTTGGGCATGGTTTCCCTTCTTTCTTCCTTGGAGTTCGAATGTTCCTTTCTTTCCTTCAAATAAGGTGTATGAGGGAAAAATGATGGTTAAAGGCTATGCTTCGGTCATTGGTTAACAATCAAAGAGTGCCTAGTTTCCTAAAGGATAGATGTCTCGTGTTATTGACAGTCAACTCTTCAATCTGTATTAGAGAAAATAACAATGAAAATTTGATGCTTGTCTTTGCTAGTTAATGCTAAGAGAAAACATAGTTTCCTACAAGATAGACGTATTCATGGACTGTACTACATATCCGATGCACCTCTTAGTTCCATGGACTATGTAAAGGAATTACCACAGTGAAGTTGGTAAAGCATATAATTTGACGTTATTAGCAGATTTTAAACTTTCGGGGTAGAAAGTTGGAAAGATGAGTTAACTATCTGCCCTTTATGTGATACTTCACCGAATACTTACTTTTCTAGAGTACTGTGTGATAGTTTGGATAGACCCAATTGGAATGTTAGAAACTCAACTGTTGGCATACAGAGTGTTTTTTGTGGCATAATCAAAAGGAAAAGATGTTGACCTACCAATGCCCTTCGAAAGGGACAAAAGAGGATAATTGGTGCCTTCCAAAAAAAAAGAAGTTAGGGGACTGAACTTACGCTTTCCATTTTTCTTTTTTCCTTCATTTTTTTCAAGTTTGTGATCTTATTCTTCAAAATAGAAGCATTTCTTGAGCTTTTGCTGATCTTATTGACCTTTTTCTTGTAAGTGTCCAAACGGCCACACTTTATGCGTGAAGTGCAAGTCAAAAGTACATGTATGTCCAATTTGTCGCCATGAGCTTGGAAACATAAGATGTCTAGCACTGGAGAAAATTGCTGAGTCACTAGAGTTGCCATGCCGATACCAAATTTATGGCTGTCAAGATATATTCACTTATCATACAAGACTGCGACATGAGCAGAACTGCAGATTTCGACCATACAATTGCCCATATGCAGGATCTGAATGCGCTGTTACTGGTGATATTCAGTACCTCGTTACACACCTTAAAGATGATCACAAGGTTGATATGCATGATGGGTGTACCTTCAACCATCGTTATGTCAAATCTAATCCTCAAGAAGTTGAGAATGCTACATGGATGTTGACGGTTATTTCTCTCTCTCTTTCTTTTTTCACCTTGTTCTTTGAGCTAAAGGAATGAAGGGGGGTTTGGTGGTGAGGGTGTTATTACTGCAATGCATGAACGTTTTCTTTTTCATTATTCAATTGCACATCGTCATGAATGGAATTACTGTAATATAGATTAACGGTCTAGACAGAGATTACGCTCAGTAATAAGAATATTTACTTCCAGATCTGAACAGTTAAATGCCTATGATAATTCCTATCCAGAAAAAGAATGTCTGTCATGAGAGTTGAAAGGGTTAGTTGGATAGCTCTTTCCTTTGTAAAGATGTGTGACTTGGCGTCACCCCTCAAGTAGACATGCCAAATCATATCTGGCGGTGCAGAGAAGATTCTTCAGCCGTTTCATGTTTCCTCAATCTTGTGGAACGATAGGTCCATTTAAGAATTTAGGTAGAATGCTAGTGGGAGCTGTTTGAGGGTCTCAATCTCCAAACCAACATATAATCATGGGATGTGTATATCATTATTATGTTTTAAGTGGGAAGCTCTGAGACCATCAGTACTTTTTTAGACTCTCGACATCCTTTGGCATCACCCGCTGCAACCCAGAAATGTATATATTCTAAACCTGGCAGGTTGAATTACAGTGTAGCAGTAGTTGATTAGTGGCTTCCCCTGCTCTTTCACAAAAGAAACATATTCTACTTATCGACATCCCCTCCTGTGTAAAGTATCCTGAGGTGGATGTAGTTGTTTGGCTACGGGTTTATCTGAACCTAGAACTTTCGCAAGGTTGAACACAATAAATTTAAATCCTAGATCCACCTTTGAAAGTATCCCTGTGTTAGGTCAACCATTCTTTATAGCCATCCAGACAAAAGAGGCAACCTTTGGAGGAGCTTTTGTTTCCCAAATCATTTTCCATGGGCAAACAGCTTCCCAGTTTTCAGCTTAATTCTGCGACGCTAATAATTTTTCAAATTGTGATCTCGCAAGGGCCCATCACAGGACTGTGCTTCTAACTGTCCACTTTTCCACATTGACTAATAATCAGTTCTTTCCAAAGTTTCCTCCACATCTTCAGTTACAGTCTCCATAATTTTACAGTGTTCTTTCATAAGAAAAAGCAGCAAAACTTTCAGTCTGACTGCTGACGTCTGTTTCTGCTTCTTTATCGACAACCTAAAGTTGAACAGACTTTCTTGGAATATGGCTAAATCTCAATAAGGTTCAGTCACATATATCCTTTTAAGTAAACATTAAAAGAATTTTCTTTAGAAATCAGTACTAACCTTCCAGGAAGATCTGAACTAGTGAGAATTCAAGTTGTTAGATGCATACTGCTCTCAAACAAGAAGTCTGAAGATTGAAAATTCTGAAGCTGTCGTCTGTGAAAGGAGAGGAACTGATGGTTGTTTCTGTTACTTTTTTTTTTCTCTTTAAATTGAGATCTTTGCTTCCTATTAGATACTTCGATACATTTTGTTACATCTATAACTTTAGGTTCTTTATTCATCGTCATGTTTGCATTTTTGCTACTGCTAGGAGGCTCTTCCTTTATGTCCAGCTTTATCTTTTCTGGTCGAAAATGAAGGCATAGAAGAGGATGATTAATTTTGTTGTTCACTTTCTATTTAATTTTCCGATTAACATTTATCAATGCCATGTGCTGCTTGAAAAGATCATGTTGGTGATAATTCTACTGTTTTCTGGAATAGGTTTTCAACTGTTTCGGTCACCAGTTCTGCCTGCACTTTGAGGCTTTCAACCTTGGATTGGCACCAGTATACATGGCATTCCTTCGTTTTATGGGTGATGATGATGATGCAAAAAGATTTAGTTATAGTCTTGAAGTAGGTGGATTTGGAAGAAAGTTAACATGGCAAGGAGTACCAAGGAGCATCCGTGATAGTCATAAAACTGTCCGAGACAGTTTAGACGGGCTGATTATTCAAAGGAGCATGGCACTCTTCTTCTCTGGTGGTGACAGGAAGGAACTGAAGCTAAAGGTAGCTGGACGTATTTGGCGAGAGCCATTGTAAACTAGATATATTCATCTTCTTTCATCGCAGGGATGCCCAGAAAGTATAGTTAGTTATCGCTAAAATTGGTTGGTGGCTTAATTTTTTTTGCATTTCTTGTAAATGGTTCTATACAGTTTCTGGTTTTTGGATCGATCGATCGTATCGATTGTAGTTTAACTCAACTCTGGACCATGCATCTAAAAGTTGTGACTTGTGAGGCATTTAAGCTTCTCTTTGAGTAGCCATATGATAATCTATCTGGTTGTTAGTCTCTCTCTAATATTCTATCTTGGCTTTTTGTTTCTGTATAAAGCCCCCCAAATAGGCCTAGCGGTTCGGTCTTTTTTCAATTTCGCGCACAGCGAGAGATTATGGAGTGAATGATTTGATTAATGAATTTTCAGTTCTTTCCTTAATGTAAGAATCGATTCACATTAATTCAGAAAAGTACGGATTTGGGTTGTCATTAATCACTTGATATAGTATTTAATGCATATGTATATCTTTTCTTCATTGTTTTTCTTTCTGAAGTTTCGATATAAAGGTCCTCTACAACACATTTAACTCCATTTATTAGAAAAAGGGTTGTTCTTATTTTCTAAAGGAAAGGAAAGATCGGAATTGTGATCTTGATTAGATAGTTGCATTCTTCTCGTGTCTCTTGTTTGGCTTGAGGCACTATTAGGGCAGGCTGACCAAGAGCTAGTAACTCCTATCGAGGACGACTTAGGCACTTTTGATGAGCAAGAATGATAGATCCCTTAGAAAACTAATAATCTTTCTATGCGAGTCCTAATTGAAACAAAACACGTTAAACAATCTTTTTGATATGACCAACTTCAGTGATCAGGATTTTTATGAAAGCTTTTTATTTACTTCTCTTTATTTATGTTGAATAGACATACCTGACTGACTCCCAGCTAATTGTCAAATAAAACTATCCGTGGTTAAATTCAGAATATTTTGATATAACATGAGTAACTAATAAGCATAGTTGGTTATTAGTATATGATTAGTAAATCGATCAACTAGCATTAAATCTTACTTGCACTTTGTTTTAATTATGATATTAAGCGTGCCAACTAGCATTATGCTTTCATAGAATATCATAAGTTTTTTTATCAAATATGTCTTGCAACATCTTATTAGTGATATCTATTACTTCAATCATGTGAATTGAATTCAATAAAACTTATTTGAGAACTCTAAGCATTATTACTTCTCATTCCTTACAATATTTTTTTTTAATTAAAATATTATTAAATTCATATTTATCTTAATGATATAATTCAATACAAAAAAATTAAACCAAATCAAGAAGAGAAATTAAATAAACCCAAATTTGCTTTACCACGGACCATTACAACAAAGTGATAAACACTCTTTGATATGAGCATGGATGGAAACTATCATTTAAGACCATTCACGAGGAGTCAAATTAAGGAATGGAAAACCTTGCAAGTTATCATGAGGAAGAGTGATGCATGAGGATCCTATACAAACCCCAATTGAAGATTTACAACTTATGCAGCTCAAGTTGTGCAAATTTAGAGCTACCAATGGACGGCCAAGAAGCCCAAGAAACCATAGAGGATTTCGGCCCAATTGAAGATGTCCCAATCCTAGGCGATTAAGAACTTCAACTTTCGGTTCCTACTCACCTTGGGAGAAAGAGGGTTGGTTGTATATGTTATAAAATAGATGGTCTTCCATGGGACTTTGCATCGGCTGAAATTCATAGCTTAGCATATAGTTTTTATAGTCCTTAGTACTTAGCTAGTTATTTAGTTGAGTGATTAGGGTGGATTTCCTTAGTTGTTGCGTAACTTCTTTATTTCAATTTAACTGAAGTATCTTTCCTTTGTGGATTCAAAGTTTGATTCTTGTGTTAATTGGTTTGGTTATTGATCTTCTTTCTTGGTTCAATTGGGAGGTGGGTATGAAGTGACTTGTTTTTCATAAATCGGTGAGCGTTTAAGATTCTGCATATCATTTTTTTTTTATTTCTTTCTCCCTTATTTTTCATGTGATTCGTAACCAGAATCTCATCACTCTTTTATTTTTACTCCTTGTAACGAGACCTGTTGTCGCAAATCCAAAAAGTCAAATTTGAGCTTATTATCTTAGACCGAAACAAATTGGTAGAACCCTTCTTTTACGACCCCATATGCCATGTTTTCTTGTATGGCGATATGGAATGAAAAAAAAAGAAGAAATGAATCAATAATTGCATTACTCAAGCCGACATTCTTACTTCCACTTAGTCCATCAGGGCTCGTGTGAAGGCTTCTCTCTACTATGGATGCTCCTCTATTGATGTATTTTTACATTCCATAGCTTCACAAATCGCTTTTAATATAATACGGAACACACAAGAATTAAAAGGGTTTTACTGAACGAACCCTAGCCAGTTTAGACAGCCAAAGACGACAAATTCCTTAAACCTCAAGAGTAGAATACAACTGCCTCTGAAACTCTTCACAACAACCTTAGATTAACAGAAAGAACAATTAAAAAAAAAACAATGATAATCCGATCACTTTCTCCATCAAAGCTCAAGAAACT
>JBDJHY010000001.1:1061087-1072810 GCA_039654485.1 Withania somnifera | reverse complement strand
TCCTTGTATCAAGGACCCAAGGTACTTGAAGCTTAATAACCTGACTATCAAGCTTCACTGCCACCTCATCCTCAGGCGGCACTTCGCTAAACTTACACTTCAAAATTAAAATGGACACTAAATAATAAATTATTCATTAATTTTTAAACTAAATAATTATTGTTAGCTATCTATTTTTAATATAATAAATAAATATAGATGGACAATAGGAATAATAAGTAAGCTTTATTAGAAAAATTCAATTTTAATATTCAAGCAAATACACAAAAGTCAAAGTCAATGCTCTGAAGAACAAATAGGAAAAAACTAAATAGATATTTATAATGTAATAAATACTTTAATAAAACCACGAAGTATTATAAGAACGAATGGCTATTTTTTACCTCTGAATTTTTGTTATTTCTCAACAGAAAAAAGGAATAGGAAAAGCAAAAAAGTTTAACAATTATTTTATCAAAAGTAAAGTAAATGAGGACTGAGGAATACAAATATGGAAAACAAATAAGAGGAATTTTTTAGGCAATTATTTAAACTTTTCCAAATCTGTATAAATTAAAGTGGAAAAAGACAAAAAAAATAAAAAAATATTTATAATAAGTTCCTAGAGCAAAAATATATTGCAAAAGAAAAAAAAAATTCTTAATTCATAGCCAGTTCGTTATCGCGATGACCTCATTAGAAATTTGGATCCTTTTTTTTGTTAAGTTGGATTTGGGCGGTGTATTTTTATGGATTTTATTTTAAAAAATTTAAGTAATTTGTTATGATCTGAAATTTTTCCGTTAAATAAGGGGTAAAAATATAACTTTAATGATAGTAAGAGATAAATATATCCTCATATTATGATAACGAATAATAAAATTAACTATTAAATTAAAATAAAAAATTAAATTTAACCCTTTACTTACACATTTAACACTTTAAGATAAATGTACATGCAAATAATTTTATTCGAAAAATATTGAAAAGAAATATGTTATATATAACACTCTTCATAATTTTATTACATATGTAATTTGAATTTTAAAAAATTATATATATTTTTATAAATATAAAAATCTCACAATTTATATAAATTTATTAAATATTACTTCAATTCTTATAATTTTTATCAAATAAGCAAATTACAGTATATAAATAAGACATCAAACATAATAAGACGTTGCATTAGTAAATCGCATACTCTATATTTTTTTTTTAAAAAGTACTTGTAATTACTTATTATTATAACTCTTAAATATAAAAAACTTTAATACAACTCTTTTACATAATACGAGCAATATTTGCATAGCAATCATATTTTTTGTTACAAAATTTAAAATTTTAATCTACTTACAAAAATACAAACTTATAAATTTAATTTTTTTTAAAAAAATAGTATATCTAAAATTAAAATCCTACCTTTACATATAAGTTTTAAATTTAAATTTTTTAATAATTATTTAACATTTAATTCACTAACCCAATAATTCGGATTTTGGCTTGTTTAAGATCCACTTTCAATTTTCAAAGGGCCAAAAGTTTTCATCTAAAACTAGAAAGTACGAAATAATATTGTATAAAATCATCACAACGTTGAATAGTACTAGCTTCTTTGTCTTTTACCTAAATTATAAAAGAAATTTATTTCTAACTGTTTGCCCACACCAGAAAAATATTTCACCAATTATACAAAAAAAAAATTCAAAAAATCTACAAGAGAAGGAAACATCTATATATGTCAAATGGGGTTTTATAAAATTGCAAAAAAGAAAAAAAAATGGAGGGGGAAGAATTCAAGAATGAGCAGAAAACTCCATTGTTGGATGGGTGGAAGAAGCTTAGTGGAAGTGGGATGAGGAATTCAGTTACAACATTGAGGGGTGATTTCTTGGAAAGATTGCCTGAAAAAGTGAAATCTTGTGTTAATGTTGATGTTGAATCTTCAGCATCAAATATTGATATATCTAAATCATCTTGCTTGTCTAAAGGTATATTCTTGACCCCCCCCCCCCCCCACACACACACAAAAACAACAATAACACTATACATGAGGTCTTACAGTCTAGTCTAGTACAACAATAAACAAAGCAATAGTAAAAAATCTTTGTTTGATGTTTTTTATATTTCAAGATTCAATTTTTAGTAGGTTCAGGAGTTGTTTGGTGTTGTTGCTTTTAAAGATCTTTTGTTTACTAGATAGTTTCATTTTTGAGATAGTTGCATTTTTGGTATCTATGTTCTAATTTGTTTGGTACTATTTGCTTTTCAATTTTCAATAAGTTACGGAGTTGTGAGGAGTTCTTTGGTGCTTTTTTTGCATTTCAAGATTTATTTTTGATAAAAGAAAAAAAAGGGTATCTTTGTTGTAATTTGTTTGGTGCTTTTTGCTTTTCAAGATTCATTTTTGAGATAATAGCATTGTTGGTATCTCTTTGCTAATTTCTTTGGTGCTTTTTTGCTTTTCAAGATTCAATATTTGCTGACTTAAGGAGTTGTTTGGTGCTTCTTTGCTTTTGAAGATTCATTTTTGAGATAATTTACATTGTATTTGTTGGTATTTCTGTTCTAATTTATTTTGGTGCTATTTTTGCTTTCCAAGATTCAATTTTTATGTACTTAAGGAGTTGTTTGGTGCTTTTTTGCTTTTCAAGATTCATTTACCATTGCTGGTATCTCTGTTTTAATTTGTTTGGTGCTATTTGTTTTCATGATTCAACTTTTGAGATAATAGCATGTTG
Source organism: Withania somnifera (assembly GCA_039654485.1). Classification (NCBI taxonomy): domain Eukaryota; kingdom Viridiplantae; phylum Streptophyta; class Magnoliopsida; order Solanales; family Solanaceae; genus Withania; species Withania somnifera. Next base: position 1,070,090 of record JBDJHY010000001.1, on the reverse strand, counting down.
GTATCTCTGTTCGAATTTGTTTGGTGTTGGTCTTTGCTATGTGGTGCTTTTCGCTTTTCAAGATTCAGTTTTGCTGACTTATGGAGTTGTTTGATGTTTTATGCTGTTCAAGATTCAACATTTACTAACTTAAGGAGTTGAAGTGAACTAAGTAGTTCATTATTGGGATAATAGCATTGTTGGTCTCTTGGTTATTGATAAATTGTGATTTTAATCCTTGTAATATCCGATGAGGCACAGTTAACCTTCAATTGATTGTTATGTCTGTTTTTAGTCCTTTTAAGTAGGAAGTAATAATAAAAGGTTTTTTTGTTCTAATTCGTTTAATGCTTTTTACTTTTCAAGTTTCGATTTTTTTTAAAACTTCTAGAGTTAAATTGAACTATATAATTCCATTTATAGAAGTAAGAGCTAGATACTTTTGATATGATGATGACGTGAGCTGAGTTTAAATAGAGTAGTGATAGATTCAGATTCGTGAAGCTGACGCGAACTTGTTTGGAACTGCACCGTAATTGTTGTTATTGCTGTTAAATGTAGATGTTAGAATGTTACAGAAAACTATTGCAAGTTGCAATCTTCCTTGTATCAGTACGGTCTCAGCATGCAATTATGAAATGTTAGCAAGTGTTTATTAGTTAAAGTATCAAACATTTTTGCTACAGAAGGATTAGTTTTTGTTTAATCCTTATATCATACTCATTATGAAGCAATATAATGTATTATGTATATATGTGTGTGTGTGTATCTGTTGTGATTATCGGAGAAGGCATGAGGATATTGGGACTATAGGTGGTGGTGAATTGCTGTCTTTGGTATAATTTGAAGCACATTCCAAATTGGAGGCGGATTATTACTTCTACATATATAGTGGATTTTTTTAAAACACATATACGCGAAGGCAAAATCTATGGATTTTGGATGAACCCATAGCTAATACATTAGATATGCCCCTATTTCAAATGTATGTAATCGCATAAGGTATGCATGTTTTCTGTATGCGAACCATGGTCCTTTCTTGTTTCACCTTTTCTCGGGTTTCTTGGTTGCAAATTATGTATAGAAGGCTTTTCTGGTCCTTATTGTGTGTGGTCATAGTTGAGTGCGTATTTTGATAATCCATGTCTTATTATGACATTCATGTAAACGACTCCAACTGTTTTGTATCAATACATACCTAATTGATTGTTGATCCGTCAGGATGATATCACCAATTCTTAGTGCTCCTTAACCAGAGGTGTGCGGAAGGATGAATGAGATCCTTCCATACTTAGTGAGAGATCCAGCATAGGAATGAAACATAAGGAGCTTCTGATACACGACCCATTCCAAATTAACACGATCAAGGATATTAGTCATCTGCGTGGCTGAAATGCAGTGTTGTTACCAGTTTTTGTCAAAGGGTGAGGAACAATTATGTTCCGTGTTAGAGATACTGAGATGAAATTTTGCGGAAGATGCTGATCCTAGGATAAAAATGTTGTTTGGCTACATTTGATTTTAAGGACTCCCAAAACCTGTAGTTTTACTTGCTTATACCTCTCCTTCCCTTCCCTCCTCATTCTCAAACATGGGCGCCAGGTCAGAAGTGGGATTATAAAGGTTGAGGAGAGGTTATTTTATCAACAACCAGAGGCAGATTTAAGATTTGAAGTTTATGCGTTTCTACAACAACTGAGTTCACAGATAAAAATCTATAGATATTTAGTGGATTCTTTATACATATATAGGGTCTGAACAAAGCTATCTGGTTCATGTGAACCCGTAGGATATATCATTGATCCACCCCTGTCAACCACAACTGCTTGACATACTTGGTTGTTCTTTTGCACATTAAACTCGCTAGACTTTGAAGGATTTAAAAGGATATCAAATTGCTGGCCGTCTATAACCAAGCTAGTAGTAGTAACCCACAAGCTCAGTACTTTCTTTGTTGTATTGTCCATTACCTTTTTTTTTTTTTTTTTTTTTTTCATTTTTGAGTGGTACCACAGGAGAAAAAGATTACTATGAAAAACAATTTGAGACCTTGAAGTCATTTGAAGAAGTTGATTCCATTGTGGCATCTAATTTCATTGATGATGAGGGTCTTGAAGAACAAGCTGAGGATGAAAGGGCAATGCAGATCTCCAATCTTGCTAATGTTTTATTACTAGCTTTCAAGGTAACAATGATTACATGCTCAGTTGAACTCATGATCCGAGAATAGAAAACTCTAAACTCACATATCTGACCTCTTGTATCTCATATACGACTTGACCGATTTCCTTTGTGGTTGCATATGCTTCTGTCATTGCAAATTGACAGTCAATGAATCTAGGATAATGTGAGGATAGTGTGAGCATATACTTTCAGTTATGTATCACAGTTTTTGAGTTTTTTTACCATCTCGTCACCAGAATTTTTTTTGTCTACCGATTCAAGCTCTTCAGAGAAAAGAATTAGTTTATCTGAAGTATGTTGTTACTAGGCTTAATGTTTTAATTACGTCGATTTCTCCTATACATTGATGTAACTTAGGTCATACAAGAAAGCCACGTACTTTGTGAAATTAGAGCAAATGTATTTCTTCCTGTAATGCACTTCTTGCAGCGGACGCAAATATACTAGGTGATTTCTTCCATCTGTCCAAGTCTTGGTGGACAAGAGTTATCAGGTACCTGTACTAGTGGGGGAGGTTGCAAGTGTCCCATGCAATTAGTTGCGGTGTGTGCATGCTGTCCGGGACACCACATTTATTTTTAAAAAAAGAAGATTATGCAGTTTCATATAACATCTCTAGTAACACATCTTGCACCTTAGAGATCAATGCCAGTAGCAGTGATCTTTTATGCATTTTTCTATAATGGCAATAATAACTATCTTTCATCTTGCAGATCTATGCCACGGTGAAAAGTGGCTCCCTAGCTATCGCTGCGTCAACATTGGATTCCTTACTTGATCTCATGGCTGGTGGTATACTATGGCTCAGTCACCTATCGATGAAAAATATCAACATCTACAAATATCCTATTGGGAAGTTGCGAGTGCAGCCAGTAGGAATCATCATCTTTGCTGCTGTTATGGCTACACTTGGTAGGTGATCTCCTTTTACGCTACTCATTTCATCCTATTTAAATCTATGGAGTTGTTATTTAGAGAAGTATCAGTTAGAACAGTCTGTCACCGTGCTCATATTTCTTCCTTTTAGGCTTTCAGGTGTTGGTTCAGGCAGTAGAAAAACTAATTGAAAATAAATCTCCTGAAAAGATGACCTGGGATCAGCTTGTCTGGTTGTATTCTATCATGATAATGGCCACAGTGGTAAAACTTGCCCTTTGGCTATACTGCAGAAGCTCAGGAAACAAGATTGTCCGTGCTTATGCAAAGGTGTGTGTGTGTAGTGTCTTTGTGTTCTGTTTTGGCATCATTATCCTGATCGTCTAGGCTCCTAACTTGAAGATACTTTCATCAGGATCACTATTTTGACGTGGTTACTAATATAGTCGGATTGGTAGCAGCTGTACTTGGTGATAAGTTCTACTGGTGGATTGATCCTGTTGGTGCCATTATTCTTGCACTTTATACCATCACCAATTGGTCGGGAACTGTCTTAGAAAATGCAGGTATCGTCTCATTTTGCTTTGACGTTTAACTTTTTCAGTAACATCAGATATGTGCTAATAAATAATCTCGTTATGCTATGTGCTTGTAATACATTGTCAAAATAATGCAACGAACAATTCTTTCTTCATGTAGTGTCATTGGTGGGACAGTCTGCTTCGCCCGAGTACTTGCAAAAGTTAACGTATCTTGTTATAAGACACCCTCAAGTGAAGCGTATTGATACAGTTCGCGCATACACATTTGGTGTCTTGTACTTTGTAGAGGTCAGTCTCCTAAAAATCTTGTAGAGCATAACGGATTTTTCTGTCGATCATTTTGAAAGACGTTTTGCTGCTCTTTAACGTAGGTTGATATTGAACTCCCGGAAGATTTGCCTTTGAAAGAAGCACATACTATCGGAGAAAGTCTACAAATAAAGCTCGAGAAACTCCCTGAAGTTGAACGAGCATTCGTTCATCTCGATTTTGAATGTGAACACAAACCAGAGCACTCTGTCCTTAGCAGACTGCCAAACACTGAACCTTAGCTTCATGGTTCCCGAAAAAAAAGGCGTAAAACCACGCGAGGCATGGAGGCTACGGAGTGAGAGTTTTGATTACTTCATATTCAGTTGTTTTTGGCAATTAGAAACATTTTAGTTAGTGGTATAAAATGTGTATATTCATATGATCCAGCATAAGGGATTGCTCAGGCTCTCCGAAAATGATAACTTTACTCATGTCAGACCCTCCAAAAATGCGCTCTTGTGCAGGATTTGACATGCACCTGAAGATATTTTTAAAAAATTCAAACAAACAAACATAAGGTAGCAGGTTTCATCTCTTCTGAAAATTTTGGGGGGATCCTTTCGTTGCATTTAGAATTTCAGTTGATTGTTATTAGTGTGTTTTTTCATCTCTCTGCTCAAAATCTTTAAAAATGACGCCCTACCTGCATTGGATCTTCTGGATGCATGTTTCTGAAGGATTCGAACATGTGCCTTACAGCATTAAAGAATTCGTGCAGCATAAGGATCATTTTTATCTCATGCGGATGACCATTAATCATTGTAAAACTAAAGGAGATTTTAATATGCTATTTCTGTATGATTTATATAGTAGGAATTAATTGTAAAATCAACCATCAATAATTTTGCAAATTCACATTAATAGACAATGCCTGCTTCGTACACCCAGCTCAATTAGATGACTCTAAACTCAGATTTGCCTACCTACCTAAGCAACAATAGAATAAAACTGTTCTTAAAACAGAGAAATACAATATCAGACAAGCAGTGTAAGGTCAACAATAATAATAACATATCCAATATGCGCCTAACCAGTAAAAACTATTATTTTCAATCGATGCTTAGCTCGAGATGAAATAACTAATCGACCAGCCGATTAAAATCGATCAAAAAATAATGAAACTAGTAAACACATGGTCTCTTCGTAAAACCATATATCTTATTTATGTATTTTCAAAAACTGATATTGGCAATTTAGGTATAAAATGAAGCACGTAAATCCATCATTTTTCATAAAATCATATCTTATAGATATATATTAAAAATTTAATATAATATTATCCACATACACCCATGCTAAATAAATGGAGCACTTAATTAAATGCTAAGTTATTTAACCAAAAATCTAGATATCATGCACCCATATTTCATAAATCCTAAATGCGCCTCTAATCAGTTATATAACTCTCTCTCTCAATCTCTTCACATAATATATAAATCCTTAAACACGAAATACTTCGTAAGTCAACTCAATAAAATTTATTTGGCATCCCTTTTACATGTATAAGAACCATGTATCAAAAAAAAGGAAAGAAAAATTCAAACATACCTACAATCAAAACATAAATTTGCTAAATTCTAGAAGTGAGCTTGACTGGCAAAGGTGTAGCCAGTTGTTCACCCTCGTCAGTAGTAGCAGCTGCTTTCTTTTCTTCTTCTTCTGCTGCCGCCGCCTTATTTACCCCTTCATCCTTAACCTGTAGGAAGGACAAAGTAAAAGACGAAAGATAACTGCAACAGGCAGCGGCAAACCGAAGATTTAATGATTGTGGGTGCTCGAAACTCGAAAAGTTCGAAAACATGTATTCACATCCAGAGCTTTAAAGTTTCCTTCAAAATTAAAGCACCCAGCTTCTTATGATGTTTTTTCCATCTTACTTATACTCCCTCCGTCTCATTTTATGTGAGACTTTTCATTTTTCGAAAGTCAGACGCTTGATTTTGACCATAAATATGAGCATAAAATCTTAAATTTCGGTCAGAGATAAAACTTGTTTAAATATCGAAATTCGAAAAGTGTAACATAAAATGAGACGAAGGAAGTATATTTTTACATAATTATACCTCTTCCACATCGAATTTAATAGGTACCGAAGCACCCTGACAATGCACCTAGGTCCGCCCCTCCGCCCTTGACAACAACACACACTTACACCTAGCCTCGGGTAACCACTCCAACTTTAAAAGTCTGATCATATATATGATAACTGTGTTGTTGTGCTTGGTCTACAGAGCAAATATACAAACACTAAAGTCATTATATCTGATGTCACTATAATCTTTAGTGAGATTTTACTAAAGAGTGCTAAAGTTTAATTGTCATTAATAATTACCCCTATAATATTATTTAGAGATGTAAAGCGCCTTCCGTCAAAAGATAGAGGTTTCACTCGGCAACAATGTAATGCTTTTGTAACGGCTATAAAGAACGGATTTTTACTCTTGTAAAAGGTTATTGGGATCAATCCCTTCAACTCTACCCTCCTTCACATTTAAATATACCGCAACTAATCTCAACTAACAACTAAACGCCCCAGCTTGTCCCTGCTAATCTCGTGTGCACCGCACGACCCAACTCTGACATAGCACATGATGTTTTTAGTTAAAGTGTTCCTCTAATATAATAAAGATGACGTCTAAATGTTCACTCTCAAAGAGTTAATACTAAATTCTTCAAAAAAATACTTCCAATTCATATGAAAATTCATGTAAAAGAAACTCGGAGTACGAGGGACAAAACACGAGGGAGGGAACGGATCTAGAGGGAATCCCCTCAGCACGGTATGTGTAAGATACTTTTTAAACATTTTACATATATATATATATATAAACTTTGAGCCCTAAACATAAGATTGAAGGTCTGTTCAGTAAATGTCTCATTTATTATATTTTTATTTTTAAAATTTTTAGTAAAAATTTTGAACAATCATGAATTTAGGCATAATTTCTTCATATTTATATTTGAAATATAGTACTACATACACACACGTCAACACAAACATATAGTTAATCATGTCAACTAACTAATGAATCAAAATATAAGCTACACATCAAATAACTAATAATTACTCAAAATGTATTTTTAAAAAGAGAATTGGAAAAAATATATTTTTCCCTAAATCAACCTTAAGACTTTTTAATGAATGAGACTAACCTTTGAATTATTCACTTTTAGTGAATATTGTGGTGAGTAAAGCTCCAATTGACCTTTTTCTTCATGTGATTTTTTGGGGTAATTAGTAGTATTCACTTTAATTGCATAGTTTGGTGAATACAACTTCAATTGACCTTCTTCATCTATTGTTGGAGTATTATCCTCTTTGTAGCTTTTGTGTTTTGTCATCCTGAAAATTGAATCAATTTTCCAATATAAAAAATGAACTTAAAATAAGGATGTATTACTTTATTAGATGTTTTTTTTTTAATAAGTAAGGTTTGGGGAACTGTACAATATGATGAATAGGAAAGTCTTAGGCATTATTTGCTAGGTGTCTATTGCTTTTGTTTGCCATTTGTATATATATATATGTGGCACTTTGTGGAGAGCTAAAAATATTTGTAACGGTGCTAATGTAAAATTTAAAAATTATGGATGTTCAGTATTAATATTCTATATTAGAATTTTTAAAGTTGCATATCAAATAGCCAAATTTCTAACCTGAGTTTGCCCCCTTTGTGACAATCCGTCCATTTTAAACTTGTGGTGATTGATTAATTTAAGTTGATTCTAATAATTAATATAACGTGTCAAATGTACGGATCAAATCGTATTTGAATGAATTAAAATTACTTGAATTAATAAATGAATGATTTATTGATCATTCAAGAATTACTTTGTTTGAAATAGATCGAGTGGGTAATAATATAATTTGTTCAAGTTTTAATTATTATATTAATCTTTTATAATTTTCTTTCTTAGTAATTTTGTGTTGTTAACAAAACATATAAGAGGCACTTAGTGTCATTTTTTTAATGCATGGTATATAATTTGAATTGTGATATATGTTGATTACATTGCTGAGAAATATATTGAGATATATATAAATTCATGTTAAATTGCGTTCAGATATTTAGACACGTAATATATTTTACAGTCGCAATATATACGAAACGTTATTCAGATACATTACAATACATATGATATATTACGTGTATTTATAAATATTTAAATACATTAAAAATATGGTACATTCATATAAAAAAAAATTAAAATAAAATATAAATATAATAAAAAGATTTGATTAATTAAGTAATTTACACAAATATTACCATCTAGGGCCCAATGGGCCTTTCCGTTGGAACAAACAACACTAGTAGTATACTCCACCCCATGATAAAATTGGCGCCAAATCTGACCTTACCTATATGACACGTCATCATCCAAATCATCTTTCCCGCGTAAAAAACCTATCTATAAATATTCCTTCATCCATTTCAGATTCATTTTTCGCCTCTCATCAATAATGGAGTTCACCAGATCTTCACCGTCCGATCAAAAATCATCTCCGGAGAAGCCGTTTACCGGTCAAATATCCGCCGGAGTAGCATCTCAGAGGATCCGAAAGCCCAACCCGACCCAACGTGAGATTTCTGACCCGTTATTAAGCTCCGATAAACTGAATTCAGTTAAAGTATCTGCTGGAGTGATAGCTCCGGTGACGGATCAATGGAGCAGAAAAGCACCGGAGAAGCCGATACCAAATCGCATCGCGCGGTCATTACTCTCCTTGAAAGACGTTAGAGAAGCAGCTCGGAAGCTCCGGAAAACCTACCCGACCCGACATGAGATACCTGAACCGTTATTATGCTCTGATGTAGTCAAATCTCCGTCTCCATCTCCATCAGTATCTGAATCGCCGGCTTGTGAACGGAAGAAACATGTAAATTCGGTAAAGCTGCCGGAAAAGTAAGTGCTTACTAGAATATAGTACTTCAATATCTTTGTTACAATTTATTTTAATTTCATATTATTTAACTTTTAAAGTGAAATTTAATTTGAATAAGTTTTATCATAAGATCTATGGGCGTTTGTCCATGAAAATTGTGAGTATTTGAAAATAGTAGTACTAGTTTTTGTTTCCAATGTGAAAAATGATATAGAAAATTGGAGT
>JBDJHY010000001.1:1041560-1052755 GCA_039654485.1 Withania somnifera | reverse complement strand
CACAATTCGTTCAAGACTAGCCGGAGCCAAGTGAGAAAGAAGGAAATAGCCAAGTTAGTGAAGGAATAACTATGTAGTCAAAGTCGTAAATAGTAGTGCTGTGTTTACTTAGCCAGTTTTGCAGTCAATGGCCTGTGGAGTTGAGACTTGCGCAGACCATCTATTGTGATCATTGGATCTTTGTTTTTCAAGTCTAATTCTATTGTGCAGTTACCCATCTTCTAAAAATGTTCAAACAAAACAATAGCAATGGCATAACACATCAATTTTAAAAAATATACATGGTATAAACTCTGAAAGTTACGAGAATAAATAGTGACAGTATATCTGAAAAACTTGTGCAGTTTCATAGCACAAAACAGCTTCAGCTTCTGTTTTCTCTTCTTTCATTCTCTATTACTTTGAGATATGAAGACAATGTGCAAATTGATCGCCAAATTAATGCTTCTCCTCAAATTCCAAAATACTGCTGTTAACTCTTATCATGTCCTTTCCACTTATTTCAAAAGTGTGACAATGAAAGGGAGGGGCTAGTCATTGTCCAGGAATACTACTCCAGTATCGAGAGGTCTTAATACATACACACTATGTGCGAGACGACACGAGAGCTGTGACATCCATAGTTCTACTGTAGTCTGTTGTCATTGTCCCACTGGTTTTAAGTACAACTTTCAACCTGATGAACATTACAAAGGTGAATAAAACAGGATTCATAAGAGTAGAAATGAATTTAGGATAAAATTGCTGAGTTAATTAACCTATGAGTTTGGCAACAGTCGTCCATTATACATCTTGTCAAGTAATTTCCTTGCATCTGGCCGCCTAAGAAGACCTTTATTATTAGGTAGACCAGTGCCCAAGCATATAGGACATACTAGTTTCCCTCGTCCTGGTTTGCCGATAAGAAATATGGCATTATGTTAGTGTTCAAAATAAGATAAAATGAATCATTCTGAAACCAAAGATCGTAAAGCAAACGATTGTCAAGGGAAAAGACTCTCCATCAAAAGATTACTGATGGCATGTTTTATTGGGGTATATCAAAGTGAAAATGGAGCCATTCTTGTTTTGTGACTCGATAAAGAAAGTCTTACATCTTCTACAACAACACACCCAACATAATCCCATAAGTGGGTCTGGGAGGGTAGTGTGTACGCAGACCTTACCTCTACCTTCTGTAGAGAGGTTGTTTCCGATAGACCCTCGGGTCAAGAAAAAAATCCTACATCTTATGCAATATTTAGATTTTGGTTCAGTGCAGGAACTATGAACTGCATTTTGACTTCTCTTCTTACTTATACGGACTCAAAGGTTCATTCTTTTGCACAATCCACGTTCGACATCTCAGGGACTCGAATCAAGTTTAAGTAAATGCTGCATCATAAGCTACTAATTTCATGTTATGAACTAACAAAACTATACCAGTCACCAGAGAAAGCCAGTTTAATTTCAAGAAGAGACAAAAAACATGAGTGAATATTCCGATTTTTTATACAAGTGGAAGCTCAAAACAATTTCTTGAGGATGTTTGAAGAGCCTTCAGAAAGACTTAACCAAATCATGCAGTTTGAGATGGATATCAAAGAATAGCATGAGAGTTTTGAGTAAGATACAATAACATACCATAACAATTGGGGCATTCAGTGAACTCGTAAACATCTTTAGCTCGTTTTCTGTTTAGAGCTTTCCATTTTCCTGTACCACCACACATATCACCTAAATAGAAAAACAGACAACCACCTTAAAGTAGATAGAGCAACAAAATAAGTTATGCATACACTATATAGATAACATAGTGCTTCATCCACATTGGGATATAAAATACTTTAATTCTTGTCCTTGATAGTAAAGATCAGCTATGTTTTGTCCTTGGGTTACTTGGAAAAGGTATGAGGAAAGACTCAACAGACATCGGTCATTCCCAAATTATCTGATTCACGATATAATGTGAGGAAGAGAAAGAACGAAGACAAGGAGAAGAGGAAGACATTTTCAGAACAAATTGCAAAACAGGGACACACAGACAAAGATATCAAGCAAAAGAAAAGATCTCAGCAAATATTTGGCATAACGTTGAGATTTGAGTATCAAAAGGAGTTAACCTTTATCAGAAAAAGAACTTAAGTAGTCAAAGATCCCTTCAATTACTACATCCCGTCCTCTTAGAAGCAGAAAAAGCACAAGAAACTAGTATGTGAACAATCATGATTTCAATCACGTCAAGATTGTACGTGAAGGAAACTAAAATAAAATGTCGTCCGGTGCACTAAATCTGCCGCTATGCGTGGAGCTGAGTTAGGGCCGGACCACAAGATCTATCGTGCACAACCTTACTAGTTTCCAAAACTTCAACCCGTGACATTCTAATCACATGACAACAACTTTACCAGTTATTCCAAGATTCCCTTCACGAAGGAAACTAACTATAAAGAAATAATTTAGATATTATTATTTAGACTTCTCTCTCTTATTGGTTTGTATTAGCTCAAGTTCACTTTCTAAGCTCGTTCTCCGACGATGTTGCTGAAACAGTTTGTTTAGGTGTGCTATTTTGATGTTCAACAATCTTCGAGTTTGTTTAGGTGGTTGTTTCCAAGTGCAATGCTTCTCAAGTTTGTTTACCTTAATTTCGAAAAATGAAACATTCGTTGAGGTTCTTGTTTCCATGTTCACCACTTCAAAAGCAGAATATTTTGGATAAAAAATTAGAACCTTAAATATTCACGATGAGTACTACTGACTCACAATAAAAAGTTAAAACTTTCGGCAAGTCATTACATATTAGTTACATGTTAGTTACGTTTGTTAACTATGCAAGTGCCTTCTTGTTATATTTCAAAGATTTAGCATATACTGGATGCTATTATTTATAAGGGTATTTGATTTGGTTATACGGGTTTCAGTTTCAATTATTTGGGATTTTAATATGAAAATAATCTTTCAGAATTTGTTTATAGTCATGGAGAAGCATATGAAAAAGTTCTCTTATAACATCTTGTTACTTAATGTAGTAGGATTGAAGGGATGAAGCAAGCAAAATGGGAAACAATATACACATACAAATTATAGCGCCACTGCCCCCACAATTCCGACAGCCAGCTATTTCATTTCCATCTGAGGCAATTGCTTTTGGTTCAGAAATCGGGTTTCCAGAAGCAATTATCAGAGCTGCAGTTGAGCATAGGCAAGTCAGACACCATCTCCGTGAGACTGACGTTTGAGATCCCTGTTCCAAAAAGCAACAGCACTCGAATCAGTAAATATAGTCAGATGGTAACTGTAGCATCAATATGAATACGTAATTCTTAGTTTAAGATAAAATGGTACATTGTCAATTTCATTTTATATGATATTACTACTATTTAGCGAGTCGAATAATGTTTTTCCTCACTATCATTTTCTCAAACATTTTTAAATATTTTAATTTAATGATAAGCATTCTGTTTTTTCATAAAGGTTAAAAGTTGTGATTTAATATACATTTTATATGGTTTTTTAGCACATGCGACCCTGAGGATGTTAAATTAATCGAAGGTTCTTGTAAGATACATGTTTATAGAACACTAACCTTGTCAAAATCACCAAACTCTACACCACCCCAACCTTTGTTACTCGAACTTTCAAAAACGCCGTCGATTACATGTCCAGTCTTCTAAAAGTAGTGCATTTTTGGAGGAACCAACACAGGTGGAACAGCATATTTGAAGAGGCCTAGTAACATAGACTTTGGCTACTAACTGGAAAATTCACGTGTACCCGATTAAATTAATTATTATAGCCCTTAGAGTTTCAGTTGCAATTGATTAATTCAACTGAATAGTAGTGACATGTCATCGACACATTCACATTCTGAGGCTTTTCCCATTAGTAGAGGATAAGACATAATCTACAAAAGGAAAAACAGAATTTCCAGAAATCATCAACATAACAACAACCATGCCTCAGTGCCGAATAAGTTCGCATCGGCTATATGAATCCCCACTTCTTCATTTAAACTCATATCATATCATCATCAATGATCCATTAAATTTAAAATATTAGCAATCCCATCAACCATCTGTAAGAAGTTATCAAGAAGTTACAAACCTTTTCCTCCACAGGTTCCTGTGAATGCTCAAAAGAAGATGAAGTACAACTCTCATTCTCTGAGCTGCATCTCACATGAGACCCTACCCTCTTCTTCAAATTCACTGGCATTTCCAGAAAACTTATTACTCTCAAGTAGCAACATATTGTTTAGGCCAAAAATTCAAAACGGGTGGTCAAAATACTAACTTTCAACAAAATCACAATCCCAATCAGAAGGAACAATCACGAATGAACTTAACCAGTCAAAGAAATAAGAAACAAATAAACATATCCCAATTGCATTTCAATTATGTATCAAATACTCAAAAGGTTCTACGAAAAATACAAACTTTCAACCAAAATGACTCTCCAACCAATCAAAAACAATTAAAACTAAAACCCCACTTTGAGATTTCATCTGTAGGCAAAGTACGGCCAAGGAAACTACAAAATATGAACCAACATAAAATTGTCCCAAGAAAAGAAAAAAAGAAAGAATGACCTTAACCACTATCCAGCTGTGTATCAACTTACAGAGTTACAGTGATATAAAGAAGATTTTGGAGCTTAAGAATGAGCCCCATAGAGCTGACGGAGTGGAAATGAGAGGTGGGGAGCTAATTCTCTTTTTTCTCTCTTTCTATCTCTCAACCTCTTCATATACTCTAGAACAGTAAAAAAGTTGAGATTTTTAGGATGATATTTGAAATTTTAAAGTTAAAACTATCAACCCGTTTCTTCAAAAATACCAACTTTCAACAAAATACAACCCCAATCAGAAGGAACAATCAAGAATACCTTAACACGAATATTTCCCAATTGCTATCTTAACTGTGTATGACTTAAACTGCTAGGAAGAACACCTGGAGTTTCACATCAAGAACTCAAAAGGGTCTGGCAAAAAGCATAGACTTTCAACCAAAATGACCTTAAACAAATCAAAAGTCACACTTTCAACAAAAAAAAATCAAGAATGACCTTAACCAGTCGCCCAAAAAAAGAACAGAAATATTTCACCAATTGCTATCTTAACTGTGTATCACTCAAGAAAACCTGGAGTTTCATAACAAAAACTCAAAAGGGTCTAAGAAAAAATACAAACTTTCAACTAAATTGACCTTAACCAATGCATAATAATAAGAACTAAAGTCCCACTTTGACAAGAAGAGTACAGTAAAGTTGACTAAAAATCCAGCTTTCTATCAACTTACAGTGATATAAAGAAGAAGATTTGGAGTTTAAGTTTGAACCCCATAGAGCTGATGGAGTGGGAAATGAGAGGTAGGAAGCCATCTCTCTCTTTGTTATTCTCTCTTTCTATCTCTCAACTTCTACATATATATTTGTAGAGTAAAAACGTTGAGATTTTTGAAGCTAAAAATATCAAATTTAAGTGAAAGAAAGCAAAGGGTGCTTTGGGGTTTTGTTGGTTTTTGCTGTTTTTGATGAATGAAAGTGGCAATCAAGATGGATAAACCTTAGCCTCTAAATTTTGTATGAATATTCAAGTTATGTTTAATTCCTTTTTGCCCCTAAATTTTGAATTCTGATATGGACATTCGAATAATTAAAATGTTTAGCTCGCTTGGCTTATTGATCCTATGGAAAAAATTTATTTATTGGAGCGGAACATAATAGCGCTTTAGGCGTTGAGCGATAAAAGTTTTTTTTTAATTTATTTATTGATCTATCTCTATATTTAAATATTAAATAATTAAAATTAAATATAAATATATATATTAATAAGACAAAATTATTATTTGTTTCAAAAAATAAACCATTTTTATTTCCTAGCGATGACGGAGATGGTTTTTAGTGATGGTTGTAATGATAATAATATAGATGTGATGGTGGAGATTGATGGTATTGTAGTGACTGGCATAATAATGACGGTTGGTATTTGACAGTAATGGTCGTGATCATGATTGTGGAGTTTGTTGATGTTAGTAGTTGCCAGTATTGATGATGGTAGTAAGAATGTATAGTGATTGACGATGTATTGATAGTACTTGATTATTATACTAGTTGTGATGGTGGTCGATAATAGGGTTTGGCAGTATTGGTGGGACAATTGATATAATTATAATGATAATACGGTAAGTACAATAGCAATTGACTATAATGATTGGCAGCAATAGTGGTTATCAGTGATGATTGTAATGGCAGAGGTGAATGGGGTGGCTAGTGGTTGTGACGACATAGTGAAAATGAATATTATCCACTCAAAAATACCTCTTAATAATATTAGAAAAAATTACTCAAATCATAATCTTAGAGTCCCCCCTCCAAATCAACTTTATATCGAAGCCAAATCGACCTCCGGCAAGATCCGCAAATTGCAACCCAAACGAACCTTGACAATCAGCTTTCTACATCACGCCACAATAACAGTACCATCTCCTACGAAAATCAACGCAACCCAAACAACGACCAACAACAACAAGAAGCTTTACCCATCCGTTGTCCACCACAACACCAACACCCAACAACAAAACCCACGATCTAGCAATACTAAATCAAACTCACCTCCTTCATTTTCATCTGGTCGATACGCACAGCAACCTCCGTCAAATATCAAATCAGTCCCTAAAGTGGTTTTTGGTTTTGTTGTTGCTTGTTGCTGTGTCGGTTTTTCGACATGGAGTGAATGACGCCGGAGCTGTAGGTGGTTGTTATTCACCGACAGTGATGCGATGAAGTTAGATGTTTTGCTTGTTGTTGGTGGTTTTTCGCCATTGATGAAGCTTTCTGATGGGTCTTTCTGACTGGACTGTTGGTCGAGGTTGGGGGTGACGGAAAGTTGTGATTGTTTGAAATATAAAATATATGTGACTTGGTCGGACATCAGAAGGAGACGAGAAAATAACATAAAATATATGTGACTTGATTGTTTAAAATATCTATTGTTGGTCTCCATTGGTTGTTACTGATTATTGCTCGACGAAAAATATTTGTTACTTATTTAACAAAATATCTATAAATAGACAAAACATTTATGACTTATTCAACAAAATATTTGTAAATAGATAAAAATATTTATAAATAGACAAAATATTTATGACTTATTCAGCAAAATATCTGTAAATAGATAAAAATATCTGTAACTAGATAATGTATCTATGAATATATAAATATATCTACAAATTTATGCAAAGTATCTGTAAAATTTGATTTTTTTGATTTTTTTAAAAAGAAATGAGAGTAATTGATATTAGAGATTAAAAGGCTGGGATCATGTTACTAACCCATAATATGTAACAAATGAAGTGTTATTCTTCTTACCTCAATTTATAAAGTCATACTTTTTTTTAAGCATATCTAATAAAAAAACTCATACGTTTTCATTAATTTAAAACTTTTTAACTTTTATTGTTTTGGACTTGATACGGCACTTGTTATAGTTACTAAATGCGTAATTAAATTATTTAATGAATCTTGTAAAATAAATGTAAGACATGAAAGAAAACCCATTGCAGTCATCTTTAGGCTAAACCTCTATCCAATAACTCTATTTATGATTTGTTTCAGAACTTAAATTTCAAGAATGGGTATCCTACATTGAACTGACAAGGACAAGAACTAGACAGACTTTGCAGAGGTTTCCATTTCCGATTAATCAATAATTTCCACAATCACAAATTCTGCTTTTTATAGGACCAAAAATTCTTTCACGAAATAATCCATCTTTATACACCCATATATTTCAATAGAATAATTTAAAATAGAGGTAAAAAAACAAAATAATCTGGTGAGATGCCAATTTTTGCTGCAAATACAGTCGTTCCTAACAAAAAACAACATAACAAAAAGCTGTTACACAGCAGCAACAAACATTACATACTCTCAGACATAACTAAAGTTTTCCTACCGAAAACATTCCAAGAGATAACTAAATTTACCATCCATTTACACTTTGACAAAGAAAAAGAGGAACAAGTTGGGAGATATATAAGATCTCCATTTGACAAGTTTACAACAATTGGTGTCCCAAATTCTTTTAAGATACAGTGCGCCCATAGCATAGACAAGAAAGATACAGATTCTTTCCCCATTTTTCCTGCACGAAAACAAAAAACGAGGTTGGAAGACGAGTCAATAACTCGCCCATAGTAAAATGATGTGGATACAGTATGTTTTTCTGAAGTATATACTTGTGAACTGCAGACTTGGTTAATAACGAAACTTAATGGGAGCAAAAGAACTACATATCATAGGTGAAATGAACTGATTAGGACTTGGGACCAAGATATTTTCCTGGCGTGCTTATTTGGTAAGCAAGCATACACTATTGTCTCAAAAAGCATTTATATATAATTTAGGCAAACACCGTGAGTAATGGGAGATGGGCAAGGGTGCCGTCGATGAGGCTCTTGGAGGGTGAAGGGTGTGGAGGAGACAAGTACTGTGGAATGTCATTTATGAAATTTGTTTCCCAATTTTCATTAGGGAAGTTATTTTCTTTAACTATAAGGAACTTGTTTTCCTAAAGAATATTTTCCAAAACTTTACCTTCCAAACATAAGAAAATGACAGTTTTCTGGAAAATTAAGACATACTACAGGTGTGCTCGATAAGGCTCGCAACGGGACAGGGAATTACCGGAACCGGTACGGTAGTATAGGGGTAGAGAATAAGGGAACTTAAGGGGTATAGGTAACGGGACAGAACTTGGGTTTTTTTACCGGTTGTTACCGGTCCCGTGGTGCCGGTTCTGTTACAATTTTATAAATAATTACATTTTTTTAAAACTTTTTGGTAGCTTTTTTTAAATTAATATTAACTAACAAATTAATTAATTTCCAAAATATGAATAAAAGGCTATTTGCTTTTCTTAAAAAAATTATTTTCGTTTTATGTCTTATCGTCTCTCAAAATTTAATTTAATAAGTTTAAGTTCAATAAAAAAAAACTTACAAGTTTAATGTTAAAGTTTAAACCTTAAACTGACTTTAAAGTTTAAATTAATAGTTCAGTAATAAAATGTTAATATTTAAAACTTAAAAGTTTAAATAAAATATTGAATTACTTATAAAATTTGTTTAAAATTTAAATTTTTAAATGTATCTCACAAGTTTTTATATATATTTTAAATATATTTTCATTTTTAAAAATATATAACCACTTAAAAAAAAAGATCCGGTAGGAACCGGTTCCAGAACACGGCTCGAAACGGGTCAAAACCGGTATAGGGGTAAGGGTATGGTAACGGGACGGAACCATCAAAAATTCCAGTTAGTTACCAGTAACGTTTGGAACCGGTCAACGGTGAACCGGAACGATATCCTTTACCGGTAAGAACCTGTCAGCTGCCACCCTTAGTGCTCGGCGTGAAGGAAATTATTTTCTTCAAAGAAAATAAGTGTATTGTAAGTAAGCAAAATATATTATCCTAAAAGCATTTGTATATAACTTAAACATATACTATACAAGGTGAAGGTGGGGAGGTAGAGTAGAGCGGGATGAGGGCTATAGGGGCTGGGTGAAGATGAGGTATGTCGGAGGGTGGGAAGGACACAATCAATATGGAATATCATTAGTGGCACTTGTTTTTCTTATTTTTATTGAAGTCGTACTTTATTTTGAAGGAGCTTGTTTTCCATAAAAAAATGTTATCCAAAAGATTTGACCAACTGAACATGAAAAAATTGTAAAATATTTTCCTTCATACTGACCACACCCTACATATTACTTTGAGGCATGGATGAAATAGCATTACCCAGTGAGTAATGCTTACTATTTTCTTAGTTAGCTCATCAACAGTTTAGGCGAAGTAGAGACAACAATTTCAGAAAAATTACCTTGACATGAGTGCTGGGAAACTGAGATGTTCGCAAAGTTTCTTGAGTCTCATCACCAGGTCTTCGGCGAGGTACACTCAGGATAAGGGCAGCTTGGTCCGCCGTAGCAGCTGTTGCGGTAATACGATAGCCATTATCCCACCGCTTGTGAATGCCCTCACTGGGATAAAGGAAATCAAGCTCTACCACCTATTAAGCATTCAAAATCTCCTTGTTACTAAATCTAGCACTAATTTAGGAGGTAGGACATCTTAACAGATGATCAGAACTTTATATAAATAGTCGATGCATTGATATTCAAGTCAAGCGAGCATGATTGTTATTGTATCTCATTAACAGTTTAACTTCGACCTTCCTCAGGTTACTGGGAAAGAAAAGAGAAGAAAGGTCGTGTATCTTTAGAAGTGACTCTTTAAATTCTAAGCCAACTCCTGAGAGTAACTCGGAAATCATCTTCAAACAAAAAACTCACTTTGCAAGTGGTGCACCACATTCTGCCTCTCTTTTCTTTTGAATGAATAGTAATTCACTGATCAAAATATTTTTTTTGAGTGAAAAAAAGAAATACTCCATCCGTCCCAATTTATGTGGAAACTTTCCTTTTTTACTCCGTCCCTAAAAAAGGGGTCACCTTGCTATGATTGAAAAAAACTGAACTTCAAAATCCCCGTTTTACCCTTAATGAAATGATTTATACCCACACAAATATGTAAAGATTGTTCTAGCCCACAAATTTCGAAAGTCTTCCTTTTTTTTAAACAGTATTCCTCAAACGGTGCCACGTAAAACGGGCCGGAAGGAGTAGATAAGATGAAAAGCTTCTGCTACCGAACATTTATTTTATATTGTTAACCAAAAAAGATCTGAATGATAGTGGAATTACCGAAACACCAATTATCGCACCCAAATACCCCATGTGAGATGAGTACAACTTTGCGTAAACTGTATATCAATTCAGTATGTCCTATTAACACATGTCGTGCAACATGTCTATGTTCATTTAACATTCAAGCAGACAGCATATAGCAATGAGAACCTTATAAGTGCATAGTTGATATCAAGATCCTAATAATATCAACGAAAATGCTGCCTAACTCTCTCTCTATGTCTTCTATGACAACCAATTAGTTGATAGGATAAACTTAAAAGTTGTATCTCCTTTTCTTTTTTTATATAATTAAGAACTCCCAAGGTCGGTGGCATAAAATTCAGAACTCAAGAGGATAATTGGTCCACACCTCTAATCTTCTCTGCTTAAATACCAGGCTTAAGTCTTCAAAATGGTTCGATCACATGATATGTGAGCCTATCCCACACGTCACCGGATAC
>JBDJHY010000001.1:1000328-1015069 GCA_039654485.1 Withania somnifera | reverse complement strand
GGTCAATAAATTGGGTTGAGAACTTGAGGTCAACCCAGCAGAGACAAAAAAATACTAGGTGGTTCTTTCCATTTATCCTAGATTTGGTGGGTAGAGTTAACTTCTGTTGCTGGTGGGAGGTGGCAGGTGACATACCCTATGGATTTAGTCGAGTTGTGTGGAAGCTGGCCCGATCATCACACTTATCAAAAGAAAAAAGAACACTTTTTTTTGCAACTATTAATTCTAGCATTTAGATTGAAGGACATTGTGGTATATTAATATATTTAATTTAAAACCACACGATTCAAAAGCCATGTCGTGTTTAAACCAGACAAACAAATTAAAATGGAGGGGACTATTATTAGCACAAGTATTAGTTCTGTTGTTATTGTTGTTTTCTTTTATCACTTTATTATCTCGTTCTTTTAAAAAAATAATTAAGTCATGATATGTATTTATTGATACTTTTAATTTTGCATTTTTCTGAACTTTGATACTTAAGTAGGATTATTGTTTGTCACTAGCCAAGGGTCTTTCGAAAACAACCTCTCTGCCTCACATTTGAGGCAGTGGTATGGACTGCGTACACTCTACCCTACCCAGACCCCGCTTTTGTGGAAATATACTGGGTATGTTGTTTTTGTTTGATACTTAAGTAATAAGTACTACTCAATCCCCTTGCATATTAGCTATTTTACAGTACATGTGAACCCATAATCTTTCCGCTAAACTAGAAGTTTGTGTACATATTTTCTAGAATCGATATTCTAGTATCATCTGTTTGCACACATGCCCTTCAAAGGCTAAATGGTGCACTTAGTTAAATACTAAGTTATTTACGTAGAGGAACATGGTTCCTACATAATCCTTACTTTTTTTCTCCCTTTTAATGGTGCACCCATGTTATAGAAATTCTAGATCCACCTCTGGCTCTGCTTGTTCCAATTTATATAGATATATGATTTTAATCGACGATGAATTTAATAAGGAAATGAACTACTTTTGAAACTTGTGGTTTTAAATGTGTCATAATGCCTATGATACAATCCAGGGAGAACCACACCCCAAAAGATAGCTTTTGAAACTCCTGTTCTTAAACATGTCTAATGCTCGTGATACAACGTGGTTCTCATTTTGCTGGGCTCGTAGAAGACGGAGGATGAGATGCAGGCAATGGGAAGTTGCACCCTTAACATTGATTGGACCATATGGAGAGAGACGAATAGGAGAGCTTTTGATGGAATAGAAACGTGGTTCTCTTGGGTTGTATACTTGTATTAGTTTGTGTCATGATAACTTTTGAAACTCATCTGCAACATTCCATTTGAATAGCGTGGTTATAAAAGTTTCTCATTTTATATAGAGTTTAGTTTTTTTTTTCAAATAGAAAAGTGTGTCAACCCTTTTTTTTTTTTGGGTAATGGATTAAAAGGAAATTGTGTTGCATAAACTTGAACCAAGGGAATAATGGAACTTACCTAATGAATCCTTGGCCTAGTGTTTATACAATCAAGGTGGCTATGCTCTTGCGAGGTCGCATGTTGAAATCTCATAAAGTGTGGGCTTTAGTCTTAACTTATATAAGATCATGTTTTGCTAGTGCTAGCTGGTGTTGGTTTTTATCAGACGTTAGCCTCTAGTCAAATTTCAATTATTGCAATTTGATTGTGTGCTCGTCCTTTTTAAACAACCCAAGTGATGTCCACCTTCAATAAATGGAGTTTTTCTGGATACATAATCTCCGTAGAATAGTTATGCTGGACAACCTTTCCTATTCTCTTAATTTAATATTAATACAAGTATCTAGCCAAAGAAGATGTTTGTGTTTTGAAATGGAGGAGTATATAACTGGAAAATACAACAAGTATCTAATGATTTTGCAGTATTTGTTGTGCTGTCTGGTGGAAAATGACTAGTTTCAAAAATTGGCATTTTAATCGGAAGAGAAAGCTAGTGCTTTAATTTTCTGGTAATTCCATTTGGTTTTTGCGTAAACATATATTGTTTGTCAGGAAAAGTATATAAATGACTAGCTCACTCAGCTGTGGTCATTCTTTGCTGAAGATATCTTTGCTTGGTGTTGTAGTATCTATCAAAGCATTAGTCATTTCCCGTTAAACTACACAACAAATGCTGCCAAAGTCGTCTGACTTGAATACTTGCTTTGGTCATTTCATGTTATTGGTTACTGTGAGAATGAGGGTGATGAGTAGGTGGTTGGAAGCTATATGGAGTATGGACTAATCTAAAACTTTTCTGCAGCTTCATTGCTGCCATAGGGGTTAAGAGACCTTGTAACTCATGATGCAGGTCCTTGGTTTAACACACTTCCATAGTTCTGGGATTAATGTGTCTTTTTTCGGCTGTAGTAATAGCTTCTCTATATTCTTATTCCCTCCTGCCAGCTAAAGCATTTTGTCGTGCTGGTTATGTGATTTTCTTCCATAACCATTCTGCCACATCTTTCATCACCATCACAAGAACCGTCTCATTTCATTTATCACAATTTCTTCCACAAATAGACAATATACTTCACCATACCCTCCTCATCACCATCACTAATTGTCTTTTTTTTTCCTCCCTTCTTTTTCTCTATCCTAGCTGTTAGCATCACATCCTTGATCACTTTCATTGCCTTGTAAACAGTATACCTTGTTTCCTCTTGTACTTTATATGTGCTGCCATTGTCAGAGAAATTCAAGAAATTTTTTTATTGAAAGGGAATGAGGTTGCTGTTTCGGCACTACATATAACCTGAATGGGTTTCTCATTGGTCGGGACTGGGAACTTTGTCCAGCAAGTTGTTTTAGGGGTTAGCAGTTTCTTTTACATTACTATTTTTAATGTAGGTCCATGCGACCATCAGTAAGCTGAGCACCTATTAGAATCCTCTATGTCGAAGTGTGATGTTCCTGTTTTATTCACTTTATCAAAAAATGTCTTTGCGTTATTTACTTATCAAGACATGTTCTTGCTTTAACTATTTCTAGTTTTAGTTTGTTTCACAATTGAATTAGGATTTTTCTTGGTCTTGTTTTGGTATTCACGATGTGTATGGAGTCTTATATTTCAGGTCCCTTATTATCTAGCAGAGTTAACAGAAAAAATTGCAGAAGATGACAGGATAAAAGTACTCAAGGCTTCACAAGCTAAGCTTAAGGTAAAGACTGTTACGGGCTTAAGATATGTAGTAGATTGTGTTCTAAGGGGGATAAACCAAACCTTCTGTTCATTAATATCTTCTCACTTTTATTGGTCAAATCTCTAGGAATTCATGTCATTTTGTGAGACAATGGAACTTGTTCCTGAAGAAGAGATAGAGACATCTACACAAGGTGGATCTAGTTCTTTTGTAGATCGTAGAGCTAAGAAGGTAAGCTGGACTTCATGGTTTAAGTGCTGTGTACGGCTGCTATATTTTAGGCTTAGAATCTTATTGCCCTCAAGCATAGAGTCGTTTAATTTTTTTAGTGAGATTGGTACTAAGTATATAATGTTATTTTAGATAGCCCGTTTCAAACGTCAAAGAGCTGCTGAGTCAAAACTGCTTGAATTAAAGGAGCGGAAAGAGCGCCGTGGTCGATCGACTAAAGCAGCTGCATTGTCAAGTCCCGTGGAGGCTGGAGAAGATGATGAGTTGGATGAGGATGGTGAAGAAGAAAGGGAGGTTGGTAATTACCCCTCAGTTGTGTCATGGGCATTAGCACGAGCTTCTTTTTTCTTGCCCTTCCTCTTTTTCTGGTGTTGCAACTTTTATGGCACTTAATTGGCCTCCATCCTTATCATTCAAGAAGTAAGTTGAAACAGTTTTCTTAGCTGCTCAATCGTAAAATAATTAGCTATATAAGTTATGAAAGAAGTTATAGATTCTGTTGGATGATTCTGTAAGCATCAATCAGTTGCTGCAATGTTCTTCTGGAGGTTGACAAGTGAAGTTCACAAAATTGGAGCTTAAGTTCAGTGGTTTGTGGATAGCCACTTATTGTTTGTTTTTATTTGTCTGCATGAAATGTTGAACGCCACCCTTTGAACATATCTCAATGATTTGCATGCTTTCCAGTTTGGATATGATTTATTGGAAGAATCTCGATTTTGTTTATTAGATGCCATTTGATTTCTTGGATTTAACAATCCTATTCCTCTACGATATGCATAGCCTGATTCAAATGCAAAATTTGCTGTTGCTTCTTTTAAGTTATTTCCAACCTCAAGTTTTGGCTTCTTGGCTTCTAATTCATTTTGGGTAAATATCTGATTCTCCAAAACCATTATGCATCGCAGGCATGGCTGGCAACTATTTCCTTGGCCCTTTGTAAGGTTTGCAAAAATCTTCATTGCTCGTTGGAGTTGGATCTTTGTTTATTTCCTGTGCATGCTAGTTGGTACTTTATCTTCATAGTTTTCAAATCAATACCCTGCAGGCCTTTGATTTGCTTGAAATGCTGAGGAAGGAGGAAGAGATACTTTCTGCTGTCCAGGAGAAGGAGCTTCAGGTACTATTAAATACAAGTAGTTGATTTAGTTTCTTTTCTGTGCTAATTTGCCATTTGGTTCTGTAGCCCCTGATTATGGTAATAACTTCTGCATTCAATCTTTAATTATCTCTCCCTTTAATGAGTTCATTTCATTAGTTCATCTGAGCCTGTGCTTTCGGCACAAATACAATCCCAAACACCAGGCATTTCCTAATAGAGACCCCTTTACAGAACTACTCTAGAGTTTGTTTGGAGTGGTTGAGGAGGTGCTGCATCTTTAAATGAGTGCAAGATTGTGGACTTCGCTCCGTCTTTCCTGCATTTCTGCTTCAATAATTACCTTAGACTGGTACCCTTTTTTCTCCGGGTGTGGGGTAGTCCTTCCCTCAAGACTTATGTAAAAGATGAGCATTAAGTTGCAATGCTCTCTTCTTCAACTCCATGAACCTGTTATTCTGTATCTTAATGATAAATTTTGTAGCATTGCTCTCTCGATTGAGCTTTTTTCTTCCACACATAATGTTGTTCTTTTGTAGGATGGGGTGAAAGAATTTTCTCGGCTAATACTTGACGAACGCACACAAAAAGCAGAATCTTGGCATCGTGATGCTGCTGCACGAGCTTGCTATACCAAACCTGCCGCACCCATCACCTGTGCAACATTTGCACAAGATGTCATAGAAGGGAGGGCCAAGGTTTCGCAGGCGCATGAACATAAACACCAGCCTTTACTTTTTGGACCTGCAAGTCTTGTTGGTATGAACCCTACAACTGAACGGGAAAGGATAGCTGCTCAGGTCTTTCAGCCTCATTATAGGTACGCATACGCATCATATCTTGAATTACAGAGTTAACCTATCTACTCCAATTTTAGATCCTAGATGAACAAGTAAGGCTCGATGAACTAGTTCTCTGATTGTTATTCAAATCTTAGATTGCCAACCATGAGCATAGAAGAAGCTGGGTTAGCGGAGATGAATATGATGAACAAATGGCAGGAAAGGAATGTTAAGCTCATGGAAGAAGCAAATTCTTCATGGTACAATGACGGCCCCAAGATGAGGCCAGGTGAAGATGAAGAAGAAGAAGATGATGATAATGCTGCCCAAGAAAAGGCAAGAGCATGGGATGACTGGAAAGATGACAACCCTCGTGGCGCTGGTAACAAGAAGCTAACTCCTTGTGGTTAAGGAAGTTGGTTAAGGAAGTAGGTTCAGCAAATGTTCGTTCGCTAGAGCAACATTCTTTCTTTTTCTTAAAGGAGTAGCAACGTCTAGAAATGATTCTAAAGAAAAATTGTTATATTGAAAGGTAAAATGTTTTTTAATAAAGACGATTTCGTATCTAGCAAAATTCAGTAACTAATATATTTACTATGTATTTTGAGAATACAGTAAGAAAATATTTTATTTCAGTATGCTTGATTTGTTCCAATTAATAGTACGAGCTAGTAATATTAAATTTAATGAAGCATATATATAGTAAATCCTTCCTTAATTTACATTTCCTTAAGTGAATTTTACCGTGGGGGTTCTAAGGCGGATTTTTTTTTTCTCCACAAATGAAGTGTATTTCATAAATGTAGTCTCTATTTGACTAAACTTCTGAAATCATTCTATTTTAAAATATCTTTTGAAAAGGTTTTGCGTTAATCAAATAAATTTTGGCCAAATTTCTTTAAAAACACTTGTATATTTATTTTAAAAAAGTGCTTTTAAAAAAATATCTAGGAAAAAACTATTTCATAATTGCTAAAAAACGACATCTGCGGAAACTTTTTTCTTCAACATAAAAAAGACTCTTGGCCTTCCAAAAGTTTTACCAAACATTTTAAAAAAAAATGAAGTCTTCTAGTCTAAATGTCCGTTTTCATCATATGATATTTCAATTCAGGTTGAATTTGACAATTATCGAATTAAAATTATGAAGTTTGATTTATTAAAATTTTCATTTTAATTTGATTTAATTTTTGTTCGACTTTAAAAATCAAATTATTTGAAATTGAAGTATTAACAAACAATATTTTTATTTCAAAACATAATAAAAAAATTAACAATGTTTATAAAATTAGTCCATAAACAACAAAAAATAACATTGCAAGTCTCAAATAACACTAACCTTCAGCCACTGTAGTTCAACACTAAATTCTTTTAAAAATAAGTAATTATCGTAGCAACCACAAAACCAAAAAAAGACGTATTTTTACGTTTTTTCTAATTAGCTATTTAATAAAGTTGTAGAAATAGAAAAAATAAAAAAGAAAGATTAATTTGGACAAAGATAGTGGACTGGCCTTACTATTATATTTATTACCTCTATAATAATTTATAAATTTATCATCATTTCTTTTATATATATATATATATATATTCAAATTATGAATACATTGATTCAAAAAATCATAATGTATAAAAATTAAATTCATAATCTAATTTAAATTATATTATTTAAATTGCATCAAATCGATTTTATTTATACACAATCCTAATAATACTTATAGATTGAATAGTGATCATTTGTTAAACTAAAAAACAAATATATTTTCTAATAACCAAATACAAAAATAAACATACAATATTTTTATTTTTTCAAAAAATAATCAAATCACTAACCGGACGTGACGCAGCAAATTCCAATCCACTTCTCAAAACCCCCTTTGATTCCGCGTTCGCGCTTTCATCACGTTCTTTCAAAATTCACCCAACCTCCCCATTTATGTATATATACCCCCCACTACACCTCACACCTTCCACGTTCCCCCACTCCCACGGCTCCACCCAATGACGATCAAACGCAAAGCTTCTTCTCCTTCTCCGGCGACGGCAGAATCACCGGAATCAAAGCGACATGCAGTAGAAGTAGAAACGACGGATACTACTTTACCAGTTGAGTGTTGTGATGATAATGATGATTTTGTGGAAGATGAAGACGTTGACGAAAATGTGTGTGATGGTTTGAAGGACGAAGAATCGTCGAGTGATCGGAATAATAAGGTGAGAAGAGCTTTGCAAGGGAATCGGGATCAGGAATGTATGTTTATAGGCGAAGCTATTTTAGATAATGAAGCTAGAGAGCAATGGCCTCATCGCTACATTAACAAGGTTTGTATTATTGAAAATATTTACTGTCACGTAGACCAATATACAATATAGGGATAAGGTATAATTACCCAGACTATAACCAAAATTGCAAGACAACTTTAGAGTCGTATTGCTCCTAAAATAATTTATTTCATAATTTTGTGCATCGACATGGCACCTCACGTGTTTACATATGGTGCATAAAAATAATCCGGTAAAGTTAAGGCTTGTGCAGCAATTTTGGCTATAGCTGGAGCCTTATCCCTACAATATAAAGTATTATACAAGGTTATATCTGGTAAAAAATAATTGTATAATATTTTCGGGTGAACCTGTTCCGGATGATGAAGGTAGAGAGCTATGACCTCATCGCTACATTATCAACAAGGTTTGCGTTGCATTAGTAAAACACTGTTTGTGTTACTGTTCTAGTATTAATAGGTTATATCAGTGAGCTGAAGAATTTGTATATATACACTCCCTTTATTCATTTTTACTTGTCCTGTTTTTGCTTCACAGTATTTTAAATTTTAAATTTAGAGATTTCAAAACTATATGAAGCTAAGGTACAATGGGTCATGGGTACCTTAGCAGCAATGTTTTGCTTTGCATTAACAGAATACTGTTTGTTTAGAGAACTTATGTTGACACTGTTCGATATATTAGTGAAGTTGAGATTACATATATTTTCTCTCTTTGTTTTGTTTTTATTGTCGTGATTCGCTTTAACACATCCAATTTGACTAATCTTCAAGTACTTGAAATGTGACTTGTAATAGTGTCTGGAGTGAGTATTTTAACTGTTCAAAATTAAATGTTCAGTAGAATAAACAATGTACTTCATCTTCCTGTTTATGTCTCTATTTTTAAATTTGTAATAAATTAGTTACACATATACTGAAAGTGGGGGTGTGAAACTTAGGGGCATTGGGTTTGTGTATTATTAATGCCTTGTTTGTAAAGTTATACGGTATTACGTATGTATATTTAGTACATGGTAAATCATGGTATTAAGAATGCAAGATTCTCATGCATTAGTATGATTAAATACACAATGGATTGAAGGCCCTTTGAGGAATTTATAAGTTTATTTTTGGCGTTTGAAGGCCCTTTGAGGAATGCGTAATTCTTGAAGGTCATTGCAACATAAACTTAGTGCTTTGTTTTGTCTGCGGATGTTTAGGCACCATGGTGCGTAGCAATGTCTCTTTTAGCTGACAGATTCTTTTCTTGAAAAATGCAAGAATAGGCAAAAAAAAAAAAGTTAGCATTGTGATATATGGATCAAGAAAACATGATGAACAAAATGAACTACTTTAATGCCCATGGGCTCTTTATTAGTATTATTTTTGTTGTTGGTTTAGCTGTTGTCTAACATTTGTATAGCATTTTGTTATGTTACCAATGAGCAGGATAAGGTGAAAGCTAATGGTGCACCCGTGTGCTTAAATTCGTAAGTCTGCTAATATTACATGAAGTTGGTCATTGCTCAATATGTTTTCCTTTCTTTTATCGTCATTTTGTATGCATTAGTGCTGTTTAATCTTAGTGCTATATGTGTTGTATTTTGTCTAGCCAAGATGATTCCGATCAATTAGCGCAAGCTAAGTGCCATTTTTCCCAAGCAATTGTTGACAGTCAAATTTATAAACTTGGGGATGATGCGTATGTACAGGTGAATTCTTCAATGTTTTAGTATAGTTGGACTTTCAGCTCGGATTTTACCTAACCTTGTGAAATAATTGTCTGCACTTGATTCCATCATTTTTTCTTTTCTTTTTTTCTGAAGTCCAATTGATTTTCATACCATTTAAAGAATTTTTCCTTCCATAATTTGTTTGTGAAAAGGAACATAAAAAGCTACTTGCTTATCGATTTAAATTATCTAGCCTTTGATGGATGGACTTACCTGATAACTTTTGCTGGTGGGAAGCGGTATATATTCCCTGCATTTAGTCGAGGTGCACAAAAGCTAACCCCGGATATTATGGTCATGCAAAAATATTTTGCATACCATAAACTACTCCGTATCTATATCTCAACTCCTTTTGATATGAACCACAAAACAAATTTAACTGATTGGTATATAACAAAGTATTGAACAAAGAAATATACTAGTATTAGATTGACCTAAAGTCTTTTATTTTACACAGCTTGATTTCAAATGGAATTGAAGAAAAAAATGTGATAAGACATAACAAAATTTTATTGAATCCCAAGTTTCAATATTGTTTTTATTGACGAGCTATAACAATTGCACTGCTTAAAGCAACTAAAAGGATTATAATGAAAATTTGTTGATAAATCAGCTCCAAATTGTTGACCTACTTAAAAATTCTTGCTATATCATCCATTTAATCTTGTAGTCCAAATAATTACATACCATGACGTCTGAAAACAAGCAAACATCTGCAATTATGTGCATAAAATCTTTCCAACTATTTCTTCCTTATAGTGTTTGTATATGATCAAATGAATCCATCTGAAGATCAATTGCTGTTTTCTTATTAAATTATATAGGCTGCAGATGGTGAAGATGATTATATATGCAAGATTGTTGAATTTTTTCAAGCTGTCGATGGTATGCAGTATTTTACTGCTCAATGGTTTTACAGAGCCAAGGATACTGTAAGAATAACTTATTAAGGCTAATTTTTCTCATCAACACAACATTTTGTGACTCTAACCTTTGTTCTTTCATTAGGTAATTAAAGCTCATGACCAGTTTATCGACAACATGCGTGTATTTTTTTCGGAAATTAAGGATGACAACCCTCTTGATTGCCTCGTAAAGAAAATCAACATTGTTCCTATACCCTCAAATGTATGTCAGTTTTTACTTAATAAGAAGGTAATCTGATTCTCTTGGATTTAATAAGCAACTCAGCATGTTGGATATTGTTTGTAGATACCATTACAAGTCAAGGAGAGCTTGATATCAAAATCTGACTATTATTATGACATGAAATACCTGATTCCATACTCATCATTTATTTGCTTACCATCAGGTATATTTCTCAAGTGTATTATTCATTAACTAAATAGCTAATGTCAATTGTTTTCTTAAAGGTATCTTTGGTTTTGACAAAACAACATACTTTGTTTACAACTATATCATGTATTTTTTTTTTTTGCTCCAATCAACACTAATGACATTTTCTTCACATCAACAAAACCTAGAAAACCTTTTCAGGAAAATAATATTTGAAGAAAGTATCTTAATTTTTACCGAGGAAGTTTGTAAGATATTCTCTGAATAGAGGTACTCTGTTGTTTTTGCAGATGTTTCAAGTCCTGATAGTGAATCAGATTCTACCATATCAAGTGATAGCGATACTGCAGAGGTCAATGAACCAAAGCAAGAAATGAAGCTCTTGGATCTTTATTCAGGTTGTGGAGCAATGTCAACTGGATTGTGCCTGGGTGCTGATATTTGCGGCGTTAACCTTGTCACTGTATGTTCTTTTATACAATATGGTTGTTCTTGTCCTATCTCCATTTGTATTTTTGTTTTTGTTGAATTATGCAACCACCTTATGTAAAAAATTTGAACTATTAGAGAGGAGACACTTTTATTTACTTGAATGTGCGTTCAATATACCCTTTCACATGTGTGCCTACTTTTGGACCAAGCATGTGGAAAGATAATGAGTCAAAGTGTGATTGTGAAATTTTAAAGCAACTCCTTTTGTTTTGGTGATGTGTAAAAGCGTGTGACTATTATCTAAAAGATTAAGCTATTGTAATTGGCATATTTCTATGTTATTTGTTGTCTTAGAAGTTATATGTGTCTTGACTGCAGAAATGGGCTGTTGACCTAAATCGATATGCTTGTGATAGCTTGAAAGTAAACCATCCGGAGACGCAGGTAATGAGTGATGGGACGTTATGGTTATCTATCTTCTTTTTACTCTTTAAATGAAGAAATTGTTTGTGTTATGCAGGTAAGGAATGAGTATGCTGCAGATTTCTTATTGCTTTTGAAGGAATGGGAGCATCTTTGTGCATCCTGCTGTTTGTTGAAAAGCAATACCAACCCACACCCTTTGCTAAAAGTAGGAGATGAAGATGAGGAAGATGATAATGGTGGTGGAGATGAGGATGAGCGATCTGGTAATAACGAAGGAGGTGAAATTTTTGAGGTGGAAGAGCTTTTAAATGTTTGCTATGGAGACCCAAAGGAAATAAAGAAGCGTGGCCTTTACTTTTTGGTATTTATCGTGCACGTTAATTGCCTACTTCACTTATAGCTTTTTTGGTAATATTTTTTTATAGACTACTGATGAATAGCTGAAGACTTTGTAGATATGTTATTGGGTTTTTCGGTTGTTCCTCATATCACTTCCCTTATTGCTTGTGACTAGGTACGTTGGAAGGGTTATGACTCGGATGAAGACACCTGGGAGCCGATAGAGGGCTTAGAGTATGAACTCCAAACTAAGCAACAAGTTGTGAATCCGTGTTTTGCATTTCTAACACATTTGTCTAATGACTGTTATTTGCCTATAGTGGTTGCCAGAACAAAATAAAGGACTTTGTGACCAAGGGCTTCAAAGCAAGTATTTTGCCCTTACCTGTAAGTTGCCTTACTCTATTTCTTTGTGTCTCTTTTTCTAGTTCTGAATCTCCACGATATGAATTTATCTTTCTAATTGCAATGCATTGATTCTAACTTTTTATTGGCTATATTTAGGGGGAAGTTGATGTCATATGTGGGGGTCCTCCTTGTCAGGGTATTAGTGGATTTAATCGTTTTAGGAACTCGAAGAATCCATTACAAGATCCAAAAAATGAACAACTTGAAGTATTCATGAGCATTGTTGAGTACTTGAAACCAAGGTTCGTGTTAATGGAAAATGTGGTGGACTTAGTCAAGTTTGCAAATGGTTTCCTTGGAAGATATGCATTGAGCAGACTTATTGGAATGAATTACCAAGCACGGATGGGAATGATGGTAGCTGGGGCATATGGACTTCCACAATTTCGTATGCGCGTCTTCATGTGGGGTGCTCTTCCTTTAGAGGTAAAGAAACAATTATTCTTATAATTTCTTTTTCTTGTTCTTCTTATTGCTCAACTTAAGCCTCTTCTCTCTTGCAGAAATTGCCACAATATCCATTGCCCACACATAATGTTGTTTCGAGGGGTGGAACTCCCACAGAATTTGAGGTAGTGTACTGAATTTGTTGTAATGTTGCATAATCTTTATATTACTATTGGCTGAAAATGATTTTGAATTTGAATACAGCTAAATGCAGTAGCATATGAAGAGGGCCTTAAGGTCACGCTAAAGAGAGAACTTTTTCTTGAGGATGCACTTTCAGATCTTCCTCCTGTATGTGATAAACTTTAAGTTGCTTGAAAGACAAGTTAAACATAAGCTTTCTATGGCCATGTGTTTCTTTATTTACGCAAATTATTTTGAATTTTAGGTGGAAAATAATGAGCCAAGGGATGAAATGCCATATATTGATGATCCCAAATCTGACTTTCAACGTTTCATTAGAGGAAGGAAGGATGGTGAGTTTGTTTATGCCTATGGTTCTTTGTATTATCTCGGGAATGATGTATGCATGTCACATATTAGAGCAATTAAGAAAATGTACGATTGAGCCTATACCCGGAGGAGAACAATTGGAGGAGACTGAAAACACCTCCCAGTACAAATAGGATTAAACTAGAGATCAAATATTAGCCTATTTTTATTTCCCTTGGTGATAGATAAATTGACATGGTATATTCAAGGAGTGGTACTATGGTGATTGGAGGTTTGAAGGCAAACTTTAGAGTCTAAACATTTTAATGTTAAGCATGAAGATATTTGGGTACACTAGGAGAGATAAGATTGGAATGAAGATATATAGAGCAATGTGTGAGTGACCCTCAATGGTGGACAAGATGTAGAAATGTTATAAAGTTATGGATAGATTGGAGGTTTGAAGGCAGACTTAAGAGTCTAAAAATTTTAATGTGAAGCATGACGATATGGGGCTACTAGGAGAAATAAGATAGGAATGAAGATATACAAAGCAATGTGTGGGTGGCCTCAGTGGCGGACAAGATGTAGAAATCAAGGCCGAGAATGTTCGGGCATGTGAAGAGGAGGAACACCACTAATGCTGCAGTGAGGAGGTGTGAGAGACTGATAGTGATACATCTAAGGAAAAGTAGAGGTAGATCAATGAAGCGTTACGAAGAGTTTGATTAGACATGATAATACACATCTCCAATCCGTTGAGGACTTGATTCTAGATACGAAAACATGGAGGTTTAGAGTTAGTACGTTCTATTTTTCTTGAGGGATATCATGGTTTTACTTATCTTATTAGAAAAACATTGAAATAACTTTTCTTGAGTTGATAGTTTTTTGGTAACATCTTCTCAACTTATCAGTTGTCAAAAGGTAGTATTAAGGTCTGCATGCACTTTGCCGTCCCCAAAGCCCATTGATGGAATCACATTAGGTATGTTTTTGTTGTCAAACCGTTTAGATATTTTAAACATGGAAATAAAGCATAATTTTGATATTAGCTTAATATAGAGCAACTAGATATTACCTGAAATAGTTCAATAGTTTATTATCCAACTAGAATTTCATAAGTCAAATAGTGTGTTACGATCCCCTGTTATTTAGCAATTTTTTCTTCATCGTGAATGACATCAATCTAGAATAATTTCTTGCATTGATGACTCCGAGTGAATAGTTCGTCACATTTGAAATAGGGTCCCTTAAGATGTCCTTCATCCATTCTAGATCTGGTCAATTTCTTCACAAATTTGTGGGTTGTTGAGGTGAGAAGTTTGTTGTTTTTAATCTACAAGCATCTAACAATTGTGAAGAAAGGGATTGTTCTTTATGTTCATAAGGTGGGGAAACACTCATTGTAGCCAAATCTGGAGGATTATGCAACTCTACCTCAATTGCTATAATCAGCAAGATCACTGATGTAAAGTTTAATTTTCTGCAGTTGTGTTAGAGTACCAGCTTGTGAAATCAATTGCTCAAACATTTCTTGGTAATCTGCCACTAATCCGATTTGGCATAACTTAGGCAATTCTCCAAACTTATGGCTTTGAATTGGTGGTCCAAAATGAAGGGTGCATTGACGTTTGAACTAATCCCAAGTGCATTGAGGAATATATTTCTCTAGTTGAAGAAACCAGAGTTGTGCAATTCCTTCCAAATTAAAAGAAGCAAGCCTAC
>JBDJHY010000001.1:957544-970194 GCA_039654485.1 Withania somnifera | reverse complement strand
ACTCTGCTGCTGCATCTGAAGAGCCTCAGAAAAAGAGACCTCATCTAGACTCAGCTGTTTTCTCCTCACCCACTAATATGGCTCGCCATTCTAAAGCTTCTTCTGATAATAAAGCTGTAAGATTTAGTTTATTTTTACCTGTTCTTCAATGCCCTTAATTTTTTCTTTTTGTTGTAATTGAGGTTGTTGCTTTTGTGTGTTAAGGTTAATTAGTTACATATATAGTCTTTTAGGGTTCCAAATTTGAAAAAAGAATTACCCTTTTCATGTGTGGTTAAATTTGAAGTAAGAATGACCCTTTTCATGTCTGGTTTTATTTCCTTTAGCAAAAGAAGATATAAAGTTCTGTTCTTTATTTAATTGTTGATTTTTTAGCTTTATGATTCTTTTTTTTTTTTAATGAGGAAAAGGGCTTGTTGATCTGATTAGTTTTCAGTTTTATGGATGAATTTGAACCGAGGGTGTATTGGAAACAACTTTTCTACTTTTGAGGTAGGGGTAAGGTGCTATCCAACCTCACTTTGTGGGACTATATACCGGGTATTGTTTTTGTTGTTGGCTAAAATAGAGTGTGGTGATTTATGCTATGAGAAGGTAAGCTAGTGTTCTTGTTATAGAACCTAAAATTAGAGGTTTATGAGCCATAGAAGTGTGATCCCGAGGAGAGACTGTACAAGGTGATGCTTTTCGTTAGTTGGATGGATGATCAATTGGTAACTATTTGTTGAGGGCAAGTGATGAGGTTAGTTTGTTTTTTCTTCTGAAAGTTAGGGCTTTACAAGCCATAAAGTTGTGATCTTGAGGAGAGATTGTTCAAGGTGATGCTTTTCTTTAGTTGTATTGATGATCAATTGGGTATGATTTGCTGCAGAGGGCAAGTGATGAAAAGCATATGCCAAGGACCTAGTCTAACTTGAACGAAGTTGGAAGGAGTGATCTTTTCCCATTTCGGTTGGCCTAGGTGGGTAGAGTTACCTAGTACATGTATTAATGAGATACGTATGCATTCATTGGAATAGCACAAACTGGTCAATACTATAAATAAAGAGAGAGACCCATCCAGTCGTTGTTGTCAAAGGCACGCTTAAGCCTTGAAGTGAAGCACAAAACATGTTGAGTGCTTCACCTTGTGTGGAAAGCGCTTCAGTGTCATCATGAAGGCTCTAAGACATACTTTTCCTTGCTAATGAGCGTAATCTTGAAAAGGCGATGCTAAACCATTGATAATTTACTTTATTGTAAATTCGTAATTTTCCTTGTCCATATATTTGTTATTCATGCTTATAATTATTTTTCTTGGACTATACATATTTATTTGTACTTTTTCTTTATTTGTGCCTTTCTTTATTAAAGCACATGTTTTATTTGCGCTTAAATCCCCAATAAATAGTAGAGTTCTTTTGTGTTTTTTTTGCCTTTGATAATTATGATCCCTGGCGATTGGTGTTGTGTTAATTCGATGGGAAGAGTTGATCTTGATTTAAAATTAGAAGTTCTATCAGACTGTGCTTCCATGGTTAGTTTCTCTCTCTTGAGGTACTCTTTACCATATATGATAATCTTATCTCCGGTTGGTTTTGTTCATTGCTTATACATGTGCCTATTAGCTTCTCTTTTATGTTCAATGCTGCAAAGGTTCTTGTTAACCTAAATGTTTAATGTCAAATGATTGTTGGTCTTTTTTTTTTTTTTTGGACTAACCCATATAAGTAGAATAGCTTGAAAGGCTCTCTCACTATCTTTCTCACCGTTGCCTTTTTCGATTCGGTGGGGTGAACTATTTTAATATGATATAGCTTCCAAATTCTTTTCGGGGGGCTAAGTTGTACAAGTTAATGTCCCAAGAGGGTGACCTAGGGAAACAAGGTTTGAACCAATAGAAGCTTTACTTGGTAATTCTTTTTATTTTCGTTAGTCTTGGTAAGTAGAGTTACTCGGTAACTACGTTTTGTGGTATTGGTGAAAGGTAACAGGTACCTGTAGATTAGTCTTTTAAGGTTGATTGGACATTGCCATTATTGAAAAAAATTGTAGAAACTATGTTTTAAGTATATGGGGTCTTTAATTCCAGGTAATGGAGAAATTGACAAGGTTATTGTATAGGTGTGAGATGGGTAAAATGGAGACTCGCCTCAAGAGTTTTGTGTGATAAGAAGATAGTGCCAAAATTTAAAGGTAAATTCTACAGATTGGTGGTTAAATTGACACTGTTGTAAGGGGCGGAGTATTGACCAATCAAAAATCAAAAACTCATATATCCTGAAAATGAAAGTTGCGGAGATGAGAATGTTGAGGTGAGTTTATGGGTATAGTATATTAAGAGAGATTATATTAGGAATGAAGCTACTCGAGATAAGATAGGAGTTGCTCCATGGTGGATAATATGAAGGGATGCGGGACTGAGATAGTTTGGACGTGAGAAGAGAAGTATAGATGTCCTAGACAGTGGAGAGCATTTTGATGTAGAGGCAGACT
This sequence comes from Withania somnifera, assembly GCA_039654485.1. NCBI lineage: Eukaryota > Viridiplantae > Streptophyta > Magnoliopsida > Solanales > Solanaceae > Withania > Withania somnifera. The sequence goes on along the minus strand of JBDJHY010000001.1, from coordinate 967,719 downwards.
GAAAAAGTATTGAGGGAGATGATTAGACAGGACATGACGCATCTTGAGCTTATCGAGGACATGACCTTAGATAAGGTGTTTGAAGTTTGTGAGTTAGGGTAGAATGTTTGTTGGTAGTTGAGTGTTGTCTCACTTTCCTACGGGATAGGATGGTGGCCGTACTTGGACCTTTTTCCTTATCCGTGGTATTAGCAATATTCTCATAGTTTTTTGTTCTTCAATTTTGATTAGCATCTGTGTTTTTTCGTGCTTCGGTTATCACATTATTTTATTATCATTACTGTTCTTTCATTTGTATGTCGTGTATTGCTCCCATTTCATAGTATTTCGTTCTTATTATTGCTCTCATTTCTGTTCAAACGGCTTGGAAGTACTTTATTTTTAGTCGAGGGTCCGTGTTTCTCTTTATCTATGAGGTACGTGTAAGGTGCGTGTAGTCTCTACCTTCTCCAGATCCCACTTATGGTATTGAATTGGGTATGTGTTCCTATACCTCCGGTGGTTGGTGGATTAGTCGAGATCGAGATTCACACAAGCTGACTGGACATTGCTGTTATTGAAAAAGTTGTAGAAGTTGTGGAGTGCAGCAATATCTATCTTAAACATTCCTTTTCTTTTTGTCTTAGAAAAGAAATCCCTTTTGGGCGAGAAAAGAAATCCCTTTTGGGCGACTGTTTTTGTACTTTCCTGAAAGTGTATCCTTGTTCTTTATATAAATGTATTGCTAATACTCTAGCAGCACAAAGTGAATTTCTGTGTAAAAATTGTGAAATGTATCTGTTCAATTTATGGTAAAAATTTCTGATGAATTAGATACAACTGATTATCAATTAGATACAGATGAAGTCTTAGGTTAGTGTGGTGTGATGAATTCCAAGTAATAGCTAATAAAGGATTTTACATGCTGTTTAATGTTACATACTTCTTTTTCAAAAAATGTGACTATTCTGAACCTAGGGGATGCACTTTTAAACTATTTCATGCCATCATTTGCTAGTTGCTTAATATGGCAATAGGTGCAAATCGTCAAAAGAGAATTTGCATTATTCTACCTACGTTTTCTTAATGAAGTGAAAAGGTTCTTTGGTGGCGTCAAGCAGATGCAAAAGATACAAAAGTGATTGCGTTTGCGTTTTCTACTGCTTAAAGAAAGAGAACGGAAAGAACTTCAACCAAAGATGGATGCTGTTGATGAAAGTTGATCTTCTTATGTTGCTTCTTCCTCTCGTGGCATGTTCTTCCTTGTCTTTATTCTTTCAAACTTACTCTCCTTAAGTTTCTTGTCTCAAAACATGAATCTCCATTAGATATGTTTAACAATTACCTGTCTGGTCTGAAACACAGTTTGCAATTTCTGAACTGATTACAGTACAGACAGAGTCTCTCTCTTGTTGATTGGAGTTGCAGCGCTGGATTAATGCTTCATATTGTTCCATCTTCTTTCTTCTCTTTTGTACTGATTTGTTTTATCCTTTGATGATTTTCTCACATCTTCAACTACATACCAAGGGTTCACATGGTTTCATTTTCTGAAAACTATATCTGTTCCACTAACAAGAGCTACATATCCTGAGACTCAATAAATTTCAAAGTAAAACCTTCAAAATAATTGAGCGAAGTCGTAAAAATTAAATAAAAATCGTCATATTAGTAGCTAAGTGAGTATGGATTCTATAAAAGAACATAGCACGTACTATATTGTCTGGACATGAAAAAATGAAACTTTTAAACATTGGAGGACGTACCACCATTAGGATATATGTCCACTTACTGTTTTTAAATAATAATTCACCTAAGATTCTTCTTAGTTATATTATCGTATATACGGCCTAAATGATACCATGAAAGAATGATATAACCATATGTGACCTATTTTATGAATATCCTTCATCTTGTTGGTCCTATATAAATTAGTTCGTCTAGTAAGTTAAATTTTTCTGACCGGTTACTGATGTTACACAAAATATGGAATCTCCACCTGTTGAACTTTTTTAAGTAAGCAAAATTATTGGTTTGAGGAATATTTGTACACATTGCTGTCCAATTTACAGACCTGCGGCTGAATTAAAGATGATAGTTGAGAAGCTCTCGGTCCAATTTTGAGATTGGGGATTTCAGTTACCAAGTAAGCTGAGTAGGAGGGTCTGTTGATGACTTTTGGGGGAGGGGGTAGAATAGGTGTAAGTTAAACCCCCTCCAACAGACACACACCAAAAAAAGAAGAAAGAGAAAGGACACAGTATACAACAACAACAACATCCCCAATATATTCCCACAAAGTGGGGTTTGAGGATGTTAAAGTGTATGCTGTTGAATTTAAACACCGATTGATGGTATATGACTGACTTCTTGTTGGTGTTGCAGTTGATGTCAAATACCGAAATTGTGCTATTATATGATAACACTTGTCAGGGATGCGCTTGATATCGAATTGACGTACTACAATATTTCAACGAGTTACCAAAAAACTTAATTAATCGTGAAAAGTTCATCATTAGAAAAGCCGTTGTATGTGACTGGTACTTAGATATATGATTAGGATATTGATTTCCTAATTCAGACAGAGACAATTGAATTTTAAGAACTCAATTGTTTCTTGAATTGCTGAAATTCATTCAATGGTGGACATCATTCACTTCTAGTCTACATTACAATTTCCTTTGTGGCTTGTCCAAATTTAGGGCGGAATTTAATCACTGTACATCTTCATTTACCTTAATTTTGAATCAATCTAAATTTTGTTTGAGGAGAGAGTTGGAGCAAGTTATTGTAGTACGGAACTCTCTTTTTAGTATTTCAAAACAGAACATCCTTCATAGCCATCATACCAAAAGCAGAGAGAGCAACAGACATGAAGCATTACATGCCAATAAGTCTAGCGTGAAACATCTACGAGGTAATTTCTAAAGTGCTTTCTAGAATATTAAAAAAGTGTTAGACGAGATATGTCTACCTCTTCGAATGCATGTGCGGAAGGAAAACAAATCGTAGATGCAACGTTGATGACAAACAATGTGATCGACTGTGTTAAAAGAAATGGACCTTCGGTGTAACTCAACCTTAAAAGCTAGCTCAAGAGTCAGGTGAGGATTGCTCAAGCTATATTAAAGAGACCGCTCATTCCTTAAAACTGATGTGACACTTTTCACACCCTTCTCCATGCCCATGGTTGGATATCTTGAGCGTGGATAATTTAATATGGGGGATCCAACACTGGGAAGAGAGAATTGGAATGGGTCCTACTCTTATGCCATAATAAAGAAATTAACCTTGGGCCCAACTCAACCTAAAAAATATAGCTTAAGAAGTGAGGATTGCTTAACCCATATTAAAGAGACCACCCATCCATCCCTTAAAAGATTGATGTGGGACTCTTCACAGGAAGGAAGCAGGGAGATCCGGAATTCTTGTGCAAATTGGATCTTGAGAAGGACATTGATGTAAATTTGGAGTTCCTGGACTTCACAACATTGAAGATGGGATTGGGGAATAGGTGGCGGAAGCGGATTAAATTCTGAATATCAACGGGCAGATTCTCGCTCCTAGTGAATGGCAGCTCGTGTGGATCTTTTGTGTAGCTCGGAGGTTTTGGCACAACAGTTACTGTTATTTCCCATACGTAGGTAACTAAGTACGTCCTCCATGATAAATAAGCAACTTTTTTGATTTAGCATAGTTATCTAGAAGGTCGGTAGAGAAGGGGAGTGGACAGCTGTCCTCATAGGAGGAAGGATTACAATTTCTTTTGTTGCTGTAACGAGGCTGAGGTGGGGCAGATTTTAGATATGAAATTTTCCTGCCAATGTTTATGTTGAATATTAAAGTTGGAAAATCTGCACACGGGTTAGTTTTGATTTTTCCTACCTCTCCTAGGAGAGCTCCCATCTTTTTGCTTCTTTAGTGACTCTAACCTACAACATTAGGGTTGGTGGTGGAGGGTGCTTACCATCCGAGCAATCCTCTCTTGTCGATTGGTTTTTGATTTGAATATCTACCTTTTAAGGAAAATTTGACTCATGGTGTCATTTAATTATTTAAATACCTATTTTATTTCGTCTGGTCAGTAGTATGATCACCTTGGGTTTTAGTTAATTTTTTGATTGGGCGCTCAATTTCTTGTCAGCACAAAACTTACTAAATCCTTTAATGGTCTTAGTAACATGACTAATCTTGGTTAGCTTGTTAATGTTTTTCCTAGAGAAGTCGAGCAATGGTTCACCTGCTAAAAAATAATTAAATTAAAATATAAAATTTGCAAGGACTTTAATTTTGGAATCTTGCACGGATTCAGTTTCCTTTAGATGCATCTGTTACAAAAATACCACAGTGCATATATATGTCCGTTTGTGTAATGCGGAGGAGAACCATTCTCACTGTTGCAGATAAGTAAACAGTATTGGTGAAGGTGCGCACAAGCTGGTCCAAATACCACCATTAAGAAAAAGAAAAAGTAAAAGTAATCTGTGTCGGTGGTTGAATTTGTCTTTGCAACAGTATATCATGTTCCTTATTATCATGGTGTAGCCTGATTTGCCATTTTTTCCTCTCTGCTTCTGCTTAAGAAATAAATAGCTCTTGATGAATAAATTACATGATCTTTGATTTGGAAATAATGTTATTGAGAGTTTCCATTGTCTTTGTATATGTGGATGAATTGTAGGTATAGGATGGGTTCCAAAATGTTAAAAAAGGGAATAAAACTGGATGATAGTTTGAGTTTTTTTTTTTTTGGCAGGTTGATGCTGCAGTTCTCCAGTATCAAAATCAGAAACTAGTACAACAGTTAGATGCACAGAAACATAAACTGCATGACCTTGAAGCCAAAATGAAAGAATTAAGGGTCAGACAAGCTTCTTATGATGACTTCTTGGTTACATTAAATCGGATCTGGAATCAGGTAACTTCTCTGCTTGTCCTAATAGTTTGGTGTCGGAATGGCCAAAATAGCCTAACTTGTGATTTGCGCCATTTTGATGGTCTTGTAATAACACCATGTAGCTAGATGATGATCTGATTATCCTTGGGGCACGCAGTGCGGCAGATCAAATTGCTCTGCAAAGCTTGGATCATCAAGATTATTCTGGAGGTTGGCTGTTAGAAGTATAAGTGAATTTGGGTTTCTGTATCATACTGAAAGTTCAATGTTGAAAAAATAAGCTCTTTACATAGTAGTGAGAATAACTCGCTTATTTCTAAAAATATTTAGGTTCAATTCCATCATGTCCCGTGGAGGACATATTCCTGTGCAGGGTGTTGAAAATCAATGCTGTTCCAGGCAATGCCAATGATGGATCCATTGTGAATGTCAGAGGAGCTCTTGATCTGCGTCACTCTTCTACTCTTGAATTGATGAAATCGTTGCGAAATGCTATTGATGCTCAGCGAACTAAAACCGAAAATTTTGCTCATCTTTTGGAAGGGAAGTCATCTGCAGAAGGTTGGGAACCTGGAAAGACCTTGATATTGTCGTACTTTTCCCCTCCCTCTTTATTCTCTAACTACATTGCAAGTGTTAGTTGCCTTCAGAATTTACTTTGTTACTATGTATATAATTGGTGCTTGTATCAGGTCTAATCTGATTATTTTATCATTGAGATTTTCAGATGCTAGCATTCTTCTCAGTGAGATTGATGATATGATGAAAGAAGAGGCTGATTGTCTCCATCGAGTGATTGATGTTCTTCATTTGAAACACAAAGAATACGTTGATGCAATTGAAGCTTGTAATCAAAGCCAGTCAGTTAATCAAGCTGAGTTAAAACGTCTTGAAGGTATTTGCAACATTTATTTCGCGAATACAATAGATAAGATCTTCAAGTACAATAGATAAGATCTTCAAGTACAATCAGTATTCTGTGTTAAGAGGATCAACATCGATATTAAATTCTGGGTCTGTTCGTGTTGGTGTTTGTAATGTTTAGCATTAACCATTGTGTTGGTTGTGCACATCTTTTTTTCAGTTTTTATATGTACCTTATGTAAGATATTGAGTGCATTTAGTATTGTGAATTAGAGTTCAACTTTGTTATCAAATTGATTTGTGTATGGCAAATGGATGTCCAAATTAGAGATGTAGTGTTTATCTTCGGGTGTTGCATATGATGACATGGATGTGCATTATCTGTATTGAATAATGTCTTTTGAGCAACTGCCACTGTCCCTTGAATATGTGTTAATTGCTAATGGTAAAAGGTGAGCTGGAGGAAAGCATGACAGAACTTGAAGATAGAAGAAGGAAGCTAGTTACTTTGAAAATGCAGAAAGATGTGGCATCTGGGGGACAGGAAACAATTTCAAGTGCAGTTAATGGGAGTATGTCACCTGAGAAGCATACAGACAGAACAAAAGGTGTGCGGGAACTGAAGGAGTCTATAGAAGAGGCAAAGGTTCTGTCGCTGTTACATACCCTGCTGTCTTGCCCGCACTATGGTACCCATTTAGAAATGTTGGTTTTGATTGCAGATACTGAAAGAGGACCGCCTCTCTGAGCTTCAAGATGCCCAGGAAGACAATCTACATTTGTCAAAGCAGTTGCGGGATCTTCAGGTTTTCGACAATAGTTTCCTGTATTCAGTAAAATTTAAAACTTTATTTGAAATTCTATGATCAAGTGCTTCCATATGTCGTGAGGATAATTTTTGATCTTCTGTCCATATAGAATGAACTGAAGGATGATAGATATGTATCTTCATCTCGTGCTTATACCTTATGCAATGATCAACTTCACCATTGGAATTCTGAGGCAGAACGATACAAAGCTCTGGAGGACTCTCTTCAGGTTAAGCTGCATTACTTTTCATGTATCATTGTGGTTTTATGATATCCTAGCATGTCGTCTTTGCTTAAAATTAAATTCAGGCTGACAGGTCTTTCATCAGACGAAGAGAGAAAGAACTGGTTGTAAAAGCAGAGGCTGTGGAGGCAGCAAAAAAAGCAGTTGATAACTCCAAGTCAAGGATTGAGGAATTGGAGCATCGCATGCATAGATTCATGATTGAAAAAAATGAGCTGGAAATCAAAATGGAAGAAGCTATTCAAGATTCAGGTCGGTGTATACTCAAGTCAGGACTTTTAGTTGGTAGATTTATGTTATAATCTGCTTAGAGAAGTTTGACTTTTACAGGAAGGAAAGACATTAAAGAGGAGTTTCAGATAATGGGCTCTGCTTTATCCAAAGAAATGGGAATGATGGAAGCTCAGCTGAGTCATTGGAAGGAGACAGCTGAAGAAGCTGTTTCCTTGCGTGAAGAAAAACAGTCACTGGAGGCTTCTTTAAGAAAAAAGGTTGAGTTTTGGTGCCGAAATATAATTTATATTTGATTATTTCTTTGTTAATGAATAGGAGTTCATTTTCTTAACTAGGAAGAATGGGTTTCAAGTGTTGTTTGGACACTGGAAACTAATGGAGGATCTTTTTCAATCCACACCTGTGAGCATATTGTATCAATGCTGCCATTAAATCCTTGTGGAATCATTTGCTTTGTGATCTTGTTTTCTGTCTTTTTTTTTTTGGGAGGTGGGAGTGGGGGTTGGAATTGGGGTTGGGGTTGGTGGTATCAGCAAAGTGTCCCTAGTGGAAGGTCAATACTATTAATCGCACTTCTCTTTGGTTTTCCTTGTCCCCACCCCAAGAACCAAAAAAAGGAACTGCACAAGGCAAATTTATTTCAAGTGATTCAATTTCTAATTCTGAGATGTGTAACACTTATTGCTGTAGGTTATTGAGCACAAAGACTTAATCAGTAAATGTGCTCACCAGACTGGGGAGATCCGAACACTAAAGGAACTTGTAAGTTTACAGCATAGACCTCTGTGTGTTTATTACCAAGTTCTGTCCTTATCAGTGCAAGTTATGTGCCTGAGTCTTCTTGCAGGCTGAGAAGATGCAGAGGGACAACCAGGAACGTCAAATCTTCTTGGACATGCTTGGCCAGCAAATTTATGATAACAGGTAGTTTAATTTAATTGCACTTCTTAGGATTTGAACTCGTATAAATACTTGTATTGCTGGTTCTAATTATTTTTTGTTTTCATGTTTATAAATTTCAAGTGCATTTGAAGTTTCGATTCATTGGTCTATGTATATATACATGTGAAAACGTTCGGGTGTGCCATATGTTCTACTGTTCTTTTGGCTGTCAAATTTTACAAGAAAATATGATTGAGTGGGTATTGAAACGATTTCATGGAATCACATGAGATCATGCGCCTGGCTGGCTGTTGGGGATTTCTTGGTTATAAAAAAAAAAAGCTTGTTCTCACTTGATTGACTGTCTCCTGTATTCACAATAACCTCTTTGCTAGAGACATATCGGAAATTAGAGAGTCAGAGAAAAGAGCTCATGCGCAAGCTGAAATTTTGAGAGCTGCTCTGAATGAGCATCATCTGGAATTGAGAGTGAAAACTGCTAATGAAGCTGAGGCTGCTTGTCAGCAGAGACTTTCTGCTGCTGAGGCAGAAATTGCAGAACTAAGGACAGAACTGGATGCTTCTGACAGGTTCTTTTCTCTGATACTTGCTTCTAAATTTATGATGCACTTTTGTGTAATCTTTTTTGTGCCTTTCTGGAATGTCTAGAAATGTACTTATTTGAAATGAATCTTGTGCTCCCTTGCATCACTGACAAGTTTGGCCAGTCTATTCAGTGCCTTCTTCTATTCTTGATTGATTCTGTAGTGGTTGTTTGTTATTGCTATGAGCTTTCATTAAGTTGAATCCATCCTTCAAATGCACTAGTAGAAGCACCTAATGTTGCGACCTAGCGGTCAATGAAGTGGGCTGAGAACCATAAGGTCTCATGTTCAAATCCCAATGGAAGCAAGAAATTAGGTAATTCATCCTGTCTAAGCCTTAATGGATGGCGTTACCGGTACTTGTGCTGGTGAGTGATAGCAGGTACACCATGGAATTAGTTGAGATGAGCTGGCTCCAACAGCACAATTATAAAAAAAAAAAAGAACTAGTTTAGAATACATGAAGACAGCTGTCCATAATATCTAATGTAACTGCTGAGGTAGAATGTCATTGGAGATCCTTTAGCAGTGATATGGGCATCTATTGGAAGTAGTTGCGGGGATATCCCAGAGATCTAAGTTCCTTGCAAAACTCTTTTCTGATCAATATCTATATTAAGGAGCTTGCGATTCAATTAAACCATTTACACCGACCTGCGTGTGACATGGTCTTGAGTTCTTTTCCAAATTAAGTGGTGGAACTTTTCTGTAGTTTTATGACGTATGGTTGTTAGTACACACCAATTTATATGTACGGATAATCTTATTGATCCACTCCACTTGAAGATGAAGAACAAGATATCTTCTGTTTGGCTCGTCTTATTGCCATATCAAAAGAGATTTCTCTTGTAGATCTTCAATTTTAGTGGAATTTATTGACTATTCCATATATCTGCCTCTGGCACACTTAAAAAATTGCTTGCATTATCGGCATGTATGTATGTACTTTATCCAGTGTGCATCATCTATTTAAAATCTTATAATGATCTTCGATGTGTTAGATATGCCCGTTTTTATCCTGTAATTATAAAAGTTTTACTGCAGGGGTGTTTTAGAGCTAAGAGAGGCGATAAAAGTAAAAGAAGGGGAGGCTGAAACCTATATATCTGAGATTGAGGTGCTCAACTGGGTTTTGTTTGTTACAAGTTATTGCATCACTCTTTTCTGTTGCATTCTTCTGATCCATTTACATTTTAGACTATTGGTCAAGCCTATGAAGACATGCAGACGCAGAATCAACATCTTCTCCAGCAGCTGGCGGAGAGGGATGAGTATAATATAAAGGTCTTTATTATCATATTTCCTTTGATTGCGACGACTATCCTACACCAGTGGCTATTCATAGGAAGTGATTCAGTTGACTTGTAGTCATATTTACTTTTGGGTTTAAATGCAGTTAGTTTCTGAGAGCGTGAAGATAAAGCAGGAACAGACTTTTCTTCTCTCTCGGAAGCATGAATTAACAGCACAACTTCAACAGTCTAAAACATCACTTGAATCTCTGAAAACGAGGATGGCTCAAAGTGAAGACCAGGTAGCTTTCGGCCTCTTTTTGGCATGTAAAGGTTTAATTTGGAATTGTTTGTTCTTTCTCAACCGTGATCATTATGTTGTAGATGAAAGGTCACATTGCAGAAGCTTTAAGTTATACCCATCAAGAT
>JBDJHY010000001.1:932096-943696 GCA_039654485.1 Withania somnifera | reverse complement strand
CTTTTAAGAAGCTGAGGTGGGAGAAAAGCTTGATTCCTGGTGCTATAAGTTACCTTTCTATCTTCCTCCTCTATGAGTACTAACATAATTTCCCTCCAAATATTTTAGTATGTATTTTGCAGGGGTCCTAACGGAAGCAATCTCGCTACCTCTGAGGTTGGGGCAAGGTCTGCATACACAACTACCCTCCCCAGTCCCTATTTTGTGAGACTACACCGGGTAGTTGTTGATAATTGTTGAAGTGGGTAAAAGTCCCACATTGGTTAGGGAATGGACTGGCGGTTTGTTTATATGAACTTGGACAATCCTCCCCTCATGAGCTAGCTTTTGGGTTGAGTTAGGCCCAGGTGTCGTATCTTTACGTGGTATCAGAGCCAGGTTCATTCCCGTTTGGACTTCCGGTTCCACGCCCAGGTGTGTTAGAGTGGGTAAAAGTCACACATTGGTTGGAGAATAGATTGACGGTTTGTTTATATGGACTTGGACAATCCTCCCTTCATGAGCTAGCTTTTGGGGTTGATTTAGGCCCAGGTGCCGTATCTTTACAATAAGGATGCAAAACATATGCCAATCTGGAGTTTGTGAGCATCGGTTAGATTAAAGTGGAAAATTGTCATTACCTATGTGTCTCAAACTCTCATGTGCTTTGGATTTTTCCTTGTTACATTGGGTGCTGCCTTGATTTTACACTTGTCCTCCATTTGCTATATGTTGATAACTTAGGTTTTGAACTTAGTTTTACTTTTGTGCTTGAACTCATATTAAGAGCTCATTTGCCTAATGCATCAAATTTTGTCATAGCTTAGTTATTGTTGTTATTTGCTTTGGATCGAATAAAGAGGCTCTGTGCTGAAAATACCATTATACGTGCGAGTTCTTCTTGCAGAAACATTTATGCCTTCGTGCAATCAATCTTACACTGCCATAGGACACTAATTCCTGCCTCCTTTTTCCTTCTTTGGGTAAAGCAGTTGGAACTGGACGAAAATGAGGATAAATGAAAAAAGAGAACAGAGTAAAGCAAAGCCTGTTCGTACATGTATTGATTGTTCTCAACATAATCATGTTAATGCAAAATATGTTTGTGTCTTCATACATGATTGTCAACTGTACAACTAGTTACTTTGGCAATGCCACTTGCTCTCTAGCCCAATATTTCCATTGGTTGGATGTGGAGAAATATTGACAAATTTGGCTCATGTAAATGTAGTTGCTGCTTATCTTCAGATCGATTATATTTTTTGAGCATTTTCTTCCTAATTCAGCCACTTAGCAAATAGAAATTTAATGATATTGCGGTTACAACAGAGAAGGAAGCTACTGACAGAAGGAAATTAGTAAGCAAATGGCATCCTACCACTAAGGGAACTCTACGTCGAAATTATAGGGTACCATCCAAAGCTGAAGGACGACGGCTTCTCAAATCCATTGCTTCCTTGCTATCAGATGATGACCACTTCAGAGATGCCACTTCTCACAAGGTAATGAGAGCTTCCGACTTTTCTTTTGTTGGCATTATCTGTAACGAGTATTTCTGAACATTCAATAGTACAAATCTTTGTTCAGCATTTCTTAAGATGTATTTACTGTTTTCTCCAGGGTTGTCAGATTAGAAGGGAGAGTGCTCATGGAGAAAGTGTTTGTTGTAACAACGTGCGAGCATTGTTTGATGAGCTCCCTACTCCACATGTTATCGTCGAGATCACTCCTTTCCCTGCTGGTCCTCTAACAGATACTGACTATGCAAAGGCTGAAAAACTAGAGTGGGTACTTAGATCAGGTCCTTCTGTCTGATTAAAATGTGTCATGTTAAACATCTTTTTGCATGTATTTCTTCTCTTTGTACATAAGCAAGAAACTTGTGCAATGTTCCTACACTTCCAAGATTCAAACTATATCAATAAAACATTTTCTTATGCTTTATTTTCCAGGCTTATCCATTCTCCCATTTCTCAACTACAGTCAAACCTCTCTATAGTGGTAGCGTTTGTCTGGAAATTTATGGACACTATAGAGAGGTGTCGTTATACATGTATATTGGTCGCTATATAATATTAAAATCGGTTTCGGAGAAAATCAGGTTACTATAGTGAACTACCATTATAATGAGCATTAGTTGTTATAAAGTGGTCTGATTGTACATGAAAAAGCGGGTGTCAACTCCATCTCCCTTCATGCCTATAAAAGATCAAAGTACTTGTGTGAACATGTTTTATCCATATGGGACTTTAGATGGTGTTGAGCCTATGTAATCAGAGGTCTAGATTGATGGGATTGTCTTAGTTGGTAGTGCAAAAGATATGCTTAGCCCCCAGAGCTTCAATTGCGTGGTAAGAGAGCTGCACATCATCACATAATGTGCAGTTTACGCGAGTACAAAAGAGATTGTATGAGAAATCAGCATACTGAAGATTGTTTAGTTTCTTCTGCATTTGTTGGGAATTTGCTTTTGAACTGCAGTTGATTTATTTTTAGTGCTTTAGTATTGAATAAGACCGTCAATTAGTTAGGCTTCTTCCTCTCTGTTTTTTTTCTTCATATACTTCTGCTCTTAAAAATACCAACAATTGGTACAGAGCCTTTTTTCTTGTGAGTATTTCTGTGAGTGCGTGTTTCAAGTGACTCAAGCACAACCAGGAACACCAAAAGCTCAAACATGGAAGAAAGCTCAAGTTTCTTTGTAATAGCACCTCCGGTCTTCAATGATGAAATTTTTCACACGTGGCAGTGCTGATGAAAGCCTATCTAGAAGTAAGATCTTTGAGAGGCGATCCGGAAGACTATGAAGTTCCTCCGCTACTCGGAAATCCAGTAGTGACTCAAATCAAGAATCATAAGGACAAGAAAATCTAAGGCAAAGTCGTGTCTCTTTTTGGTAGTCTCTTCAACAATTTTCATTCATATTATGTTGCTAAAACTATCTGGAATTATCTCAAGGCAGAATATGAAGGAGATGATCATATAAAAGGTACGCATGTGTTGATTATGATTAGAGACTTTGAGTTGTAGAAGATGAAAGAGTGAAATTATCAGTACTCTGACGGGCTTATGAACCTAGCAAAAAGAGTAAGATTACTTGGTTATGAGTTTAAAGACTTCCATATTTTTGAAAAGATTCTAGTTACTGTACCTGAAAGATTTGAAGCTATTATTACCATTTTGGAGAACACCAAGGATTTATCAAAAATTACTTTGGCAGAATTATTGAATTCCTTGCAGGCTCAAGAACAAAGAAGGGTTACGAAAGAAGATGATATTAGAGAGGGAGCATTAGCAGCTAAACATGAAGATAGTGGAAGATACAAAAAGAAAACTAATAACAAGAACCTGCCAACAAATGGATAAGCAAAGCAGGTAGCCCCAAAGGAAACTACCCTCCTTGTAACCATTGTGGAAAGAATGGACGCGCCGTTTAAGTGTTGGGAAAGGGCCGATGCACTTACAAGGGCCGATGCTAAGTGCAGTGAGTGCAACCAACTTGGTCATGAAGCAATTATCTGCAAGAATTAAATGCAAAAGATTTCGCCGACGTCCGGGTTGTTAATAAATAAGAAGAGGATTAACTCTTTGTCACATCGTATTTAGCAAGCATCATTTCAAGAGTCTTGGATGATTGATATTAGATGCATAAATCATACGAATTGTGACACAGAACACTTTAAAGATTTGAAGCCTACTAGACTACAAAAGTTCTAGCAAAAGGAATAGGAATCATTAAAAGTGAAACACAATCAGGTACTAAATCAATTTCTGACGTTCTTTATGACAAAGATTTAGACCAGAACTTGTTAAGTGTTAGCCAATTGTTAGAAGAAGATCTCAAATTGTATTTCGAAGATAAACAAGGAAGCCTCAGGACAAGACTTGTTTAAAGTTAAAATAAGAGGCAGAAGTTTCTCATTAAATCCATTGGAGGAAGAGTAAGTGGTGTATTCGGCAAGAGAAAATGCTGTTCAATTATGACATAAGAGACTCGGACACTATCACTATCAATTATGACATAAGAGACGAGAACCTTTCTATACTGGGACTGATTGTATAAATTGCCGGGATTGTCAATTTGGAAAACAAATAGACTTCCATTTCCAAAAGCAACTTGGAGAGCAACAAAAGAACTGTCTTAAAGGTAGTCTTTACTATGTTATCTTTATTAATGATATGACCAGAATGTGCTGGATTTATTTTCTTAAAGTTCAAACAGAGGTCAAGAGAAGTTTCTGGAAGTTCAAAGCGAAGGTGGAAAACAAAAGCTGCTGCAAAAGTCAAATTTTACGATCTGATAGCGGCAAGGAATACACTTCTCATCAGTTTGATTAAATTTTTTGAGGAAGCATGGATTGAATGCCAACTTACTGCTCCATGTACTCCAGAACAAAATGGAATTAGTGAGAGAAGAAATAGATTTATTATGAAGATGGCAAGATGTATGTTGCACGAAAAGAATTTGCCAAAGATGTTTTGAGCAGAGGCAGCAAATACAGATGTGCTCCTATAAAATCGAATTCCCTCAAAGGCTGTGAAAGATCAAACTCCTTTTGAAGTTGTTTTTGTTTTACCTATGTTCCTCAGGTTAAGCGAGATAAACTAGACAAAAAGGCTGTCCCAAACATTTTTATTGGATACAATAATATTTCAGAGAAGTACAAAATCTTTCAACCTGAAGGGGAGAAGGTAGTTAATAGCAGAGATGTCTACTTTATGGAGAATGAAGAATGGGATTGGGACGACACAAAGGATTCTCTCTAGAAAACAAGTTTGTGGTTAAATGAAATAGAGGATTATCCACTGGTTAGGGGAACTCGATTGCTCTCGGATATATACGAGAGACGTAATATTGCAATTCGTGAATCTGCTAACTCTAAAGAAGCTCTCAAAAACTCCAAGTGGAGAAATCCAATGGAGGAGGAACTATTTATTATTGAAAAAATAATGTGTGGCAGCTTATTGACAAATCTCTAGGCAGAAGGGTAATTCGGACGAAATGGGTGTTCCGAACCAAGCTAAATGCTGATGGTTCAATCAACAAACATAAAGCAAGGCTTGTAGTGTAGATTTTTGGTGTAGATTATTCTGATTCTTTTTCTGGAGTTGCTAGGCTCGACACAATCAGATTGCTTCTAATCATTCTGCACGTGGCTGGAAAGTGCATCAGATGGATGTGAAATCAACATTTCTTATTAGAGTTGAAAAAGAAATTTATGTTGAGCAAGCTGAAGGGTTTGTTGTAGATGAAAAGGAAGATAAAGTCTACCGACTACATCAAAGCTCTTTGTGGCTTTAGACGAGCATTAAGAGCTTGGTATAGTCGAATAGATGATTATTTGCTTGGCCTCGATTTGGAAAAATGCCTTTCAGAATTTACGTGGTATGTTGAACACAATAACGTTGAAACTCTTCTTGTTTCTCTTTATGTGGATGACCTTTTAATTACATGGAGCCGTGAAAGGCTAATTGATGAGTTCAAGAAAGATCTGGTGCAAGCCTTTGAAATGTCTGATCTTAGTCTGATGACATATTTCCTTGGAATGGAGATTACACAAGGAGAAGATGAGTTTTTCATTTGCCAGAAAAAGTAGGCAAAGGAAATTCTCAAGAAATTCAAACTGGAAAATTCCAAAGAGGTTAATACTCCCATGAACCAAAAAGAGAAACTAAGTAAAAACGAAGGAGCCGAAAAAGTGGAGGAGGCATACTTCAAAAGTTCCATTGGGTGTTTGATGTATCTTATTACAAGAAAACCCGATATCTTGTATGATGTAAGAGTTTTATCAAGGTTCATGCATTTTTCGAGTGAAATACATTTGCAGGCAGCAAAAAAATTGTGCGATACATCAAAGGAACCATCACATATGGAGTTAAGTTTCAGAAGATTCAACCTGTGAATCTTTGTGGGTACTCCGACAGTGATTGGGGCGGTTCCGAGGATGACACAAATAGTTCATGGGAGAAAATTAAGTTATTTGGGCCTGGAGGACTGACAGGTCGCACTGCTAGTTTTCGGATACGACATATCCATCCTAATCACTATGATGGAAAGAGTAGTTCAGGGTATTATTTTAGTCTTGGTTCTGGAATTCTCATGGAGTTGTAAAAAACAAGATATTATGGCTCAATCTACTGCCCAAGCTGAGTTTGTCGCAGCTGCAGTAGCAGTAAATCAAGCATTGTGACTCAAGAAAGTTCTGGTTTATCTGCATATGGAGTCGACTGGAAGCATCAACGTGTTCGTTGACAATGAAGCAACAATAGTTATTCCTCACAATCCTGTGTTTCATGAAAGAACTAAGCACTTCAAAAATCAAAATTTTCTTCTTGAGAGAAGTGCAGAAAGATGAAGATATAAAGACGAAAGAACAATTGACTGATATATTCACTAAGCCTTTGCCAATCAGCAAGTTCGAGCTTCTCAGACAAAAAGTTATTGCAGCTTCCAAAGCAAGGAGAAGTGTCAGGGATTTGCTTTTGGACTGCAGTTGTTAGCCTTCTTCTTCTACTGCTGGTTCTTTGTTTTTTTTTTTCTCCATCTACTTCTGCTCTTAAACTTAAAAATAGCATTACTTTTTTTTATAACCATGGTCTAGACAAGCTTTTGCGCACCTCAATTAAATCCACAGCAGCAGGTATACCACCTCTCTCCAGCAACAAATACCAAGTAACTCTATCCATCAAGAACATATGAGAAAAATCACCTTATATTTTTTTTGCCTCCGCTGGAATTTAAACCTAAGACCTTAGGTCTAATGGTTTTTTAACCCGCTTCATTGACCACTAGGTCACATCCTTGAGTGCAGTTACCAACAGCATTAGTTGAAGGCGTTAAGCACATTATCAGTTTTTACCAAAGTGAAAGGATTCTTGTTCCATTCAAAAAACGTTGTATGACTAATTCTGGTATAACATATACACGATATGAACATGTATTGGCAGTATGAGAATAAGAGTATCTAGAGACTCAAATGCTCATCAATTGAGGAATCTCCATATCAATCCATGTGTTAGTACTTACCACATAACAATCACTGCATCATTCACTGCATTCACTATGATCCCCACAGATCTCTAGGCAGTAATAAGAAACGTCTCTTAGTTGGAAATAATGCTGTTATGCGCTTGTGCTAGTGCACTATTCCCACCCACCCCAAATTCCTTCAACAAGTAGGCACCCAGCAAGTATGCTTTTCCTATAAAATATATCTAACGAAAAACAGTTTCCGCAATACAGGGAGAATTGAAGGGGTTGGTTACTGTCTATATAACCCCCCAGTAAGAAAAATTGCAAACTAAGCATTATCACCAATACATAGACAGCATAAAATTTTGATTTAAGGCTTTGTGGGGGTGGGGGTGGGGGGTCTGATCAACGTGAAGGTCTGCAGATTGAATCATTTAACTCCAACAGAGGCCATCAAGTCTTCGTATTCAGGATCACTCTCTTGTTTTTCAGCCATTGCTGGATTACCACCAGGATGAGGATGCCAAGGGACAGATGTGGGCGAGAATGGGTCATATATTTGATGTGCTCCAGAGGAGCTAGAAGCAGGCCTACCATGCCGAAAGAAGACATTATTGGGAGCCTCAAAGTTCTGTGGTCGATGCATGGTAGTTGAATTATTTTGCTGAAGAGAAACTCTGGGAGGGAAAGAACCTACATGATTTGGAGCTGGCCTAAAGTTCATAGGTTGCATCATTTGAGGGCCAGTAGGTGAAACCATGCCCTGATTTGGAAATGTCGGGTGCCTAAATTGGGGGAGAGGTCCAGCAGGTCCTCGAGCAAAGTCAAGTGACATAGGTGGTCCTGGCTGACTAATCTGATTGCTTACTTGGGGTCTTTGAAATCCTTGAATGACAGGTGGGGGACTTGGATTGTCTATTGCTGGTCGTAGATGAGGGTGCATCATTTGGTTTGAAGCTGAAGGTTCCTGAGATCCAAATTGACTAATTAGCCGGGAAGCGGCCTGGTTCTGTGGATGGTGAGGCTGGAATGTAAAATCGCTACTGGGCTGCAGTGGTTTTGGAGTTACAAAGGAAGTAGGTCTGGTAGAATTACCATTATGAGAACTTCCAGGAACTGGATTAGGTGAGAGACTGGGAATGACTGGTTGTCCACTAGACACAGAGTGGTTCAAGAAATGTGCTGGGGTAGATCCTGAAGATGGACGCAATGGAGGGGGGGCCATATGCGATGACGGAGCTGGTCCAGATACCAGGAGTGCGACATTTTGGCCTGGGAAAACATCTATATGCGGAGCTGGAGAGACACCCATTGGTCGTGAAGCAAGATGATGACTTCCTAGAGGGGAAACTGTCGGGGGAGCATTGGCAATCATGTGGCTTGGACCTTGACCTGTCTGGTTGTTCCATGGTGACTGTGACCATCCAGGGGAGTTCCCAGCTGGGGTCAATGGTCGGTCTGGATATGCTGCAGGAGGGACAGACTGAGGCAATGAAGACATAACTGGTCTGACAACTTGCTGAAACCCTGTTGGACTCAGTTGGCCCTGAGAATATTGAGGCGGAGTCATATTGGGTTGATGTGTTGTAGACCCAAAAGTTGGTATAGGATGTCTAAGTCCACCAATTTGTCCAAAAGGAGCGGAAGGCATGAAAGGCTGCTGCATTAATGGTGCCTGTGGGCTAGAGTGAACAAAAGGGTTTCGAGGAACTGAACCAAAACCATCTTGCATACCCTGTGGTGGACCAAAGGGTGAGGATGTATTTGAGTGGTTGGTAGGAGATGGTGATACTTGGTGAGGATTGCTGACCTGGGATGCTGAAGAAATCCCAGGGTTAGAGGGTCCTGGAAATGAAGGTACTGGATTCTGAGATGTCGGTCCAGGAAACCATTGCCCTTGGTATGGCTGGAAATGACCTTGAAGTTGAGTAGGTTGTGTCCCAATACCTGGTTGAGCCATTCCTTGATTAAATAATGGAGGTGTCGTTGGGCCAGGTGTTGCTTCAACGCAAATAGTTTCTCCATCATCTGACGCTTTTGTGGTTGTGGCCGCTGGAGTCACCTGAGAACCAAATGGAACACTTAACTTTATGACACACCAAAAAAAAGAGAAACTGAATTGCCTCACTGGTATTCACAGCAACACTGAGTAAAACACCATACTACTGTGTACTTACTGAAACTGGGGTAACCAGAAGTTCAATTAAAGCAACTGCAGCATCAACCTTTTCATATGTCTCAGCCGATACTTGGACGTACATTTCCTCATAAGCACCTGAGTCATTTTCACCGGAAATAACTTCTACCTGGGGACGGATTAAAACACACGTCAATTTTCAAGAAATCAAGGTGAACAATCAGTATATGCCGTTGCAGCTTGTAGACGATACTTGATAATCCAGAGTCCATACAAGATGATACACTACTAGGAGCAAGTAGGACATAGTTGCATATAAACTCCAGTTTATAGGTGTCTCTCTCTCCAGACTAGTCTAAAAAATATAACAGACGGATTGAATAAGGAGCATTACCTTCTCTCTGGTATCTGCTTTAGTACCATAAACCTTTACTTGAGCCCCAGTTTCCTGGTTTTCAGTAAAATCATACACAAACTCAATATTGACCTGGAACACTTTTTACTGTGCAATCTACAAAATAAGTAGAACTCCAAGGTCTTGGACACTAGAAATAATTACCTTTTCCAGTTGCTTATGAGCAGGGCCAAAAATCAAACCAATAAAATTGTACCCAGGATGTTCTTTGATCTGCAGCGAGAACAAATAGAGAGACCTCATGAGGATGTATCACTTCTCCTTTGGTGATAATATGGCTAGTCTTACTCCGTGTCAGTAATAGATGGAATAATGTCACATCTCTTGATTAATAATTAACATGCTTTCAGATTTTTGTGCTTGTAGCATACAGCTTGACCTTATAAATATAAGAAAGTCAGTAATAAAGTAATGTCATGGCTCTGAATTACTATATGTTCCACATTTTTAAGCTTGTATCGCACAGCTTGACCTTAAAAAGCTGCATAGTACCAATAATAATGCCAAATAAGAGATAAGAAACTTTCCATATCCTGACCAAATCCTAAGAAACACGTCCAGGATCAGTAGATAGGAATCCAAAGACGAAGAGAGAAACAAAAAAATATCACTACTGTGTGGACGAAGAGTTTGAGAGTAAGCATTACACAATCTTGGCATGATTTATGTTTAAGAACTCCCAGGATTCATTTTAAAGATAAATAAAAAAATGAAACCATTTATAGTTAGCATTTTAGGAATATATCACAAACATTCTACACCATCTGGATAAACGTTACAGACTACAGTTTGAAATCCAATCAGCACATGAGATACTTAGCCAGGTGAATACCCTGTACTAACTTGAGCTAAATTTCCCTCTTAAACAGCAAAACATGGCTTAGAATTAGATTAAATCATTAAAACCTTAAAACATAAACTAAGTAACACCGTAACACATGGCAGTCAGAATTAGTATAAAATAGAAAACACGAAAATGAATAACTGCACATCTAAGCCTGCTCCTTGTTGTGGAAGAAAGGATTGGTGGGAGGAGAAGGAAAACTAATAACAATTTTCTCCATAAGCATCCCCTTAATGCATATTTTGTCTAACTTGTTTGCAAGGCCAGACAATCATTCTCATTGATATTAATGTGTATGAATATGTGCATCTAAAAGATCTTTCGTACTGTGCCCAATCCGAAATTGGTTCTATACATATGACCAGCAATGAGAGATACAAATGCAATAGGAAAATGGTGATGGGCAATATCAGTCAGCCATAAACTTTGCTATGTGGATTAAACTCTTACAAGATTGTAACGCTATAGTTAATAGAGAAGTATCTTTAAGCCAAGGAGAAGTGCAACCCAATACAGTACAGATGGATCCTTAATCTTGTTCCAGTTGATAAAAAAGAGAAAGAGCGCAAAGTGCCAGAAAAGGAAACTGCGTTAAACTTACAGGTACTGGAATTTTTGCCTCCTTTGGTACAGGCTTGTAACCAGCAGGTGGCTTATAACTGGGATTCAGTTTTAGAATCTCCCCTGGATATGAATAAAAACAGGTAATTAGTATGGTGCATTTGATAATATGGAAGAGTAAAAGTCAGTGACTCGACAGATCAATCACAACATACCAATGGCTTCCCGTCTTTCAAGTTCCAGTGCTCTCACACTCTAAACCCACAGAAGATGTCAGAAGCTAACCCATGCAAAATTTGCAACTAAAAAATCTTACTGAGTTATTTTACCTCGTCATTAGGTTGATGATCTGAAGACTCGTGATCTTTAGCAGGAAAGACTGATAATGAGTCTCGGCTGCCTTCTCCCTCCAAACTCCTAGAAGTCAGTAGTTGTGTTATTTGATCCACTCGACTCTGCCCAAAATTTGTAAGGCAGCAATATCACTTAGTGGCACCTGGAGTAGGAAATTGATAAAAGCCATTCACACAGAATTACACTGTCTTTCAGGACTCAATTGACAAAGGGAAATTATTAATTGCCACCAAGCCATACTCCATAAATATAAGTGAGGCCATAAATTCCTGAAAAGCATATTTTACTGGGGGAAGGGGGGTTGTTGTTTTTTTTTTTTTTTGGGGGGGGGGGGGGG
>JBDJHY010000001.1:916196-931996 GCA_039654485.1 Withania somnifera | reverse complement strand
TTCCTACACACATTGCTTTTCCTGTAAATTATATATAACAAAAAACAGTTTCTGCGATAAAAGTAGAATTGAAGGGGTTGGTTACTGTCTCTACAACCCCCCAAGTAAAAAATATTGCAAACTAAGCATTATAACTAATGCATCGAAAGCATAAAATTTTGCTTTAAGGTTTTGTGGCAGTTGGGGTGGGGGATCTGATCAACATGAAGGTCTGCAGTTTGAATCATTTAACTCCAACAGAGGCCATCAAGTCTTCGTATTCAGGATCACTCTCTTGTTTTTCAGTCATTGCTGGATTACCACCAGGATGAGGATGCCGAGGGACAGATGTGGGCGAGAAGGGGTCATATATTTGATGTGCTCCAGAGGAACCAGAGACAGGCCTATCATGCTGAAAGAAGACATTATTGGGAGCCTCAAAGTTCTGTGGTCGACGCATGGCAGTTGGATTATCTTGCTGAAGAGGCATGGAGCTTACTCTAGGAGGGAAAGAACCTACATGATTTGGAGCTGGCCTAAAGTTCATAGGTTGCATCTGAGGACCAGTAGGTGAAACCATGCCCTGTTTTGGA
Source organism: Withania somnifera (assembly GCA_039654485.1). Lineage (NCBI taxonomy): Eukaryota > Viridiplantae > Streptophyta > Magnoliopsida > Solanales > Solanaceae > Withania > Withania somnifera. Next base: position 931,424 of record JBDJHY010000001.1, on the reverse strand, counting down.
AATGTCGGGTGCCTAAATTGAGGGAGGGGTCCAGCAGGTCCTCGAGCAAAGTCAAGTGACTTAGGTGGTCCTGGCTGACTAATCTGATTGCTTAATTGGTGTCTTTGAAATCCTTGAATGACGTGTGGGGGATTTGGATTGTCTATTGCTGGTCGTAGATGATGGCGCATCATTTGGTTTGAAGGTGAAGGTTCCTGAGATCCAAATTGACTAATTAGCCTGGAAGCGGATGGCGAGGCTGAGTTCTGTGGATGGTGGAATGTAAAATCGCTACTAGGCTGCAGTGGTTTTGGAGTAAAAAAGGAAGTAGGTCTGGTAGAATTACTATTAAGAGAATTTCCAGGAATTGGATTAGGTGAGAGATTGGGAATGACTGGTTGTCCACTAGACACAGAGGGGTTCAAGAAATGTGCAGGGATAGATCCTGAAGATGGACGCAATAGAGGAGGCATATGCGCTGAGGGAGCTGGTACAGATACCTGGGGTGTGAAATTTTGGCCCCGGAAAACATCTATATGTGGAGCTGCAGAGACACCCATTGGTCGTGAAGTAAGATGATGACTTCCTTGAGGGGAAACTGTCGGAGGAGCATTGGCAGTCATGTTGCTTGGACCTTGACCTGTCTGGTTGCTCCATGGTGACAGTGACCATCCAGGGAAGTTCCCAGCTGGGGTCAATGGTCGGTCTGCATATGCTGTAGGAGGGACAGATTGAGGCAATGAAGACATAACTGGCCTGACAACTTGCGGAAACCCTGTTGGGGTCAGTTGGCCCTGAGAAAATTGAGGCGGAGTCATATTGGATTGAGGTGGTGTAGACCCAAAAGCTGGTATAGGATGTCTAAGTCCACCAATTTGTCCAAAAGGAGCGGAAGACATGTATGGCTGCTGCATTAGTGGTGCCTGTGGGCTAGAGTGAACAAAAGGGTTTCGAGGAGCTGAACCAAAGCCATCTTGCATACCCTGTGGTGGACCAAAGGGTGAGGGTGTATTTGAGAGGTTGGTAGGAGATGGTGATACTTGGTGAGGATTGCTGACCAAGGATGCTGAAGAGATCCCAGAGTTAGCGGGTCCTGCAGGTACTCGATTTTGAGATGTCGGTCCAGGAAACCATTGCCCTTGGTATGGCTGGAAATGACCTTGAAGTTGAGCAGGTTGTGTACCAACACCTGGTTGAGCCACCCCTTGATTTACTACAGGAGTTGTCGGGCCAGGTGTTGCTTCAACAGAAACAGTTTCTCCATCACCTGCCGCTTCTGTGGTTGTGGCCGCTGGAGTCACCTGAGAACCAAATGGAACACTTGATTTTAAGATACAGAAATAAAAACAAAAAATGTTTTACACGGGGAAAAAAAGAAGAGAAACTGAATTGCCACATTGGTATTTACAATAACACCGGGTAAAATACCATTATACTGGGTACTTACTGAAACTGGGGTAACCAGAAGTTCAATTAAAGCAACTGCAGCGTCAACCTTATCATATGTCTCAGCTGATACTTGGACATACATTTCCTCGTAAGCACCGGAGTCATTTTCACCAGAAGTAACTTCTACCTGGGACAGATTAAAACACAATCAATTTTCAAGAAATCAAGGAGAACAACAGGTATATGTTGTTGCAGCTCGTACAGGATACGTGACAATCCAGAGTGCAGACATCATGATACACTACTACGAGCAAATAGGGCATAGTTTCATAAGAGCTCCAGTTTATAGGTGTGTCTGTCTCCAGAGTAGTCTAAAGAATATATAATTGACGGATTGAATTAGGGGCATTACCTTCTCTCTGGTATCTGCTTTAGTACAATAAACCTTTACTTGAGCGCCAGTTTCCTGGTTTTCAGAAAATCAGAAACATTCAATGTTGACCAGGAACTACTTTTACTATGCAATCTACTAAAATAAGTAAAACTTCAAGGTCTTGGATACTAGAAATAGTTACCTTTTCCAGTTGCTTATGAGCAGGGCCAAAAATCAAACCAATAAAATTGTACCCAGGATGTTCTTTGATCTGCAGTAGAACATATAGAGATGCCTCATGAGGATCTATCACTTCCCCTTTGGTGATAATACGGCGAGTCTTACTCCGTGTCAGTAATAGATGGAATAATGTCGTCTCTTGATTAAAATTTTATATGCTTTCAGATTTGAGTGTGTGCATCATATGCCTTGACCTTATAAAAGGATAACAAGGAGTAATGAAATAATGTCATTCTTAATTACTATAACGTTCCACAGTTGAAGTTTCTATCATACAGCTTGACCTTAAAAAGCACAAACAATTGTACCAATAATAATTCCAACTAAGAGATCAGACAGTCAGTCGCCATATCCTGCATGATTTACATTGAAGAACTCCCAGGAGTCATTTTAAAGACAAATAAAAAATGGAATCCTTTATAGGTAGCATTTTAGGAAATATATACGAACGTTGAACACAACCTGGATACAGGTTACAGACGCAGTTTGAAATATGCTCAGCACATGAGATACTTAGCCAGGTATTAATTTGAGCTACATTTTCCCTCTTAAACAGCAAAACATGGCTTATAACTGAATCGAATCATTAGCACCATTGAGCATAAACTAAGAAACACCAAAACTCATGGCAGTCAGAATAAAATAAAAGACACGACAATGAATAAGGGGGCATCTAAACCTGCTCCTTTTTGTGGAAGCAAGGATCGGTGGGAGGAGAAGGAGAAGTAATAACAATTTTCTATCCATAGTTTGTCTAACTTGTTTTGCAAGGGCAGGCTATCATTCTCAGTGATATTAATGTGTATGAATACGTGCATCTAAAAGATCTTCCATGCTGTGCCCAACCCGAAATTGGTTCTATAAATAGGACCAGCAACGAGAAAAATATTCAATAGCTAAATGGTGACGGGCAATAACAGTCAGTTATAAACTTTGCGTTTGTGGATTCAAGTCTTATAAGATTGAAACACTATAGTTAATATCTTAAGCCAAGAAGTGTAATCCAATGCAATACAGATGATCCTAAATCTTGTTCCAGTTGATAAAAAAGAGAAAGAGCACAAAGTGCCAGACAAGGAAACTGGGTTAAACTTACAGGTACTAGAATTTTTGCCTCCTTTGGTACAGGCTTATAACCAGCAGGTGGCTTATAAGTGGGATTCAGTTTTAGAATCTCCCCTGGATATGAACAAAACAAGTAAGTTGTATGGTGCATTTGTTAATGGAAGAGTGAAAGTGACTCAAGGGATCAAACACAACATACCAATGGCTTCCCGTCTTTCAAGTTCCAGCGCTCTCACACTCTACATCCGCAGAAGACGTCAGCTTTTGAAGCTAACTAATGCAAAAATTGCAACTAAAAAATCTTAGTGAGGTATTTTACCTCATCATCAGGTTGATGATCTGAAGCCTCGTGATCTTTAGCAGGAGAGGCTGATAATGAGTCTCTGCCGCTTTCCCCTTCCAAACTCCTAGAAGCCAGTAGTTGTGTTATTTGATCCACTCGAGTCTGCCCAAAATTTGTTAGGCAGCAATATCACATAGTGGCACCTGGAGTAGGAAATTGATAAAAGCCATTCACACAGAATTACACTGTCTTTTAGGACGAATGGACAAAGGGAAATTATTAATTACCACTACTCCAATTGAGGCCATATATCTGAAAAAACATTTTTGGGGGAAGAGTGATAGCGACGCTGGAGTCGATAGAGTTATGACGTTCTTCAAGAAATTATCAAACAGAGAAGAACAGGAACTAGTACTGATTCTAGTCTAGGATGATCCTTAAGTTGCACAACTATATGTGAATGTAATTATAGTTTATTTCTATGTTGCTTGAATAACTCTCCTAAAATGTTGCAGCACCTGTGTCAAGTCCTCAAAAAATATCACTTTCACACACACACCCGTTAACATTTTTGAAGATACTGAGCAACATACTTTACTTTCAGGTGTTTGATCAATGTACCATAATACGTATACGCATATTGCATATTTTCAGGTGTTTGATCAATGTAACATAATACGTATACGCATATTGCATATATACGCATGTAAACGTATGTACAGTGTAACATAGTAAAACGAATTTTAAGGACTGTGCTTTGGAGTGCCCTTGTCCATGTTGTGGGTTTTCTTAGAGAAAGGCATGCCGCTGCTATGATTCTCTGTGTCTATATGGGAAACTCATGCATAAATTAACATTAAGGAGCACAAAACATACAACATACAAGAAAAACTGTGTAATCTCAACACGTCCCTACTATGTTTGAGTTTGGAACTAATGTCAGATTGTATACCTCTGATCAAGAATATAAAAGGCATTTCTTTCTGATGGAAGAAATTCAAAGGAGCGTAAAAAACGAAAAACAGAAAAAAAGGCCCATTCTTTACAACCTACATTTTTTTTTAATAAAGCATTACTTACAGAATATTTCTCAATTTCAAGACAAATGTTAAAAATGAACAGAAAGTGTAACTAGATATATATTTCAAAGTGCTCTAAAGCACCTGATAAGCCAAGGCCCTTGCTTTTCTGACAGTAGTATCCTGTGTGAGATCAGTGCCCCACTTGGTTTTCCTTTGCACCTGTTTAGTGCTATCACCATTTACAGAATCACTAGCTCCTTTTTTCCCTACCCGAAACACCGGAACCAGTGAACCTGCTAACTTGTTTTTTGGTATCACAAATCCAGTTTTATTGGCAAACATAGAGATCTTAGGACCACTCAATGGCGTCGTAGATGAATTGAACGTCTGAATGCCGCTAGATGCCTGATCAAGTTTTGTGCTCATATTTCCTTTTAAGCACACCCAGTACTCGGTATACTAACACCTGCATCATGAAAAACGAACAGAAGCTTCAAGAAAAAGAAAACCTAAAATCTAAATTACAGACAGTAAGTAATTAGACCACTAGACCGCTAAATCAACAGAGATTAGTTCAAGAGCTCATAGACACAATAGGCAGCTATCTGAAGCTCCACCCAACCAAGATCACCAAATTTAAGAAAGCTATATTATAACTTGTGCTATTACTGAACTTATAAAGGGAAAAAAAGGATTCCTAGTAGCAGTTATATATTACAACATATAGAGCTCTTTTTCCTTTTACAACATAAAGATCTGTTCACTGATACCGCAGCTCATAAATCTTTAAAGAAGCAACTGAAAATGAATATGAGGCAGGTCATTCAGTATGCATTTAGTCTTCGCGAATCTTCCATATGCTTTACATGGACCATATAATTGCCACAATATAGGCAAAATCAGGAGAATAAGAAATATAAAACAAACCACTAATTGATGGAACATGTGAATGGCCATATCTGATGTAATAATCCATCTAGTTGAGCTCTGAGCCTCAACACTTTACGCTGATAACTTGTATATATATGTTTTTTTTTTTCCAACTCAAAGACCTAAGTTCAAGCTGAAAGATGGATAATGTGCGCACCAATTCTCCACCAATCTTCATAATCTTGTTCCTTAAGATAAAAAAAAAATCAAAATAGAAAAAAATGCCTCTTTGTACAGCTCATTTACTAATCAACTTGTGTTACTATGGATTTGGGACCTGTTTGACCATAAAAATTACACTTTTGGAATAATTTTTTCATTTTGTTTGAAAATCAGTGTTTGATCAAGAAAATTCCAAATCTAACTAGAAGTCGTATTCTAAATTTGGAACAGTTCAGTTTTCACTTTTGAAGTTGTATTTCAGTACATTCAAGCATGAACATTCCAAATATTTTTTGTAAGAAGTATAACCAGACACAACTTCATCTTCAACTCCAACTCCATAAATTCCAAATAAAGTGAAAATACTTCGTAATCCATGGCCTGCCTGTTCATATATATGAGCTTACAATAACAATGATGTTTGAATGCATGGTATGCACATAACTAATTACAGAATACTACAATGCCCTAACAGCTGAAATTTGACCCTTGATTTTCTACTATAACTGCTATAAAATTGTTAACTTCAGAAGATGCTCCTAACCAGACATAGAACTCAAAACAAACTTTTAAAAATGAAAACACCCTAATACCAGTCAGATAGCATGTTTGCCCAAGTACTTTTGGGGAGTAACAATTTGTGTTTGCAAATTAATTTGAAAAGCACTTTTGTCCATTTAGAGCAACAATTTGTGCTTGACCAAGGTTCCCAAAGTGTTTCTTCCGGTGAAAAGCCATTTTTTCAGCTTCTACTACTAATCAAAAACACTTATTTTCCCTAAAAGAGTGGCTAAACATCCCAATTCTCTAAAATAAGCACTTTTGCAATCCTAGAAGCTTGGCCAAAAATGCTATAAATCTAATGCGGATAAATAATTCATTTTTCTTTTGTTTCTTTTTCCCTAAGCTAACATAGCAACAACTCTTCATGAACAGACGGGGATATTAAGATAGTCTATGTCATCCATCAAGAAATCCCCATCAAACAAATTGTAATACCAAAAACTGAGCTTTCCATTTTCCTCAAACATAAATGAAGCAAAATCTACAATGTTAAAACTTTCATTTTCTATACCAAAATTCCAAACCATTTCACACAGAAAAGGAACAACATATTTTGGATAGCACAAGAACAAAGGGATAAGAATTCAATGAAAGAACAAAAACTGAATCACAACTTCACAAACAAAAAATAGGAAGAAAAATACTGAAATGTATAACGCTTCAACAATAAACCATCCATACCCCCACCACCCACCCCCTCAACAAAGAAAACCTCAGCTGTCAAAATCCCAGGTTTGCACCCAAACACTCAAAAACACATTTTTTAAGAATAGAGATGCAAAACCTCAAGAGAATCGCTTGAAATGACGTTTCCACTTTCCTCAAACAAAAATGAAGCAAAAATCCACAACATTCAGACTTCCATCTTCTTCACCTTCATTCCCAAAGGACCCAAACCAAACTACCAAACAATTTCACAGAGAAAGGGAACTGCATATTTTGGAATAGCACAATAACAAAGAAAATACGTTCAATGAAAGAACAAAAAACTATCTCGACTTTATAGAAAAAACAAAAAGGAAAAAAAAAAGTTGAAATGTAGCACACTTTAACTGCAAACAACTCAACAACAACAACATCATACCAGTGTATTCCCACAAGGCAGGGTCTAAGGAGGGTAGAAAGTATACAGTTCTTACCACTAACTCGGAGTTAGATATGTTGTTTTCAATAGACGAAAGATGCAAAGTCTCAAGAGGATAGCTTGAACTGAACTTTCCACTTTCCTCAAATATAAGGGAAGCAATATATATAACATCCAAACCTTCACTTTTACCTTAATTTTCCAAAATCAAACTATCAAACCATTTCACACAGAAAGGGAAGAGCATACTTGACAATAGCACAAGAACAAAAACCGATTTTTTACTTATTAAAAGAAACAAAAAGAATCTAACACTTCAAACAATAAACCATCTATGACCAAAAGAACCTTAAATATCAAAAAGCCAGATCGTTTTTTGCACCCCAAATGTAGAAAAACACATTTTTACTACGAACGAGAGATGCAAAACCTCTAGAAAAAGCTTGAACTTCACTTTCCACTTTTCTCAAACATAAAGGAAGCAAAATCAACAACATTCAAACTTTCACATTTACCTTAAATTTCCAAAATTCAAACCATTTCACACTGAAAGGAAACAGCATTGGTGGACAGAGTTACATGTTACCTGTTGCTGGTGGGAGGTGTCAGATATTCCGTAGATTTAGTTGAGGTGCGTGAAAACTGACCCAGACACCACAGATGTAAAAAAAAAAAATACAGAAACGATAACACTTCAACAACAAACCACACATAACCAAGAAAACCTTAAATATCAAAACCCTATGTATTTTTCTGCACCCAAACGCAGGAAAAAAGAACACATTTTTACCAAGATGAAGATATGCTAACCTCAAGAGGCGATGAACCTCATTCACGTTCCACTTTCCTCAAACATAAAGGAAGAAAAATCTACAACCCATTTTCACACAGAAAGGAAACAGCATATTTGACAATAGCACAAGAAAAAAAAACAAATCTTGACATCGTAAAATTAAATAAAAAACGAAAAATACTAAAATGTGAACTTCAACAATAAACCACCAATAGCAGGCAAGGATATGGCTAGTGATCAATAAAATGGGTTAATAACAAGGAGTTCAGGCCAAAAATACTAAGATGATTCTTCCTATTTGTTCTGGCACATGTGGATTTAATTGAGGTGAACAAATACCAGGTACATTAAAAGAACAAAAATATAGCACCCATAACCAAGAAAACCTTAATATAAAGAAAAATAGTGAAATGTATAAAAAGAAGATATTTTTAGCAAGAAGGAGAGATGCAAACCTCAAGAAATGTAGGGAATCTTGTTTGAGAATTTCAGCAAAGGACTGGGTTTTGAGGGGTAATGAAAATAGGGGTTTATCATTCCATTGGTAAAAAAAAAAAAAAAAAAAAAAAAATTCTAATCAACAATATGAAGTTGATTTTTTAACAATCATATTGCCCAAATACGAAGAGCGTAACCATAGGTTTCGAGTTTAATTAGAATAACTTTCATGATATTTAATTAATTAAAGTATTTTAAAATTTAAATATTAAATAATTAATTTTATTTATTTTTTAATATTTTAACATACATAACTTATTTATATATAAATATATAATTTAAAATATTAATTAATCAAATTTAAAAGGGACATTCTCAAAAAATGTATTACACCGATTAATGTCAATGATACAATGAAAAAAAAATTTTTTTTTTTTTTTTTATCAATGCTAACCCAGTCGAGGTTTGCTCGTTACCCTTTGTCGTCTGATGATAATGATACGAAATTAAAAGCATTAGAATGGATTTAACAAAAACTAGGCAAATTCCATTTCATTAAATTAATTTTTTCCACATCTTCCGAGCATGCCAACGGCATTTAAAAGTTTTTGTAAACGATAACAAAGAGTAATACTTTTAAGAGTGCTGGACTCAACTCTAATACGATATCAAACCACGGGTGAGAACCAACAAATAAAGAAAGAAAATTATCCAAACTGAATTAACACTCTATTTTACTTATCAACATGTTAAAATGATAAAATCAGCACTCATATTTATTTAACTGTCAGTTCGTTTGTTGTTGTTTTAAATCTTATTCGATTTTTCTTTTCTATTTTCTTTCAATAGTTTAACTTACTCATAGAAATCGTCCAACGGTGAATGCTAAATGATATTACAAAGGCACAATTGATGAATGTGTATATATATTTAAAGTAAAAAGATCATTATAACCATAAAATATACGAACATTAAAGTTAAATCAATGTTATTAAGCATATTTAAATTATATTCCGCATTCATGCAAGGTCTAAAAAAAAATCGGATTTTGAAGATCTAATGTAGGCACTCCATACTAACAAAAGCATATGTTAGCTAATTTCAGAGTTTAGCCATTAAGTTATGTGGAGATAATTTTTCCTTGCTCCAAGGCTTCTCTTTGCTTCTGATAGGGTAAATAATTTAAAAAAAAAACACTTTTTCCATCCCATCCAATAACAATGGAAATTCAGATTCCTTAAGTACTGATCTATATTGTAGATATTCCTTAATAACACTTACATATCCAGTATATTCCACAAAGTAGATTTGAGGAGGATATAGTGTACATCGTCCCTACCACTACATCAGAGTTGAGTAAAAAGATTGTTTCCAAAAAATCCACTGGCTCAAGGCAAAAACAGAATAAAAATGAAATTATACAAGAACAAGAAACAAAAAAGTAAGAAAACAGATAAAAGCAAAAGCAATGCTATCACAAAATGATATTACAAATAATCTACCCGAAACAATAAACCTTCCAGGAACAAGACCCTAAAAGCAAAACACTACGCCCTAGCACGGAAGACAAACAAAGCAATTCTACCTACTATCAAAACTAACACCATCCTGATAACCTTCTTCCCTACTATCTGTAGATATTCCTGTATGAATGAGTCAAACAAGTGTATGTACCTTTTTTATATCCAAATTACAACACCCACCAGCCAATATGTATCTCTCATATCCAAATTACAACTCCCACCAGCCAATAAGCATGGCATCTCACACTATTAGCACCTATCTCTGAATTTACAAATAATTGTGTAGAAAGGCTTTAGTGCACCAAGCACTCCACATTCACAAAAGATTCAGGAAAGACCACATCCAAGGGATGTTATAAACAATCTGTCATGACACAAGTATCAGTAGTTTATTTTATGACTCAAACATGTGACCTATAAGTCATACAACTTTGTACTTACAAATTGTTGTGTATGGAAAGCAAAATTGGTTTTTACAACATTCATTGGTAGACGCAATTGAATCATTCTAGATCATGTAAAATCAAACTATGTCAAAAGTGGAGATTTTCAAGGTTTAAATGCGAAGAAACAAACTGCTCAACCAATACCCACATCTCTACTCTACTTTTATCCTTCAAAACTGGAATAGCTGATGCTGCTGCGAGGTAGCCATCGGGAACGATAGTTCAAAAATAGAGCTGATTATGGTGAATCAGACAAAGAGAAAGTTCAGCTTTAAGTAACTGAAAAGTGAAAAGTATCACACGTCTTATGTGAAAGGGTAGAAATTAGAGAAGAGCAGACTGCCGAGCAAGATGTAAGCTGCACAATATATCCAAATAATGTATCCCCATCTCTTGCTAAGACAAGGAGATGCCATGACATATGAGCCAAACCAGTAGAGAGGGGGACTGGCAGATAAGAATCGTGTTGAAACCTGTCAAAGTGGCCGGAAGGGAGTCAGATATATTTTTGCTAGCGTGTTTAAGTATAGGTTAACTGACTCCCTAACTTGAGATGAAACTAAAACTTTCAATAAACTAGATTCAGATTCTCATACTCAGAAGGCAGAGTTGATGCACAAAAGGACAAAACGAGCAGAAGGGAGATAATCATTTCGTGGCAGAGGACAATGCAAGCAAGAAAATGGTAATGTATGTCCATTTCTAGAACATGAAAGAAGTTAATCAGCTGTACTCAATGTGCTCAAAGACATCAAAACTTCCCAGAAGAAGTTTATGCCTCTGTTTAGTTTACAAGAACTTTTCCTTACTTGCATTCCCGCAAAAAGTCTTCTAATTTTAGACAATTCAAGATTTTGCAAAACTTAATTAGAGTGTGGCAGAGATTTTCTCACCATCTTCTACAACAGCAACATACTTGGTGTAATCCCACAAGTGGAGTCTAGAGAGGTAAGATGTATGGAGACCTTTACCCTTTGTGGCAGAGGACAATGCAAGCAAGAAAATGTAAATTATGTCCATTACTAGAAGATGAAAGAAGTTAATCAGCTGTACTCAATGTGCTCAAAGACATCAAAACTTCACAGAAGAAGTTTGTCTCTGTTTATTTTACAAGAATTTTTCCTTACTTTCAAAAAATCTTCTGATTTTAGATAATTCAAGATTTTGCAAAAGTTAATTAGTGTGGCAGAGATTTTCTCACCATCTTCTACAACAGCAATATACTCAGTGTAATCCCACAAGTGGGGTCTGAAGAGGTAAGATGTACACAGACCTTTACCTTTATGGGGTAAAGAGATTGTTTCTGATAAATCCTCAGCTCACAAGGAATGTCGTCGAAGCAGGATTGCAAGGAAAATATGACAACCAAATACAAGACGCAAAGCAAATGAATAAAAGAAAAAGAAAAAAACTAGTTTGAACTCACAAATCTCATCTCAAGTGAGAAAAAGGACTTGGAATAGGTAGAAAGGGTAAAAGTAGGAGACATAAGCAAACGATTCTCGTTGCAATTACTCTTGAAGTAAAAAGGCCAAGGAAAAGAAAAAAGGAAGATTGGTTGTAAATATTAGCTAGCTTAATATATGTATAATATGATAAGCAAAATCAGTAAAAGAGAATGTCCTGTTCAGGGAAATGTTGCATAACCTGTCATGATCGGAGTTACTCTATTCCAATTTATGTGGCAACATTTCCTTTTGAATCCACTCAACAAAAAATGGCAGCTTCCTAAATTTGAAAACAATTTAACTTAACTTTCAATTTTACACTTAATAAGAAGCTTTATAGTCACATAACTGTTATTGAGATGTTTCAAAATCTTATGACCATACAAATTTTATGACATGTTTATGATCACAAATTTCAATAAATATTTCTTCCTTAATCAAAACCCGCATCTGTTCAAACTTTGTCACATAATTTGAACGAAGGGAGTATTCAAAATTGGAATTTATCATAAGGGTTATGCAAATTGGAAACACTAAAGAGAAAGATTTAGTCCAATAATAGTTATCCCACCATTATAGCAAAATCTAGGTAACTATGCTCCTAGTAATGATATCACTTCAGAAAAGGAAAAGAGCTGACCTGTACATGCATGACAAAAAAAGCTGTTGCAACCATGAATACAAGGTGTAGAACGAAGGGAACAACAGTAACTGGTTGAAATCCTGGATTCTCTGATGCTTCATCTTCTGAAGGCTGTACCACATAATTCTCGGCTCCCACAGCTGGTTTCCGCCGTCTAAGAGAATGGCCTATCCCAAATGAAGTAAAAAATGAGCATTGTCTTCACATTTCAATACAAAATTGTGAAATCATGTCCCATAGGAATGTGATGAAACATACTGCCAGTCATTTTTATATGAGTTGGAAGAGAAAATCATTTTAATGCACACAACGATGCACATCTTATCACAATGTGCAGCACATTGAAAGAAATGGGCAAGTATATCCAAACTCAATGCCGAACCGCACAACATTCAAATGTTCATCATAAGCAGTGTACCATCTCTGTTTTACCAACCACCAAAACTAAGAATGTGGCCATACGCTAGACCGGGAAAATGATGCCCGGTCTTCAGTTGTAACCAGAAACACCAAACCTCCCTTTCATACATGATAAAAACATGTTCTTTTAAATCTAAGTATCAAGCTATACCTTGTCCGGCATCAGATCTGTTTTCCAATGAAAAGCCAATACTCCTGGGTCCTGCACTTCTCGCCAGAGGAATGGATGAAGCAGAAAGTTCTTTATTTGGAGAGGATGCCCGAAAACCAAGTGAGAGAAAAACCTCAGGCCATAGCTTCACATAATGTATGATAGTGCAGAGAGCAAGAGATAATATTGGGGATGCAAGAACAAAGTTTGGAATTTGTTTTACTTGAAAGTACTTTAAGAAGCCCACACCCCTGAGACAGAAGAAATATCAGAGTCAGCCTTTCCTCCTGGTAGCAGTCAACATTGATTTAGACAAGGACACTAGTGTTTTCCTTTTGTTCTTTTCTACTTTTTTTTTTTTTTTTTGAGTCAAAAGTTAAAGTAATGCATGAGAATAATATCTACCAATGAAGTCATTACTATCTTGGGTATAATAGATCAGTTAAAAGCACCAATGTGCCTTTTACATGGACTGATCTCCTGTTACTAAGATCAAGTAAAACAGCGTGGAAATTTTTTGTAAAGCTACAAGATAGAGCGCATATCCCCTTCCCTCACCAAATAAATCAAACACCGCCACACAGGGTGAGTAACTGATGATTACTTGGCCGACCAATCACCCATGAGAAAGTCCGATTTTAGATAGGTATTTGTCGATCCAGACAAAAGGGCCCATCAGAGCCCCACACCCAAATGGCAAGCTCACTTCAAATAGATTGCAGAAAAGTTCAAATTCAACTATACGTTAAAGAATTTGTGCACAAAAATACAAATAATATGAAATAGATGGCAAGAAATGGGAGACAGGAATATGATGGAAAGATCAAGGTAGTTTTCAGCATTGGGATTTTTCAATTATTTATAAAGAAATAGGGGTGAAGATGGGTCTAAACCTTGAGGAAAGGACTAAGTAGTTCTTCTAGGGCATTAGGACTTTCTAAAAGTACAAGAAATTGAAAATTCTTCTATATTAGTCTTAACAAGAAAACAATCATATATCAAAAGTTTCAGCTGAATAAGATAAAACTGTAAGATATCTATCAGATCAAATTAATTGCTGAAGTGGCAAGTGAGAGTTTGAAAAGGTAGAAAAGGTACCAACATACCAATAACGACTTTGAATATAGTTGTAGAGTAAAGGAAGTCTTGCCTTGCACCAAGGCCTCATTTCATCTGAAGTGCCTCCCACACACATATTATAGTACCCATAGGCTTGAAAAGCAATAAACGGGAAAATGATAAATAAGCTACGCAAAGCCCCAGAAATAAGCACCAGCAAGGTCACCTGGCAACATGTGGAAGATTTTGTTAGAGTAATCTCGGACAACAAAAGCATCACTTCCACTACAGCTATATGCTATATTTGTCGAATTCCAAGAAGATCATTGATGCTCAAATAAATTGATAGTTCATCATAATCATGAAAACTATGAAGAAAGCATAATGCAAACCACTGAAACCTAACATGCTCCCTTAGCCCCAATAAATCTTTGTTGAATATATTAGGACATCCCAAAAAGTTATGTGAGTCTATTTTAAAATTTTAGTTTATACAACTCTCACAAATTTTAACAATTTATGTACTTTTTGTTATCAAATTTAAAATGCTATAACAATCAAACAAACAACTTCAACAACGATGTCCGGTAAAATAGTGTAACATAATATGGCAAGGAGGGAGTTCTATGAGGAGTATGAGACTCCAAAATAACTTTGCTCAACCACCATTACCATTTCTCGATTTGTGTGTGTTATCCTTACATAGGGACATGCTAATCTTCTTTGTGTTGTTCCAATAATTGGATGTCACCAAAGGGACACTCGAACACCATTAAGTTTAAAAAGATGGATATAACAAGCATACTGTTGATAAGAAAGTTCAGAGCAAAAAAAGAAAACTGACTTTCGGAAAGGAGCGGGATAGGCGGAGTAAGGCTTTGAGTTTAAATAAATAAATAAATACTTGAGGGAGATAATGAGAGGAATAAAGGGTGGAAATGGAGGAATGTTGACCTTTTCAGCACTGACTTTTTATTTGTTAACGCAAAAGCTTGTAGATAATAAGGTATTAATTTCAATATTCATTCCTTCCTTTTTGTCCTTTGGTCCCAGAAACGAGCAAATTCGATATGCCTTAGTCTAGCTCCTTTAGGGATGGCAACGAGGCAGGGGCAGGGACGGTTGAGCCTTAAACCTCAAATTTTTCAATCCGCCCCGCATTACATTTTTATGTGTTTTCGGGGGAGGGGAAGGGGGGGGGAGAGGGGGGGTGAGG
>JBDJHY010000001.1:894794-916096 GCA_039654485.1 Withania somnifera | reverse complement strand
TCCCCCCCCCCCCGCCCTCCTCGCATAAACCCACTCCGCGCCGCATTATTTGTTTGACTTTAAAAATCGAATTACTAGATTACATACAATTTTTACTATTGAATTTATTTTATATTTGTACGTGTGTAGCATAGATAAACTATTTTTTTTAATTTTTACTCATTTGTTGCGAGTATATATACTATTAACACACAGTTACTTTCTAGGCATTGGGGGAGTACAACCCCGTAATTTGATGCATAAAGTCACAAAAAACTTGTAATATAACATACTTTTCGGGTTTTCTTTTTGCAATATCTTAGAAATACTATTTTTTTAGTTTTTGTTTTGTTTGAACCTGCATAGACCCGCAACCCGCCCGCCTCGCATTAATTTTCTAAAAAATTATTCCAACCCACCCCTACCCCGCTTTGTCCTGCATATCCTTAAACCGCCACCCGCCCCACATAGCCTAAAGCCCCCACCCCATTGCCATCCTTAAGCTCCTTTACCTCTTTTTTTTTTTTTCTAAAAAATATCTCACATAGAACCCTCTTTGTCTCGGTTTTTGACATTCTTCAGGTTAAAGCGACAACTGTAACTGCTTTAGATACATGGATAAAAAGCTTGACAGGCTCATCCACTTTTTTTCATGGATGATCCATCAGGCAACCAAATCCGCTTGAGTCATCATCCGCGAGTATATTTTATTACCACTTATGTCATGTTAAATAGAACTCCCTGAAGCCCCTTGGGAAGTAGTGTGCCAACTACAGCTTTCACGAGGTCACAGTAAAGCAGTGCAGCTCAATTTAGTATAAGTCTCTGCCTCTTCTTTATATAGCAAGATTCGATTTTTACAAACAATCATAATGTACTGAGCAATGATCTAGAGAAAAAAGTTACATCGATCTAAGGAAGAGAAGCAAGAGAGCAAAACTTACACCAGCATGTTTTCTAACAAAAGCTGCTTTATAGGACCTATGCATTGTCTGGAAACAAATATAGCCAGCATTAAGCACTCCATTCGACCTTGCAAATCCAGAGAGAGCAAACCAAAGTGTTGCAATATTATTTGAACCCCTCATGAGATAATACAATCCTCCAATGGAACACAAAGCATACATACTCTCAGTATATCTGTGAACAGACAGGATAGAACATACTCATATGCTTCATCATAATATGAGGCAAATGCAAGGCCGGGCAGAAGAAAATACATGGATGAGTAGAATATGGAGGCAGGATTGAGGCAAAACAATATTGAAGCTCTCAATGCCAGCTCTGAGTCCTTCAAGATAATAGCTGAGAGCCTGTGAAAAAATAACATAAAGAATAATAAGCTGATTAAGAAAAGGAAATAAATTCCTTCATGAATGTGCACAGAAGATGTGAATTCAATGTATCATATAAGATTTTATATGACATATCATTATGAATATGTAAGTATCAATTGTGTAGTTTGTGCAAGCAAGTGGAGAATGACTCTCCAGAACAAAACTCTTGATATCGTAAGCTGATTGAGCTCAAACCAGAAAGGCTGTCATGGAGGACCAGTATGGGTAGCGCTGTGCTGGATTTTCAACAAAAATGCTACTAAAGTTGAGCTAAGCCACAGCCATTGACATGGATTATAAAGCTTATAAAAAGAGCAAACACCATTGACATGAACGTGTGTTTACTTTACATCTATTAACTGAATTTCAAGAAACTATCCAGCATAGGACATTACCTGTACAGATAAAAAGCAGCCAAAACGAATGCAAAGTTATTAAGCACATAACCAGATAATCCGAGAACAGCTCTATGTCCGATAAAGGGTATCAATGGGGCAAACACTGCAAATACAAAATTCCACAATCTTTTCAATCCAAAAAGTAAGAAGTAAGAAACAAAAAGCTAACTTCTGCACTGAAACAGAAAAAACAACAAATTACATGCATAATGAGCATCATTCTTAATGAGCAGGATAAGATTTTTTGAAGCATGACATGTAACAGATCAGTGGTTTCACGTTTATCTATATCCATACAACATGAAAAGCCAATCCTGTTGTTTCTGTAGTCTCTATTAGAGCTTGTTGTAGTGTAGTGAAATAGTGATATTGCATTAATCAATAACTATACTATGAAATGCCAATCCCATAGATTATATTGTTTCTCTTTGATCCTGTTCGCGAGCACAGCTGCTGATCAAGAAGTACTTTATCAACTGGTGTTTCTAAATTCCAGAAGAGGCAAAAAAATTAGGTGATTCTATCCGTTTGTCCAAACCTTGATGGACAAAGTTACCCCGGTAACTATGCAAGTGGAAGGCAACAAGTACCGCGTGAAATTAGTCAAAGTGTACCTAAACTGGTTTGGACACCTGGGTTATCAAAAGAAGTCCGGTGCTTCAAAAAAAGCACAACAACAACAACCCAGTGTAGTCCCACAAAGTGTGTATGGGAGTGTAGAGTGTATGCAAATTTTACACTCTAACTCAAAGGTATAGAGGCCTTTCCGATAGACTCTCGGTTCACGACAACAGTCTAGAAAAAAAAAAGCAATGGAAGCTTCTAAAGAATAGTACTTTTTAAAAGTTTCAATAAATATTCGGTGCATTAGCTTAGAAAGCATTTTAAATTTTGTATGCTAAAAAATAACAAATAAGACCCAAACACTTTGAATAAATGGTTTTACAAATGGGAATGAGTGCACACATATAATATGTTATTATTACTACTATAACAACATACCAAGTATATTTTTACAAAAGTGGGGTATAGGTTGGGTAGAATGTACGTAGTTCGTACCACTACCTTAGAGGTGAGGTAGAGAGGTTATTTCCGATAGACCCTCGGCTAAAAAAAACAGCCTAGAAAAAAAACATAATACAATAACATGAAACAATGTGTAGTAAGTAACAAAACAACAGATAGTAACAAAAACAAGACTATCACAAAATAATATTACATTCGATCTACCCAAAACAACAAACTCCACCAAAATTTCAAGAATAAAACAATACAAACAAACACTACGATTCCAAGAACGCAAAGCGAAACAAAGCAACCTACCTAACAGCAAGAACAAACTTTATCCTACTAACTATCTACTCTAAAATGCGCCACACCTTCCTATCAAGGTCATGTCCTCAGTAAGTTGTAACTGCTCCATGTCATTCTAATTACCTTCTTCCAATGTTTCTTCGGTCTACCTGCCATTCATAACCAACCTCTCACACCTCCGCACTGGAGCATATGTGCCCCTCTAAATCACATACCTGAACCATCTCAACCTCGCTTCCCGAATCTTGTCTTCCACTTGTCTTCCACAGAAGTCACCTCTAATCTCCTCATTCTTGATCTTACCCCTCCTAATAAATTCACATATCCATCGCAACACCCTTATCTCCGTCACCTTCATCTTTTGGATATGAGAGTTCTTGACCAGCCAACACCTCACCCCTGATAAGATAGCTAGTCTACCCCCACTCTATAGAACTTCCCTTTGAGTTTAAGAAGCACATTTTTATTACACAACTCCGAATGCGAGCCTCCGTTTCATCCACATTGCACCAATACAGTGCGAGACATCCTAGTCAATCTCACCATTACCCTGGATCATAGACTCAAGATACTTGAAACTCTCTCTCTTTTGAGTGATTCGTGTATTAAGCTTCACTATCACGTCATCCTTATGCGTCACCTCACTTAACTTACACTCTAAATATTCCGTCTTGATCCTCCTCAACCCAAAAATTTTAGACTCAAGGATTTGTCTCCAAACCTCCAGCTTAGTGTTAACTCCTCTGCGTGTCTCGTCAATCAAAACTACATCATTCGCAAATAACATACACCATGGCATCTCGCCTTGAATTTGCCACATCACTCCATTCATCACCAAGGCAAACAAAAAGGGGCTAAGAGTCGATCCCTAATGCAACCCCTTCAAAACAGAAAAATGCTCTGAGTCTTCTCCCACAGTTCTTAGACGAGTCTTTGCTCCATCATACATTCCTTAATCGATCTAGTGTATTGTCACACGAACACCTCTAGTCTCCAAGCACCTCTATAGAACCTCCTTGAAGATTTTGTCGTAAGCCTTCTCTATCGATGAATAACATATGTAAGTCCTTTCTTTTTCTATAGTGTTCCACCAATCTCCTAAAAAGATGAAAAGTTTTAGTAGTCAAGTGTCCTGGCATGGATCTGAACTGATTCTCTGAAATAGTTATAATCTTCCTTAACCTCAACTCCACTACCCTTTCTCAAACCTTCATCATGTGGCTCAACAACTTAATACTCCTATAGTTGTTACAATTTTGAATGTCATCTTTGTTCTTGTACAAAGGAACCATCGTACTTTATCTCCAAACTTCAAACATCTTCATCGTCCTGAAAATGGCATTAAACAACTCGGTCAGCCACTCTATATCTAACCCGCCTAAGCTCCTCCGAAAATGCACTGAAGTCTTATCTGGCTCAATCGCTCTACCCCTACGTATTCGACGAATAACACCCTTAACCTCCATAATCTTTATACGCCTGCTCAGACCTTTTCGTTAGTGAAATCTCTTTCTAACGGAAATTCAAAAAGTTTTATTATACGGAAAACAAACATAAATAAATAATAAAACGTTAGAATAACTTGAATCAACTTGAAAAAATAATTTAATTATTTTTAAATTATTCCATTAGATAATAATTGAATAATTTAACGCAATCACGACACTTCTCTGAGTGTTAGAGGTCACCCAGCACAAAGCCGTTGTCCCCCTCTTTGTTCGAGAGTTCATAAAAGTATGACTGCCATCTCTTCCTGAGGACCTCCTCCACCAATACTTTGTCGTCCTCACCCTTGAAGCACTTCACTTGGTCAAGGTCATGGGCCCTTCGCTCCCTTGCTTTAGCGCCTATATAACTTCTTATCCGCACCTTTACCCTTTAACTCCGCATACAAGCTTTCAAACGTTGTTGTCTTAGTTGTTGTAATCACTGACTTAGCCTCCTCCCTAGCTATCGTATACCCCTCTCTATTCATCTGTTTCACCTCAATCGTACTCTCCACCCACTTCGCATAAGTCCCTTTCTTTGGCTCCACCTTCATATGTACTTCTCCATCCCAACATCAGTCCCTTTGACTCCTGCCAGATCGACCTCTCGACACCCAACAGCTCGCTAGTCGTTTCCTTAATGCAACTAGCAGTCTCATCACACATATTGTCTGCATCCCCCACTACTCCCCAACTCAACTTCTCCCAATATCCAAGGCACTAGTCATAGTCAAGCTACCCCATTTGATCCTAAGTTGATCATCCATAACCCTCCTCTTCCTCTACATCGTGATTTCCAAATCCAACACCAAAATCTTATGTTGAGTAGAAAGGTTCTCACTTGGGATAGCCTTACAATCTCTACAAAGACACTTATCCCCCTTTCTAAGGAGCAGACACCGAACTACAGATGGTAATTAAGTGTTCCTCATTCTAGAGAAGCTTAAATTCGCTACCATCAATCCGAAAGCTCTAAAAAAATCCAAAAGGAAAACTCTTCCTTCATTTTTTTACTCCAAAAGAAAAGCCTCTATTCACATTAACATAACCAATTGGTGAAGATCCATTATGGCTATTGAAGTCACCTCCTGTGAAAAGCTTCACGGTATTAGGCACATCGCTCACCACCTCATCCGCGACCTCACAAAAGCTCTTTTTTCTCCTTGTGATCTAAGCCCACTTGCAATGCATAAGCACTAATGATAGTTAAAGTAAAACCTCCAATGACCAACTTAATCGATATCATCCGATCATTGACCCTTCTAACCTTTGCACTTGCTCCCTAAACTCTTTATTTACCAAAAGACCTACCCCAATCCTATTCCTCACGTCTCCTGAGTACCATAACTTATACCCATCCACATCTCGCGCCTTAGTACCAATTTATTTGATCTCCTAGACATAAGCTATATTAGTCCTTTTCCTAAGAATCTTCACTAGTTCTATGGACTTTCCTAAATGTTATTACTACATTCGTCCCAAAAATAAAAGTGTCATCTTAGCAAAAAAATTTGTCTCAAAGTTCATTACGACTTAGATTACATGATCAAGATCAAAGTGTCCGTCCGTTCAGCAAGGTAAAATTAGTGTACTTTTCCAACTATGCTCTTATTCTTCATTTTCTAACAGTGTTCTATTTTCAAAAGATGTTTTTTTAAATAGAGTAAGTTTAGTAGGGTCGTGGAACCTAGGAACTTTACAAGGTAAGTCCATAAAACTCGTAAAGATTCTTCGAAAGAGGTGTATTAACATGGCTTGTGTCCAGGAGACCAAATGGGTAGGTTCTAAGGCGCGGAATATGGACGGGTATAAGTTGTGGTACTCCGGAGGAGTGAGGAATAGGAATGGAATAGGAATTTTAGTAAATGAAGAGCTTAGGGAGTAGGTGGTAGAGGTTAGAAGGGTAAACTATAGGATGGTGGCAATTAAGTTGGTCGTTGGTGGCCCTATTTGGAACATTATTAGTGCCTAAGCTCCACAAGAAGGCTTGAACGAGGAAGAGAAGAAGTATGTTGGATGAGGTGGGGAAAGGTGTGCCCATCACTGAGGAGAAGCTTTCATAGGATGAGATTTTAATGGGCACATTGGGTCTTTTCCAAAAGAATATATCGATGTGCATGAAGGCTTTGGTTTCGGGAAGAGGACTAACGAAGGAGTTTCACTTTTGGATTTTACGAGAGCCTTTGGATTGGTGGTTGTGAATTCGCACTTTTCGAGAAAGGAGCAGCACTTGATTACATTACGTAGTTCGATGGCCAAGACGCAGATAGACTTTTTTCTATTTAGGAAAGGGGATAAAGTCTTTGTAATTGTAAGGTTATTCCGGATGAGAATCTTTCGACTCCACATAGGCTTTTAGTGATGGATTTGGAGATAAAGAAAAGGAAGAAGAGAAGAGGATGGTGGATGATCGACCTAGGATCAGATGAGGTTAGTTTGACTATGGCCAATGCCCTGGAGATAGGAGAGAAGATGGATATGGATATGAGGGCTTGGGGTGTAGTGGAGATGCAGATAATATGTAGGATAAGACCATCAGTTGCTTTAGGGACACGGCAAAAGAGGTATTGGGTATCTCGAGAGGTCGGTCTGGCAAGCATCGAGGGACTGGTAGCGGCATTAAGAATTTCAAGGAAAGGTGAAGGCAAAAAAAGGGGCTTACGTAAAGTTGGTGGAGAGTACGACATTGACGAGGAGAAGCAAATGAGCAAGGAAGAGTATAAAATGGCGAGAAAGGAGGCGTAGTTGGCGGTTACGACGGCTAAACCAGCAGCGTCTAAAAGATTATATACATAATTAGAGGATTCAGTCAGGGATAAGAAATGGTAAGGCTGACCAAGGTGAGGGAGCTGAAGACCCATGAACTTGACCAAGTGAAGTGCATCAAAGATGCGGACGCAAAAGTTTCGGTTAGGAGGTTCTCGTTATAAGGAGATGGCAATCATATTTCCATAAACTCTTGAACGATGCGGGAGACAAAGGCGTTGTGCCAGGCGACTTAGAGCACTCAAAGAAGTGTCGCGATTTTGGTTATTATAGGTGCGTTATGGTTGAGGAGGTCAAGAGTGTTATGCATAGGGGTAGAATGACTGGGCTGGATGAGATCTCAGTGGAGTTTTGGAAGAGCTCTGGCGGGGCAGGTATGGCGGGACTGACTGAGTTGTCTAATGTCATTTTCAGGACGGCGAAGACGCCTGAGCTTGGAGATGGAGTACGATGGTTCCTTTGTACAAAAACAAAGGTGACATTAAGAATTGCAACAACTATATAGGTATCAAGTTGTTGAGCTACATGATGAAGGTTTGGGAAAGGATAGTGAGGTTGAGGTTAAGGTTAAGGAAGATTGTAACCATTTCAGAGAATCAATTAGGCTTCATGTTAGGACACTCGACTACTGAAGCTATTCACCTTGTTATGAGATTGGTGGAACAGTATAGAAAAGAAAGGAGGACTTACACATGATTTTCATTGATCTAGAGAAGACTTACGATAAAGTTCCTGAAGAGGTTCTTTAGAGGTGAGTTAGAGGATAGAGGTATTTCCGTGGCGTATACTAGATTGATTAAAGATATGTAAGACGGAGCCAAGACGTGTAAAAACAGTGAGAGGAGTCTTGAACCATTTTTCAGTTGTGATGAGATTGCATCAGGAATCAACCCTTAGTGCATTTTTCTTCGCCTTGGTGATGGATGGTTTGACGCGGGAATTCCAAGGAGAGGTGCCTTAATGTATGTTATTAGAGAATAATGTAGTTTTGATTGACGAAACTCATAGAAGAGTTAATGCTAAGTTAGAGATATGGAGACAAATCCTTGAGTCTAAAGGCCTTAGATTGAGCAGAACCAAGACAAAGTAGTTGGAGTGCAAGTTTAGTAAGGTGGTGTAGGAGGATGACGTGATAGTGAAGCTTGACATCCGGACCATCCTTGAGAGAGACAATTTCAAGTATCTTGGGTCTATGAATCAAAGTAATGAAGAAATTGACGAGGATGTCTCTCATTATATTGGTGTCGCGTGGATGAAATGGAGGCTCACATCTGGGGTTTTGTGCGATAAGGAGGTGCCTCCAAAACTTAAAAGTAAGTTTTATAGAGTGGCGGCTAGGTC
Source organism: Withania somnifera (assembly GCA_039654485.1). Lineage (NCBI taxonomy): Eukaryota > Viridiplantae > Streptophyta > Magnoliopsida > Solanales > Solanaceae > Withania > Withania somnifera. Next base: position 907,474 of record JBDJHY010000001.1, on the reverse strand, counting down.
AGCTATGTTGTATAGAGAGGAGTGTTGGCCAGTCAAGAACTTCCACATCCAAAAATTAAAGGTGGCGGAAATGAGGACGCTGCGATAGATGTGTGGATTTAATAAAAGCGACATAATTCAAAATGATATTATTAGAGACAAGGTAGGAGTAATTTCAGTGGAGGCAAGATGCAGAGGCAAGGTTAAGATGGTTCGAACATATGATTAAAAGGGACACAGATGCCCAAGTCCAGAGGTTGGTTATGGATGAATTAAAACGAGGTAGAGGTAGAGGTAGAGGTAGAGGTAGAGGTAGAGGTAGAGGTAGAATGAAGAAATATTGGAGGGAGGTGAGTTATAGCTTACCGAGGACATGACCTAAGATAGAAAGGTGTGGAGGATGCGTATTATGATAGAAGGTTATTAGGATGGAGTTAATTCTTGTTAGTAGGTAGGTTTGCTTTATTTATTTCCCCAGCTAGGAGTCATAGTGCTTTGCTTATATAGATATCAGGTAACTCTGTCCACCAAGGCTAAGAACAAATGGAAAAGAATCACCCAGTGTTCTTTGTCTCTATTGGGATTTGAACCTGAGACCTTTGGCCTCATGGTTCTTTCACCCACTTCGTTGACCACAAGCCACACCCGTAGGTGCTTATCTGTTTTTTTATTATTTTGTTTTTGTTCTGTTTTTCTTTTTTACTTTCTATTATTTTTTGTTCTTGTATTACATTCTTTTATAGACTATTTTATCTTTCTCGAAAACATCTTGTCTACTTCACCTCAGAAATAGTGGTACGGATTGCGTAAATTCTATCCTCCTCAGACCCCACTTTGTGAGAATATACTAGGTATATTATTGTTATTATTGTTGTTATAGGGTAAATTTAGTTAACAAAATATCGTATTTAGGGAAGCAGAGCCTAGAGGTAACGAGTAAAATTACTGTCATGTGACCAGGAGGCGAGCGTTCAAGTCTTGAAAAAAGCATCTTGCATAAATGCAAGGTAAGGCTGCATACAATAGACCTTTATGGTCGGGCCCGTCTCAGGACCCTGCGCATAGCGGGAGCTTTAGTGCACCAAGCTGCCCTTTTATTTCTATACATTGTATTTAGGGATCGTTTGTTAGAGTGCATTAGAAAAAATAATAAATGCATTAGCTTTGTGTATTACTAGTATCTTGTTTTGTACACTTTTTCAACCTATGACATTAGTTATATACTTTCTAGTTGGTATTAAGTTATGTGGTATAACTAATACTTGGAAATCCATGGTATTAGTAATTCAAGGGACTTTACTACATGCATTATCATGATTAAAGACAATTGAAAGTAACACTGCAAGATAGGTGAATGATTTTTCAATAAAAAAATAAAGAAACAAATGTAGTAATTTTAAATTTGGGTTGAGAAAAACAACATTATATTAACACATAACTCGTAGAAGCAATTCGTTGACACCTATAAGCATAGGAATCTGAAAAACTTTAGATAACGATTTCAGCAAACAATGAAAAGCTTGACTTTTGATTTTTCATCAATGAACCCAACTCACTATTCAAATAAAACTGAAGAGCGACTTTAATACATGCATTAGCATGGCTAAATACACAATTGTCCTCAAAACCTTTTTCTACATCGTTTCCACCATATTTATGGAAGACATTTTTTAAACAAGTAATTTTAAAAAAAAATTATGCAATGCATGATATCCGCAGCAGAACTAGAATTTTTATGAAGGAGATTCAAAATTTGAAAAAGTAAGACACAAACTAGCCGAAAGGGGTTCAAGATCTAATACATACTCATACACTATATAAAAGATAATTCTAACCATGTCGAAATAGTATAGTTTTTCACTGGCTCTGCACCTGCATGTTATTATTTAATGCACCAAACCAAATGTTGCATAAAAAAATAATCCCGGATAATTAATATCAGCATTACTACTATACCATATTCAACGTTATTCTTATACACTTTACCAAACGACCCCTTACTGATTTCTTAGTGAACGTGATTTCTGCTAAAATGACACTTATTTTGGTATGAATGGAGTACTAACCAACAAAAATAGCTTCGAAAAATTCCAATAATTGAAAAAAAAAAAAAAAAGATAATTACCGGTTCGTGAAAGCAAAGAGATGCAAATCGGAAGCAAAGGCAAAAAAGCGTAGGTTTGTTCATACTCATATCCACACTGAGCAATTCGTACAAAGTACACACTATCCCAAACAATGCTATCCTCGATCATCGATGCCAATCGTGGCAGGAGGAGAACCGGAGTTTGAACAGGCGGCGAACCGGTTTCCGAGTCAGATACTGAACCGGTATTGGAGAGGCAGCTAGGGTTTATTGAAGCGGAAGTATCGTAAGGGCTGAGAAGTGATCGCCAGAGAATTATTAGGGAGATCAGAACGAGTCTCGAAACGACAGCGTATTTGAGAACGAGATGACTGTGGTAATCGAGATCGCCGGTGAATTTCCCGGCCATTTGTCGGTTTTTGCAGGCGGGGTTACTTGTAAGACGGCGATTGTGGAAATATGCTAAACGGAAAAATCGAAATGTTTGTTAAAGCAAATGTTATACTAATGATTTTTGAGTTTAATTAAGATTTTCAATTCAACCTGAAAAATAAAATTTGATTAGAAGAAATTATGCAATTCAACATTATGTTTTAACTTTATACTCTTACGAGGAAAATGCAATTCACTCTCTTGAAATTAGAATTTTTGTTGTTGTATGTATAATGCTTTCAACTTTTTGCCCCTTATGAAAGAGTTACGTCCCTGTTTTTTGTTGTCTTATTTGCTAAGACACAAAACCTCTATTAGCATCACATTAGTGTTACAACTAATGTTTGCCATCTTTGGTACGAAGTAATTTGGATACAATTAAGGCGGTATCCAAATTCCTAATTTGGAGTTTCGTGAATAAACCTCATTTCTATTTTCACAATGTTGATTTCATATTTATGGATCGAAGGACAACTTGAAAAAATAAATAATAAAATGGGTTTTCTTTCTTGGATTTCGTGCAATCTTTCACTTCTCCGTTTTAATTTCAATCTCCGACCATATTCTTGTTCGTTCATACTTATTCGACAACTTTCTCTCTCATCTAGTTCCAAATTTTTTTCCTTTCTTTTTTCTCTAGTCCTTCTCTCCACTTTCTACAGATTCTCCCGTTTTCTTCTTTGTTGACTGATTTTATTCACCAAGTGACCCTAGTATATGACGACGTGAAAAGTGAATATCAATCAGTTAATGAGTTTGAATGGGTAGATCTTCTTCCTTTTCTGCTGGCCATAAAACTTTTGAAGTTCAGGAGATAAGTGATAATTGGTTCGAGCTTGTGTAAAGAAGAAAAAATTATGTCGTTAGGATCACAATTAACAGAGTTAATTTTTTGGCTATTTGCAAATCATGGAACTGGCTTCAGATTGACAAGGGAGAATTTGTAGAAATTGGAGATATCAACGCAGTTATACTCGTATCACATTTTCCAAAATTCCAATACGATCGGAAGGTTCATGAAAATAATTCAAAGGGAGAAGTAGGGTGATGATTTTCATTCCTGAGCTCAGAGAAAATCTGGGTTAGACAAACTTTGCAGGAAAGATTAAAAAGTTTCTAGAGAGCTAAAATCAGGAGAAGGAATCAAAAGTGAATAACATGGGTACCCCACATTGAATGATGGATTGATGATGAAGTCAGGATGGAGAAGGATGATATGATAAAGCCAAACAAATTTCATATTAACCTAAACCCTCTAAGGAGTACGGTGGATTTCCATCGAAGTTGTCTATTGGGTTAGTTTAGAGATGAATCACTGAAACCGCCTTCCTAAAAAGACACTAAAAAATGGGACAATAAATCCTGGAGATGGGTACTCAATGACAGGGAGTTGGTCTTGGAATGGTGGTCCCCTGTTTCTACATATTACAAGAATAATTATAAATCGATGCATATTTGGATTAAGTTGTTGGGATTCCCATATCACTCATGATCCAAAATTATTCAAGATAATTGGTGATTGCTACGGAGGTTTTATCGATTTAGACTATGACAATAGATACAAAAGCCATTTGAGATAGGCAAGAATTTGTGCGAAGGATTCTGATTTTTAATTTCCATCTACGGTGAAGTTAGTTGTCAATTCTCTTAATTTTCAGTACTTTTATGGGTAGAGTCTGCTGTTGGGTGGATGATTCTGAGGGGATTATGGTAGAGTCTCATCAGAGAACTTACCAGAACTCGAGGATTTATAATAGTGGTGAGAAACTGCATTCGTTGAGTCCCGTTGTTGAAAAATTATTGGGATTGGACAAAAAAAATGCGCGAGGAGCGCGTGATTAATAGGCCAGCTGGGAAGATGGTTTTAAAATGTTATTTGAGAATGGACACGTGGTGAATAAAGGTATAAATAAATTAAGAAAGTTGGGTCATCAAGACATAGCATGAGATTTGGGCCTAATTTAAATCCAAGCAGAACACAGAACCAGTTTTCGCAGGCCCGAAAAATAATAAGAGGACTAGATCTGTTTACAAGCCCATTTAGATAGACCCATGTATTAAAAACTCTCTCTAGTCCCACTTGTCTAATGTGAAGCTACAAAATCAATTTGACCCTTTTGTGGCTGAAATTGAGGCAAATCAAATGCATGAGAATTATTAAAAACCAACTGATAGAAAGGAAAATCATGGTGAAGTTGAAGAAAAATCAGGGGAGTTGGTTGATACTCATTTTTTAAAGTAAGGTGGTGATGAAAATTTTTTGAAATTACATTCAACAAATGACTTTTCCTCTTTTTATGGAAAAAATGTAGGAGAATACTTTGAAGCTATTTTTGTGGTGAATTGGATAGGGATAGGGCTCATGTGGTGATGAGATAAGAACAACCTAGCACTGATAAAGCCCAAAATATTCTTATGCTTTCTTAGAATGAGAACATGCAAGAGAAATTAATTAGAATTGAAGCGTATAGATGGTTGAAGATGAATATCTTCCGAGTCAGGAAACAATTGGAGATTAAGTCGGGGGAGACAGAGGATAAGCTACTCGAATTGTTGTTACGAAATGATAGTGCCAAGACCAAAAAATGTTTATTTTCTTAGTTACAAATTACTTCACCAAGTAAAAAATTTAAAAGGGCAAAGAAAATGCTAGAATTTGGGGTGGACTTTGGAGGCGAGTCAAGCAATAGGAGCAGAAGCAATGGAAAGAAGGTTTTGGCTACTACATAATGATGTCTAAGATTGTTTGTTGGAATGCGTGAGGTGTGAATGACAAAAAAAAAGGATGATAGATCTTCTACTTCGAAAGTGGAATGATGACATCTTGTGATTAACAGATACAAAAATAAATATAATTGACTTACCTTGTATTAAACGGGTTTACAGTTCTAGATGGATAGATTGAGCTGAATTGGGATCACAAGTAAGTAGTGGGGGAATCTTGGTATATTATGACAAAAGAAAGGGAATGTACGTATAAGTTAGTGGGACAACATCCAGTTACTGTTATTCTTGTGGAAGGGAGTTCAGGGCTACGATTTGCATTTATAGGGGTATATCAGCCATCTCACAGAATAGAAAAGACAAAACTTATGAAAAGAGTTGGCGGATGTTCGCACAACTATAACTCGGCCTTTGGCAATTAGAGGTGATTTTAATGTAATTAGATTTAAAGAAAAGAGAATTAGAAGAGATAAAAACATTAGACCAATGAGAGAATTTTCAAGAGATATACAAGAGCTTTACTTGATGGATCTACCTCTACATGGAGGAACATACACATGGTTTAGAGGAAGTAATAATCAAATAGCTTTCAAACTAGATAGATTTCTTATTTCAAAAGGGTGGGGGGCATTTCAAGGCTATCAAACAAAGAGTCCTTCCCAGAGCATCATTTGATCATTGTCCTCTGTTACTAGAATATGGTGACTCGATAGAGGCAAGGGGTCAAATTTGTGGTTTGAACAAAAGGGGTTTGTCAATTTAATAGATAATCGGTGGAAATCATATGATAGTCAAGGTAAAGCAGATGTTGTCCTTGTTAAGAAATTGAAGTTGTTGAAGACGGACTTGAAAAAATGGAATAACAAAGTATTTTTCAACTTAAAAATGAGGGAAAACAAAGCACTAAAAAGTCTACAACATACTGATCATAGGCTAAGAAATATTCAAAACAATGAGCAATTAGAAGCTGGAAGAAACAATATCAAAGGGAGTTAGAGGAAATTGCTAAATCTGAAGAAATAAGTTGGAGATCAAAATCTAGATGATTATGGTTAGAGCATGGAGATAGAAACACGAAATATTTTCGCAAGCAAGCAAACTTCCACCAGAGGTTTAATTTAATTAATAAATTAATGATAGAAGGGAGCTTGTTGAAGACGATGAGCTGATTAAAAATCATATTCAAGAATTTTATGAAGATTTTTTTACTGAAACTGAAGTTTGGGGACAAGCTGGAAAGATGATAATCTAAAAAAACTCATAGATGAAGGGCGATTGGAGATGCCTTTTACTTTTGAAGAAGCAAAAAATAATAATCAACTTTTTTTGTGGTGATAAAGAGCCAGTTCAGATGGTTTTAATCTTCTTTTCTTTTAAAAGTGTATGAATACTGTGAAAGAGGATATGTGGAATGTTGTGGATGCTTTTCAACAAAAAGGCACCTTTGTTAGAAGTATAAATTCTATACTCATAGCTTGGATATCCAAAAAGATGGGAGCAGTGGAGATAAAAGACTACGAGCCTATTAGTCTTTTAAGAAGTGTACACAAGACATTGGTTAAGTTTTTGGCTGAAGGACTGAAGCTTGTAGTTGACAACCTGATCTTTCATAATCAGAATGCCTTTTTAAAAGGTAGGAGGCTAATGAAAGTGTGGAGCATTTGTTGAATGAGAAAAAGAAAGGAGTAGCCTACAAACTTGATCTTGGAAAGGCTTATAGTCATATAAATTATATGACTTGATCAATATCATGAAGTTGATAAATTTTGGGAACAAATGTTTGACTAGATTAAATTTTGCATTTTTACAATTAGAATTTTAGTCTAAAAAAACAGAAGCCCTTATGGCTATTTCAAATCTCAAATACGGCTTAGACAATGAGACCTATCTCTTTATCTATTTGTTTTAGTAGTGAAAATGCTTAATAATATGTTAAAAAGTTGAGCAATTTAGTTTTATCGAAGGGTTGTGTATTAGCTGAAACATTGGGGACAGAGTGATGTTGTCTCATACTCTATATGCAGAAGACACTCTTTTATTCTGTGGGGCAGAGAAATAACAACTTCTTTACCTCATAGGTATTCTGCTAATTTTTGAAGGTGTCCCTGGATTGAAAGTAAATTTGGGAAAGAGCAGTATATTTAGTATAAATATTGATTATTGTCTAGGAGATTTATCAAATATTTTAGGATGTCAGATGGAAAACTTTCCTACAAAATATCTTAATTTTCCATTGGGAGTAAGAAGGAATAATCAAAATATTTGGCAAGGATTTTGAATAGATGTGCCAACAAATTGGCTCCCTGAAAGAAGCAATATTTTTTCACTTAGAGGATGACTCACGATGATTAATAATATTTTAGATAGAATGCCTTCCTATCTAATGTCATTATTTGTTATGCCTATTGCAATTGAAAAAAAAAATCTATGAGAAATAAGTTCTTATGGGGAGGAAATAGCAACAACAAAAAGTTTCACTTAGTTAGATGGCAAACGGTTACTAGAGGAAAGAAAGGGGTGGATTGGAAATTAGAAACTTGAGATTGCACAATAAAAGTAGCTAAGTGGCTTTGGAGATTCAACAGGGATGAAAGAGTAGTCTGAATTAAATTAATTGAAGCGATTGATCTATGGTGACAGAAAAGGCAGGAGTCCCCCCTTCAAATATTTTATACACTAGAGGGGGAGTATGGAAAGGGATTTGTAAAGTATTGGATGAGTTTCAACAATTCACCAGATTGGAGGTAGGTAATGGAGAAAATTTTAGTTTTTGAATTGACTTATGAACAGGTGGCGAGTGCTTGAAACAAAAATTTCCTCGATTTTTCAATTTGTGCTATAATAAAGATTGTGTTTTAACTGATTTTTATTTCAACATGGGATGAAAATGAGTTTTAGAACGAATCCGAATGACTGGAAATTGAGTAATTTTTTCAATTATTCCTTCAACTTGATCATACCCACATTGATCAAAGTAAAAGAGATTTATTAGTAATAGACTACTAGTAATGATGGAGCCTTTTCAGTAAAGAGTGTTATAGTCTTTTAAACAATTAGGATACTGGAATACTAGTTGGCCATGGAAAAGGGCCTGGAGAACTAAAATTCCTATAAAAATAGCTTATTTTGGTTGGATTGCGGCATGGGGAGCTTACCTTACTCGGAATATTGTTTATAAAAAGGGCTTTGCACTAAGTAATAGGTGTTATTTATGTGAAAAAGAGTTAAAAACTGTGAATCACCTACTTATTCATTGCAGAATAGTTCGATAATGTTAGGAACTTTTTTCAGTATTTGTGGGATATTTTGGATCATGCCTCAGAGTGTGAAGGAATTATTAAAGAGTTGGCAGCACCAGAGAATGCACTAGGCATTGAAGCAAATTTGAAAAACTATACCTTTATGCATATTCTGGACTATTTGGTTAGAAAGAAATAACGCTTGTTTTGATGGAAAGAAAGACCACATTTTTAGAGTTAGAAACAAGTGTTTACATAATTTGTTTTGCTTGTATGAAAGTAGTTTTACTAAAATATAGATCAATATACAGACTTTCAGGAGTTGCTAGGAAGATGTTGCAGTTGACTGTCTGGATATTCCTAGCATTCTTTTATAAGTTTTCTTCTGATATGTTCTTAATACTTAGTCAATAAATATTTACCTTATCAAAAGAAATGTATCAACTCATTAGAATTTTTAGTGGTATGAATACACCTTATGTGTTGATGAATGCACCTCAAGAATGAAACGAATATTAGTATCCTTGCCCACACTTGTTAAGGTTGTTGATCCCCAAGAAAAAGTATTTATTCAAACAGTAGACTATGAGTGGTGGCTACAATATTGTTCAACCTGTTTTCAAGTTGGACGAATACGTAGAGTTTCATTAAAGCGGGATCTTAAACAGAACCAACCAAAGCAAGCAAACAATGAGATAAACAAAATAATACAACTATGTTATATGGAGAGCCACATATACACCTTTACATATCTCTCAGTGTGGCTATTGTAGCCTATTGGAATGTGACAGGCTTAAATAAACAGTTCAAGCATAAGAAGTTGCCTAGAATAATAAAGAAGAAGAATGTTGTATTTTAGCTATAATATAACATAGAATCACAAAACATATTGCACCAAATATAGTAAAAAAAAATTCCCCTCATTGGAGCTGGTCATTATGGTTCTTCTCATAAAAGGAGGATTTGGTTGGCCTAGAACCACACAAAGATTTACATAATTGTGCTTAATTATTTGTAGTTTGTAGTTGGTGCACTGTTTCATTCACCAAAAAAATTAGAATAATTTAGCTTTTATGCTCATTGCTACCTATGGTCTTCATACCATAGAGGATACGAAAAAAATACTGCAGGTCATTGAAGGCAGGGAACCTACGATTGAATAATAGTGGTTGAGAATGGGAGATTTTAATGTTGTCCTTAACCATGAAGATAGATTGAGAATCCAAAATAAATAAGATGATGTAAGTGATATTGTATAGCTTTCTTGTTCCAAATCCAGTGTAGAAAATTTATATAATCAAGGTATGGTATAGACTGAAACAAATAAAGATAGCTATGGCGAGGATGAGTGAAGGAGAATGTACCAAAGTGGAACAAACAATACTACGATACAAGTTATAGGAATAACTTAGAGATCGTTAACATGATCAAGCACTATACATATAGGTTAGGAACAGAAAAAAGTCTTTGGAAAAACATATTATGGTTGAGGAGCGTATCCTTAGAAAAATGTCCAAGATACAATGGATGAAATTAAAAAATACCCATTCTGCTTTCTTCCATTTACTTATCAAGAACAAAATTGCTCAAAATTAAATTACAAAAGCTAGTCTCAGAATAAGAAGACATCATGATGTATGCACACCCAACATTATGGTTGCTAAGCCTAGACTTGGTGGTCCATTCAAGAAGACACAAATCATGAACAAGTTGAAGACACTTTAAATGGGTTTAAAGGCTCTTTTTGAACTTCGAGTAAAGCAATACCATGTGTTGATCATAACTTGGAGCACCAAAAGGACTTTGATAGAAGGATCACCAAAATAGAAGATGAAGATAATAAAGATACGTATTGTGTATTTGGTGATGACAATCCCCTTTTTGCGATATTAAGTGTATATTTGGCGTAGGCTTTATTCTACTAAAGTGGACAGATTTTTTTGGGTCACTTTTGTGCCCATGTGTAATAATTTAGCCTTATGTTATAAATTTGGTAGTTTTTAATTTCATTAGGTAGTTTTTGGATGTTATTGAATATTGATAGTTCTTTTTTGAGAGACTTAAGTGCTCGGCAAAGCCTTATTGATGCATGTTTGACAAGTATGGTTGTTAGGGTATCAATCTCCCTGAGGTCCTCCTTATAGTTTAGGTGCTTGTTTAAATTGTTGATTAAGAGTGTTGAATGTAATATATTCTTCATTCTTAATTCTTATGGCACCCCAGAGTCACCCTCTAGGCAGGACCAACATCCTTAGCCACTAAGTCGTCTCAGTAGCCTTAGATGGACTCTTGGCTCATGTCTGGCTCTATTACTCATAGTCAGCTAAAATAATGTCATATCAAATATAGTACAAGAACAGTGGTGAACCTCACATAAGTCAAGAGATATATGAATGAATAATGAAATACTCAACATCTAAGTTTGACACAATCTATGTCTGAAATCCACTAGCAAGCTGAATAATTAAGAATAATAAGCCAGGACAATGCCTCTAGCTGGCCAAAACATGCTAATAGTAATATCCAAAGTCTAGCTTTACTCTACAAAGAAAGAAATAATAACTCTAGAAGGTTCCCAGATCAAGTGGGAACTCATCACTTCACTTCAAATCTGCTAAGAATATAGATCCAAGTCAACCACGAACGTCCAGATGGTTGGCTGAACCTACATGTGTGAAAGACATGCTGCGAAAAAAAGTATGCGACCAGTACATCTGAATACACTGGGCATGTGAGAGGATAGTAAAATAGACTATCATAATAATTAAAAAAAACTAGCTACGCAATGCATAAACATATGATACTCGCCTCAACTGTCACCTGCTGACTTAAGTAAACACATATATGCAAGAAGAAAACAATGAACTAAAAGTCTTCTTTTAATGATGTTTCTACTAATCCTACTCTTTTTCGTCTCTGGTGACACAACTGAAACTACGACTAATGTGGGAGGTCTTATAACCAACATTCCTCGTGCACAAGTGTACAAGGTCCAATGTATATCCCTATGTTGGGTGGGGTCCCAAACTAGGCAACGTAAAGGCCATGAACTATCTACTAGTGGATCCATTAAGCCATGAACTGTAATGCCTCTTTAGGTTATGAACTTAACCGCATTTGGCTATACAGGGTATGGGATACAAATCGGCTTGGTGTTAATACTACTCCTAAAATAACTATAAACTGAACATAAACTGACTTTGTCTATCTTGATCACATAAGGGCCCATGAACTCATGAACTAACTGTCTTTGTCATGTTATTGTATCATAATCATATTTTAACTTTATTTTAGTTAAACTAACCCGTGAATCAGACTTAGACTCTAAAAGCCAAAATTCTTACGCATAAGGTTGACCATGACCATGAATCATGCTACTAACCCTACAACTGCCCATAACATACACCTTGACCTTAAATTATGAAAATTTGACTTAAGAACACGAACAACAATTTATACAAACTCCATATAAGGAGCTTGAACTCACGAACTAGATCATACTTATCAAATAAGCAATCTATGTAATAATAGCATGAACACATATACTAATATGATTTATGATCAAGAGTATATAAAATTCACAATTTATAACACGAACAACTATTATGGTGATTCACCCTAAAATCTCTAAGTCATGATCATTAACCAAAATATTGGGTGGTTGGGCACAAGGTTGAAAGGAAATCTTATTGAATTTCCACATACATGATTTGAAGAGAATCTACGGAGAAATTGATGGAGAAAGTACTGCACAATGATCCGTTGTTAAAAAAACCTAGGTTTAGTTCTTGAGAGAAGTTATGTTTGATTTCTTTTATTTTGGTGATTTGGTGAAAAGTGAGGGACAAAGAGGATTTTAGTTTTAAATATCAAGTAATTTGAAGCCTAAAACGACATGAGATTAACCGATTAAAGGTAGAAAAAGTCCAGAAAGTCCCAGGGAAACAGGTTAAAATTTCACCTGGACATGTTCGACAAACGAGTTGATGGTCTGTCAATTGTCCTGTCGAGATGTTCCTTGAAGAGGTCTCAAAAAGGGCTTACTAAACAAAAACCACAAGCTATTCCACGGTCTGTCATCTTGATCTACAGTCTGTGGAACCACTTTCATGATCTGTCAAAATTGGACAGTTGACAGTGCTTCACTAAATTGGTCATCACCTTCTACTCCAAACTTGAAATGACACGCGATTTGTTGCGTTCGAAACTAGATTCATAGA
>JBDJHY010000001.1:870147-881695 GCA_039654485.1 Withania somnifera | reverse complement strand
ATAGTTGAATTGGAAGTAATTGAATCAAACTAACATGCCTAAAACAGTAATTACACAATTAATATCGACATGTTAGTTTGAACCTGGTCACATCAGCAAGCTCCTCTTCTATCTCTTCTTCTCCTCCTCTTCCTCAGACAAAGATTCATGTTCATTACAATCATCAACTTTGATTTTACTTGAACTTGCAACAGGTGGCTTGTCTTTTCTCATCTCAATTCCGTTAGAGAAAATAAAGTTGAGAACTTTGTTGTACACAAATCGAAAGGAGTAAGAAAAAATCTCAATAATAGTAGCATTTTTCTCTTCATTAACAATCCATAGTGAGAACCATATATTTTTGGTAAAATTACATAAGTGAATCAATATTGTTTATATTATTACCATCCATACCCACATTTTCACTTAATTACCTTTAATACCACCTTTTATCCCTTTAACCTCTTTGATACTTCCCAAATCTCCCCATCAGATCTCATCCGTTGAAACTCCGCCGCCACCAACAACTCTAACAACACCGACAACACCTCCGCCATCGACAATCGTCACCGTCGAAATTATGGAGGTTGACGGCTTAACGTGATAAACGGTGGGGGTAATAGATCTATTTACCAACTTTTGAAGACTAACTGTTCATGCAAACCAAACAATTGGCTCACTTAGCTATGAGTTGTTGTGAGAAGAACAGTAGGTGCTGATCTGAACTTTCTTGTGGAAGGTGCTTAACCAATGGGAGCTTTATGTGGAACATCTTCTTTTATAATGGGTTCTGAAGAGCGTTATGATATTTTATTCTATTTTATTTGTCCAATAATTCAGGTTAGTAGGAGATTTGAAAAGTATCAAAGAGGGAGGAGAGAGAAAAGGTTAAACATTAATGGTACATTGTAAATTAGTTTTAGTAAGTACACTTGATATATTGTTGTGCTTCATAATCCCATAATTCATGAGTATTAATTATTGCAACGTATCATGAGGTTTTACATTGTATCATGAAGTGTTGAAACATAACTCATATTAATAAAAGAAAAAGAGAAGAAAAGATTTTAGATATGAGAAGAATTGATTTTTGAAATGTACCTTAGAATGTATCTGGTTCACCAGAATGTATCACCAGAAAAAAAGTAGGTATTTTATGTAATTAGGAAAAAATGGGTAGAGAGTATAATTAGCTAACAAAAGGTTGACATTTATGTAAATTTTCCTATATTTTTCTCTCCATTTTCATTGATAAAGAGCATGGCCCATTTTTCATTTTTGATCAAAAAAATGTGATTTTGAACGATGGTGGTTGCGTTTTCGTCGAAAAACGGTGGTTTGATTTTATGTTGGTCGGAGATGAGTGAATAGAGATTGCTCCGGTCAGTGTGTGGTCTGACTATTTGGGTTGTGATCGGAGGTAACATGCCTGATTTGTGATCTGTGAACTGTATTTTGGTAAAAAAAAATTAATATATCTATTAAATTTGTATCACCAATGTTGTATCAATATGTATTTTGCATTTATATTTATATTTATATTTTATATAGGATTGATACAACTAGTTTCATACAATTGTATTTTATTTTTGTATAATTTTATAAAATACAAATTATATTCCTTGATACAAATCAAGAAAAAGAAGTGAAATATACAATACAAAGAAGAAAAAGAAAAGAAGATTGAAGATACAAAAAAAAATTATATAAGTGAATACAAATACACTGTGATACAACAGACAGAAAGAAAAGTAAAAATACAAAAAAAAATTATTATTTTAATTATAAGTATTTAGAATTTCATACGTAGATTCAGTTGATACAGCGGGTAGAGAAAATAAAAACAAAAATACAATTTTTTTTAAAAAAAATATTTTGATTGTATTTATATTTAGAATTTCATACCTACAAATATAGAAAAGTAAAAATACAAAAAAAATATTAGTTTGATTGTATTAATATTTAGAATTCCATACATACAACTAGAGTTATACAACTAGTAGGCATTTAGGAAGATAGCTATAAAATGTATTTTTTCAAACTTGAGCTATTTTTACCCTATTTTGCCTAATATGAGGGCTTCTTTTTGAATGAATAAAATATAGTGTCTAATAAAATTAGTATTGTTAATTTTAACGTTTTTAAAAATATATAGAGCTTTATATACTTATATTGGACACACGTGCACACACGTTCCTAGTAACTAGTGACTGATACATGAAAATTTATGGTACTAGTAATGCAATGAATTCTAATGCATGCAATAGTATAATTAAAGACACAATTATTTCTCAAAAAAATTTCAACGTCTTTTTCACCATATTTATAAAGGATATTTTTGTATTTGCAATGCATGTAATTTTTAATATACCAAATCAAACACTTGATATGAAAATCTCACCATAACTTATGAAAGCATTACTAATGCACTATATTGTGATTTATACACTATCAAATGACCCCTAAAGGATAATAGCACCTCTGGTCCCTTGATTATTGGCAAATTATGATTTAGTCCTCGAATATTCGATAAAACTGAAATTTAGTAATAAGTAAAGTACTACTACTTATTAACCCATAAAACAACAATAACGAACCCATTATATTTTCATAGAGTGGAGTATGAAAAGGATAAAGTGTACGCAATTCATATTATTACCTCAAAGGTAAGGTAGAAAGACTGTTTTCGATAGATGGACCCTTGAATCACGACAAAAATAATTTAGGAAAAGAGATAATAAAATAAGTGCTTTGCCTTTCGCTTGTTGGCTTCAAACTATGCCTTCCACTCATGAACAAATAAACTAATCTTTCTAACTTTCCTTCTTCTTTCCTTTGCTTTTTTCCCATGAAAACCTCATGCCTTAAAGCTAAGAAAACAATAATTTAAACTCACAATCTTGCAACTATATAAACACCAACTTTCATTAGCAAAGAATATCATAACGTTTAACTTAAAACTCTTCAACCTCCATATAGAAACGCACGAAAAATACACGAAAAGAGAGGTTTCAAATGAATGATCATCACCAAGAAAATTCTTTAAAAAACATGAAAGGTTGCAGAAAGATGGTGGAGAAAGAGAGAGAATCGTGTCGACGACGAGACAGGTTCGTCGTAGAGGATGTGAACAAGCTGGCCGATGAGTTTATCAACAACTTCAGGAAGCAACTTAAGTTTGAAAGAGAAGAATCATTTAAGCAATTTCAAGAAATGCTTAATAGGGGGACTTGAAGTATGTATGTATGTATATATATATATATATATATCATTCTTTGTTTGTTTTATTTATTTATAGTAAGTATGTTCTATCATTCTTGTGATTTTGAAAATGAAGTTGCCAAATGTTAAGGATTGAGCTGAATTTAATGAATAGATTCTGAAAATGTGTAGTTGAGTGAGTTAAATGCTCGTCACTGGTTTGAACCTTGACAGATAAAAAAGTGAGGAAGATATTTCGCTAACTATAAAAAGAACTTAAATTCACTCAGAAAAGTACATTTTGTAAATGTGTTGGATAGTGTGTGGATTATGTGTGTTAGACGCTCATCATCAGTTTGAATTTACGATTAACAAAAGTCTAATATTTAAATGAAAAAAGGTAGAGGAATGAACCTCTTATTAACCGAGGTTTGAACCATGCACATAAGCCCTTTAGGATTTCTCGGATATCAAAATAATATAATTAATAATATTAACAACACAGAATCTTTGTGCCAAAGGGCATTTTTCACAAGCAAGATGAACACATTTTTCAAGGAATCACTTGTCTTTTGACAAAGCTTCTCCTCACCTAGTAGCAATGTACTCTGCAAATGTCAAACATATGGCATCTATATCGCTCGGCCTCATGCTGTCGCATTCAAATTAGATATTGCAAAAATGCACTATTTTTTGAAAGATTCGCCACGTACATGTGAACATTTTTGAAGAGCCTGAGCAACATAATTTAGCATCAACAATTACTATGCCTCAATCCCAAACAATTTAGATCTGTCAGATAAATCCTCAATGACGATATTTCTCCATTTAAGCTCAACTCATGTCATCAACATAATACCAAAACTTTCAACTTCACATCTTCAATAAAAGAACTTCGGAATTACATTGAACCAAATGTCATCTACATTACAGCAACAGGAAATTCCATGAATTCTAATGCGAGATACGCATCATGTAACTCTTTCAAGATTTTACATTAACCTTTGTACGCAAGAATACAAACTCAGCATGTTATGCAAAATCTTGAAAATGTCACATACTGAACCTACCAATACCTGTTTCTACAGAATCCTTCATCGAAAAGCACAAGCTTTAGGACGTTGACACAGCCACTACGTTCTAACCGATCACAAGCGACATATTCAACAGCAGGGGCAGCAAGATCATCATGCTGGATAGAGGGAACTTCTAGATAAGCTGCTTCAGCAGCCAATGATTGTGGTACAATGCCACTCCTATTCCAATTATATTGTGTACAAATTTTGAAGAGAAGACAGAAGAAGCTAGAACCAGAGATTCTGGCTATATATCCTTCAAATTCAATGACCAACCTATGTTCAAAATATGGTACTCTAAGGCAGAAAACTATCGGTAGACAACTACAGGCCAAAAGGATACACAAAACATAGAGCTATCTGATCTGGTCATGATGCAAAGAAATAGCCTCATTCTTTACTTCCAAAATCATCAGCAAGCTAGCTATGCATTTGAATAGACGTTTGCGATGAATTAATGGCAAAAGAACGAAAATACCAGAGAATCCATGCACGAGATGTTGATGGTGAAAGCCCTCCTCTTCACGGCCATTATGAACAATCAAAACACTTCCACACAACAAATAAAAATATTACCAGGTTGAGCATTATCTGCAGAGGCTGCAAAAGGTCATCCGGAAGTGAAAATGAACGATGCAACAATTTGGTTCACAAACCGGAACGAGACCATGTTAGAGGATGTTAAAACTGCTTTAATGGAAAACATGTTCTTGAGATTGAGGAGGTTGAACCAATTCTTAGCTCTTGTCAAGAAGGATGACTAGATATTACTGCCAATGCTCAAGCTTGTAGCACCTGACAATGCACAATATGGCTCTTCAACCCTCCTCGTCCAGCGATGCTTGACCATAAATTAGTAAATAGAGTTCTGAAGGGACCTTTACCAGCAATGTTCTCCCAAAGATGCGGGTTAGTTTCCACTTGTTTATCAGGGCTTGATACATCAACAATACTAATGCTCATGTTGTTACGAATTATACAGAGTTTACCATTAAGGGGAACCAAAGCTGCAGCCTCTAAAGCACGAGAACTTCCAAGATGGAGCTTGCTATCAATGAATCTATTCCAAGAATCTGTGGCTTCATCATATACTCTCAGTTTACACCCATCACGACAGTCCAAAGCATAAAGGCAACCATTCATTGAGATGCTTGGGTTGCGCCAACCAGCAACCATCCCGTCATTGACAGCGCTCCATCCATTGATTTCCGGGTTATAGGCTTCACTTACAACTTCTCGGTGGGATCCCAATCCTTTCAAAAACCATTTCCCATCATAAATAACCCCAATAAAGGGCACCATAGCTGTGCTCATATCAGCAATAAAGGTCCATCGGTTCCTATTGGGGTCATAAACTTCAGCTGAACGGAGAGTCCTTTGGATTCCTTCACATTCCCCACCAGCAACATAAAGACAATTGTTGATTACACAAGAACCAAAAAAATGACGTTTACGAAGCATGTCAGGTGCCCTGTGCCATTTATTCGTTCGAGCACTATAAAAGATTACCCGTCGCATAGACCCCTTGATTGGGTCTTTTCCTCCAAACAAGTAGAGATGGCAACCACTAAGAACAGCACAACCAAATCCAAGGGCATCACTGTACTCCCCCGGAACAGGTGGAAGTGGCTGCCATAGTTGGTAGGTCGGATCAAATGCATGCCATGAAATCCTTCCGTCACGATCTCTCTTTATCACATATACCCACTCCTCCGCAATTCCAAGACTCTTCCTGAGAGAGTAAAAGAAGTTTCCAGCAAGAAGCCGATACCACCTTTTGCAGACTAAACGAAGCTTGTTATGTTCAACACGAGGAACACGTATTAGACAAGCAATTGCAAGATCATCTGGTAGACCAGGCAGAAGAGGTGGCTGCACTCTTGACCTCTCCCTACGGGAATTTTTGGTCTTGTGTGCGCGAGGATTAATGTCTGGCTGAATGCAAATTTTTGATCCTGGGACAAATTTTCTTGCCCCTGCAACTGTCTTGAACCCTGCGTCAACCTTGCAATAGCATGACACAGAATCAACCTGCAAGTGTTTACCAATTAGAAAATGCAGGTATATTCTAGCAGCTGACAATTATATGAAGGGAGAATGCCTTAAACTAAAAAATACACTAGCAGGAAAACTGAAATAATGACAAAACATCATTAATTATTTCGATCTGTAGTCTAAATCATGTGGTCTGAACCGAATAACAGATTTCATTAGCTAAGAGCTCACATAATAGCCCTACAGAAAATATATCACCCACTTCAATGATCATTTTATAAGTCCTTTAAGTGCCAGTGATTAGTCCTCATAAATCTGCCATCAGAGTTTATTGTGACGAGTCTTGTATGTGTTCCTAAGAAAAGGAATTTGTCCATCTATTGGGATCTCAAGGAGGTGAGGAAACACATAAGAACTGTTGGGAAGCTACAATAGATAACTATTGAAAAGGAAAAATACTTTGTAGATACACAAGACAGGCACTTGCTCCATTGTGCTTTACAGCAACGAAACCAAATTTTAATGCAGGATCATATCTTTCAGCATTGTACAAACCTATTCGTAGGTAAAAAGCTTTTAAAATTTTTGAAAGTTCATTTAATAAAGACCTATATCCAATATCGATCTTAGTCCAAGTAAACGTGTTCAATCTCTTCATACTTTACAAGCAATGACAAAAGGAAGCACAAAATGGTAAAATCTCAGAGCAGCTCTTGATCGTAGAGGTGAATTCAAATGAAAATTCAGTTCAGATTTAGCAAGGCGGATCCTGTTATAAGAATCTGGATTCTTGCAAAAGACAAACAATATTACAGCCAGTAAGAGAGGGACTCGTTCTTTTTTTTTTCCTTCTTTGATAGGCCAGTAAGAGAGGGACTCCTTCCAGCATTGAATAGTAAAGTGGAACAGCACAGCACCCACAAGGTCACCATATACAAGAAATGCAGGTACTCAACATTTCACAAAGATGAACAGTATTCCTTTATGACGGAAATGTAAAGATGACTATAAAGCAGCTCCATGTTATAGTCTTATAGACAGTCATAAATGTCCTCATTTTTCCTCTACATTGCTTGGACAATCCAAAAATGTTGCCGCATCCATGTTCTATCCTCCAAAAATGGATGGCTTTTGGAAGATCCAACACACATCTGCCAGCATTTTGAAGAGTCCGAGCAACTTAGTTATTCCTAACGAATGAATGCAATCAAGAATCAAAGATAACAAAATGCAGCTCCAAAGTTCAAGCCTTCCATGGAATCAGAGTCTTCTGATAAAAGGAAGAAAACTCTCACACCATAGTTAAAGCTGCTTCTCGCACAAGATATAGATTCAGTTGAATAAGATCAGACGCAATTGTAACTTTATTCACTTGTCACAAATAATTGACCTCATTCAACCTTTAACTGTGAGCCAGTAATGGGACACCCTATTCCTGAAAGGCAACTATAGTCTAAAAAGAGCTCAAAGACTCAAGTCAACTCAACATTTAATCATCTAGTTTTAGTTGCTAATTTGAAATAATACATTTGTTAAAGAGTACACTAGTATAATTGCTAAGGAACTAATTTCAAAGAGATCATCAGAAACGTCACTAGCATATAGTTGTTCATACCAATATTTTTTCTTCAACAATTGTGGTTTCTGGGCTAGCTTGTGTGCATAGGTTTTCATAACTTTATAATGTTGCCGAGGACAAAAATATGAATCTTCAAATTCATGAAGAGGTAAACCCCATAAGCATGTTTATACAAATAGAGTTGGAAAAATTCAAATAACTCCTTGAAAAGTTGCACATTCAGCGAGAGTTTCACCTTAACACCCCCAATCTTCATGCCAATCAAAGTCCTAAACGGCCAAATTAAGACAGACCCAAAATCTATATAAGCTAAGAATCAAAAACCCTTGAAAGGTTGAAACTTCAACAAAAAAATCATCAGGACCTCAAGAAACAAAGTTAAATAACAAAAATTCTTATCAAAGTAGCTCCTTTACCAGGAATTTTCATAAGGGTTCGTCAAGAAACAAGCTAAATACCAAAAAGTATTGTAATGGGTAGCTCCTTGTTCAAAAATTTTCATCAGGGTACCTCAACAAACAAGCTAAATACTAAATATTGTTGACTAGGTAGCTCATTTACCAGGAATTTTCATCAGGGTATCTAAAGAACAAGACAAGTACCAAAAATTCTAGCCAGGGTAGCTCATTTTCATGAATTTTCATCAGGGCACCAAGAAACTAGCTAAATACCAAAGATTATTTTCAAAGTAACTCCTTTAACAAAACATTTCATCAGGGTACCTCAAGAACTAGCTAAACACAATTTTTTTTGTAAAGATAACTCCTTTTCCATGAATTTTCAGCAGGGTACCTCAAGAAACAAGCTAACTACCAAAAATTCTGCCAAGGTAGCTCATTTACCAGGAATTTTCATCAGGGTACCTCAAGAATCAAGATAAACACCAAAATTCTTGTAAAGATAGCTCCTTTACCGTGAATTTTCATCAGGGTACCTCAAGAAACAAGCTAAATACCAAACATTCTTGTAAAGATAGCTCCTTTACCATGAATTTTCATCAGGGTACCCAAAGAAACAAGACAAATACCAAAAATTCTTGTAAAGATAACTGCTTTACCATGAATTCTCATCAGGGTACCCCAAGAAACAAGACAAATACTAAATATTCTAGCCAAGGTAGCTCATTTATCATGAATTTTCATCAGGGTGCCTCAAGAAACAAGTCAAAATTCTTGACAAGGGAGCTCATTTACCAGGAATTTTCATCAGAGTATTTCAAGAAAAGGCATTAATAAAACAAATTAACAGAAGAGAAAAGTCAAAAGATTATGAAGACTCACCAGTGGAGCTTGAACTCTAAAACCCCTATGTACATTTGGTGACCTCTCAATTGTTTGGTCCATTTCTGAAATGAAAATTTCATACACAAAAATTCTGGTCAAAATCCCAAACTTTCACCCCTTACAAGAATCAGATCAGGAAAACTAAACCCCAAAGAAGAACTTTGGAATATCCTTTTTGCACTTTATACCCCTTTCAAAATGCCACCAAGAAACACACACACAAAGACACACACACACCAAAAAAAGTAAAAATATTCGTGCTTAGAAGTTAGAACTGCAGCAACTTCAAAACTGTGATAGGCAAAGCCATCTCTAAATAGACCAAAAACTATAACTGAAGATTACAGCTGGACTGTAGTCTTGTACACCTACTTGAAAAAATTAAGAAAAACTTCTTCTTTTGTTGCAGATTTGATAATTAATACTACTATATTATTATTGCAATAATTATTTTTTCTCTGTAATCTGGAAAATTTTAATTTTTTTCTGTTTTTAGTCACAGGACATGAAACTTTACCAGAGTTTTTTAATGCTTGCATTAATTAATTGGGTCAAACTTAAAACTTTTCTCTATGTCCCTTGTGTGAAAGAGGAAAGGGTTGTAGTTAAAATATAATCTATATATTGAAAATGTCAGCACCAGACTACTAATATAAGATTTTGTTTGGACTCAGAAAAAAAGTATTTATGAACTAAAATTTTTGCTATATGTCGAATTTGAAAAAAAAACAAATTATAAAAAATTATTATATAATAATTTTACTTTATATTGAACTATTTTTACAATTTGAATTCATGATCTTGCAACCACCACGTAATAACACTTTCTTGATGTAGGGTAATTAAGAGAAGATACAAAAAAATTTATTAAATATTTTAGGCTTTTGACACATTTATACTCGATAAAAAATATTTTTATCTCTTAAACGATATACATAAACTATATATTAATTATATAAAGGAAAAATAATAAAATTTGATCTTATTTTATAACAAAAGAAATGAAAATAATTTAAAAATATATGCTTTAAATCTAATATTAATTAATAATATATATTAATTAATTAATTATAAAGTGATTAATTAAAAAATGACATGTGTTCATGTTAATTTATTTTTAAATTATTTTTAGTCTCTAATATGCCATAAAAAAAAGTGTTAACACACTTGTTTTGCCACCTCGCACTTAGGAATTATATATTTTCATTTAAAAATAATTCAATAAAGTAATGGAACCTTTAAAAAAAATATATATAACTGAAAATATAATCAAAGTTTGAAGATACATATATCATTTTCATAATAAAAAACAAAAACTATAATGTATTCCTTTATATACATGAAGCCATGATTTGTTAACAACTACTTAATTGAAAAATGAAAAAATACCTTACAAATAGTTGAGTGGTAGTAGTCAAAGGCATTAATCAATTCAATCTCTAAATATTAACAAGAGGTATACACAAATTTATTGGAACAAGAAAAAATTGAAAAAATTAAGAGTTAAAAGATATATTTGAATTTTCAAGGAAATGATTAATATCAATAATTTTTAATAACAAATGTCACATTACACTATAATTAAGAAATCATATTTGTTTTTGCAATGTCTCAATCAAAGAAAACCTAAAATAAATAATGATGAAACATATTACAAGAAGTAGTAGAAAAAGTCAAAGATGTATTTATTTTGTGTTATTGTGAGTTGAACCAATTTTAAACCAAGTAGCAACATCATCTATTTGTAATTTCATTTACATCACCAAAAAAAAAAAAAACAGAAATTAGTTATGAAATTCAGCCATTAGAGCTTTCTGATAATCAATTGTTAAATAAGTTTAACAAAATACAAAGAGATACTCTCTCCGGATTATTTCGCACCTTTTATTTACATGTCTCTTAAGAAAATATTAAGTAGAAGATAATTGACTAAAATTGCTATTACTTATTACTCTTTTTTATTTTATATTTTTTTTCTATGTATCATATTATTATCTCTTTATCTGTATATGGAATCAAACAACTAATTTTATCTTGATTTTTAAAAATTACAAGTGTTACTGGCTATTTATTTTTATTAGTAAAATGGTCCGGAGGGAGTATCTAATTTACTCCCTCCATTCTCTTTTAGTTCGCATAGTTTTTATTTTTAGAGTCAAAAAATATAAAATTTTAACCAGTATTTTAAGATATATTTTTTAACTCTATTGAAAAAAAATTATAATTTATAATACTTTTCATATAAATTTTAAATATCTAAATTTTAAAACATTAAATCAATTTAATCTAACTTAATTTTGAAAATCAGTTAGATTAACTTTCAAAAAATAAAGCATCCTAACTAAAAGTAACAGAGGGAGTATCAAACTGTTAGTTGTTGCTAACCACACAAAGAGAGCTCAATTAAATGCAAAAAACAATAGTTTGAAAAAGAC
>JBDJHY010000001.1:844051-859581 GCA_039654485.1 Withania somnifera | reverse complement strand
CAGAACCATATATATAAATCGGGTCCCACCAGGACGTGAAGAACATCCACAGAAGATCTTTATATATATACTTACCCTTCCTCCCCCGGTATACCCTTCCACCCAGACTACACAGCATCGCGAGCATCAATGTAGCAACCTAGGTCGGAGAGTTTGTGGAGGGAACCAATCCAGCGTACATTCTTTCACAAATGCCAAGTAATGGCATAATTACAAGGCAGGAATACCAAGTCCCAGCCCACAAATATACATAGCAAGAGAAACATGTCAAGTCTAGTTCCCCTAGTTTACCCATAACCTCGCTCTATCAAGTATCACGCCACATTAGAAGAAAGTAATAGTCGCAGTATCATTAAAATGACAACACACACATCAAGAGCAAGTAAGCAGCCTATCTAGGACCGGCCTCTAGGCCACCAAACAGCAAATCCGGGGGATAGCTGGTAAGCCATAATCACTAGTATAATCCCTTCCCCAACTCACTATGGTCCAGAGTCGGCATATAGATAATACGCATTAAAGGTGTTACTTCTCCCCTACCATACTACAATTTAGAGACGAAATGAAACACGTATGTGGGCTCACGAAGTCCCAAGGTCGAGTACCAAGTGATAAGGCCAGCAAAATAGCTGTAGGAAAAGGTATAATAAGAGCGGAGCTCCAAACTAATATCCCAGTCCCGAGCTGGTAATTTACTAATGTAAATGCTATATCAATACTCAGTCAATAATACAATAAATCTAGCCTACCTAGCTGCAGAAAAATAATTCTGAAGCGCGCCCAACGAGTCAAAATCTCCGCACAAATTCCAAATATGAGTGAAACTATCAACAACATAATCAACGAGTAAAACAAGACCCATATTGATATATAAATTACAGGGCCAAAGTTTTGCCTAAAAATCGAATCCAAAACCCTAACAGTTCAAAATCAGAAAACAATTATATCAAACGAAGCACACTACATGGGGATCGTGTGACACAAATTTAGGCTCAACTCCACGGCTAGAAATAAAGATACGAGCCCATAATCATTTATTTACTATAGAAAAATATTAAAACTATAATAAAAATGAGAAATTACTGGCTAGAAACACACGACGAACCAAGATATCAAGCTTTTACGGAGCAAAACCACCTAAATTAGCCTCAAATAAATTATTAGGGTTGCAGGTTCAGAGAAAACTGAGAACAATAATGTTCTCTGCTTTTCTTCAGAATAAGGAAACAATTCCTTAACATTTGGGAAAGGTACTTCACTATGTATACCTCTATTAACTAATTTATATATAAAAAGTTAGAGAAGGTGGGGCGGTGGCTCATTCTTTTAGGGGGAATCTTTATTCCCCCAGTTTTTAAATAATCAGGCACTGTATTAATAATATAAAATATGTATAATAATTTAAATATACCAAAATTAATAGAAAATTATTTCTAACAAAACTTATCCCTTAAAATAATAAAATTTCAACATAATTTGGTATGTTGACACAACAATAAAATATTAATTAAATTAAAATGACTTAATTTAACACTATTGAAAAATTATTAGGAGAGTCGTTACAATATCCACCACTAATAATCTTTCATCCTCGAAAGACAAAAAGAGGGAGATACCTCAAGCCTCGAACAAGTATGAATATTGGGCTCGCATGTCCCTCTCTATCTACCAAATGGACTCTCCAACTTGACGATGAGCCCAACGAACTCTCACAATTGGAATATCTCTGGATCTGAGCTGTCTCATATCTCTATCAATAATAGCCTCAGGCTGCTCTACATAAGATAATCAGTCATCTATTCGTACTAGTATGAATGAAGCACACGACAAGGATCTGGTATATAACGATAAAGTATCGAAACATGAAACAATGGATGAACTATTAACAACTCATGGGGTAAATCTAATTTATAAGAAACCTCCCCAATCTGCTTTGTAATCCTATAGGGCCCAACAAATCAGGGGCTAAGCTTGCCTCTCCGTTCGAACCTCATAATGCCCTTCATGGATAAAACTTTTAAAAAGACCATATCCCCAACACCAAACTCTAGCGGTCGACGCCTGCGATCTGCATGACTTTTCTGTCAACTCTGGGATGACCGTTACCTGTCCTAAATAACCCGAACTCTTTATGTAGCATCACGAATCAAATCAATAGATTGAGGCAAGATCTCAACACTGTTGTACCAACCAATCGATAAATGACATAGTCTATCATAAAGAGCCTCAAACAGTGCCATCTAGATGCTAGAGTGGTAGCTATTATTATATGAAAATTCAGCCAAAGGATGATGTTAATCCCAACTATTATTATAAGAAACGTCTAAAAATGAAAAAAAAAAACATTTAATGTTTTTGAAAGTTTTAACTGACAGAAAAAAGTGTCTTTACCGCGACTGTAGGTTACTGGTCGAGATCGCGTCCTAGTCCAACTTGATCTCACCGCAATCATGGTTGTCTGGTCTTTTTAGTCCCTAAAGCCAATGGAAATTGAAAAATTAATGAAATTACTGCTCTTTTTAAAAAAAAAAAAACAGAGATTAAATATATAATATTAATTAAAAAAGAGCAAAATCATGAGAGAGGGATATTCTGTTGAAAGTTTCTTCAAATCTATGTGTCCATTAACACACATAAAAGAAATATAGCTTCCTCTACACAGTTTTTATTTCTTCCTTGATAGTTTTTCTTACTTTCAAATAGACACTTCATGGTTCTTTTTAAAACCGTCTTTTTTAAAAATAAATAAGTAAGATTAATATCTATACGATACTTTACAGTTTAAAATTCAAATCATGAATTGGCAATTGCTGAATAGTATAGCAATTGCTGAATACTAGCTAATATAGTTCTTCAAGAATTTTTTTTAAAAGTATATTTTAGTTTTATGCATTATGTTAGTTTTTAACATCTGTTAGCTTTAGGGACTAAAATAACACATTTTAATTAGTTGAAAGTTAAATAAACTAAGTCATATAACACAAGGACCAAAACTGCAATAACACAATAACATAAGACCAAAATTATTATTTTTCCATTTTAAAATATTTGGATTCATAGTTGTTCTTTACCTTCTATCTTCTCACTTAAGTTATTTACTTTTTCGTTCTTTACCTTCTATCTTCTCACTTTAAGTTATTTACTTTTTTGCCTTCCTTTATTCTTGACGTGTTGGATCGGCTTACCTATCACAAAGGTTGAGATATGTGTTATTGCGACCAAATTTGAATCATCACAGGTATGAAGTGGTCTTTCTTAGGGAGCAGTTTACTCCCATTGGGAATCTTGATTTAATCGGACTTTAATATAAGTACCAAACATCAACAAACCATAACCAATCATTAAAGAGAAATGGAACGTTCAGCAATAAAAACTTCTCCAAGAACTTAGTCTGGTGTGTACAAAAGAAAATCTGGTTAATAGACTTTTAGAATATTACAACCACCAAGCGACTAAAGCTGTAAGATAACTTCAAACTTTTGGTTGAAAAGGCTCTGCAGAGGAAATGTACAAACCAACAAAAAATGGGTGATTCAAAAGTACTCCCAAGAGAAGTATAAACCACATTTCTGGCAGAAACACAAAAAGAAGTTAAATGAGGCAAAATATTCCTAATCTGTTAGTTCATTTCTGGCAGAAACACAAAAAGAAGTTAAATGAGGCAATATATTCCTAATCTGTTAGTAATTACTCACCCCGACCTGCCAAGATTTACCCTTAAAGCCCCCCTTCCTTACACTATGCCACAACTGATAACCACCACCGCCACAACTGATAACCACCACCATGGAAGTACATTAGGAAGAGAACTAACAAAAGAGTAGTTTTTCTGACGTAGAACTTGAAACTACATATGAATTTGCTAGCGGGGCAAAATGAGGACAGTTAGTCCCAAGCACTAGTCATGCCTGCTGCTCCATATGATGTATTATACCCCCCGGATGCATAGCCACTGCTCATATTGGCACCACCACCATAATAGTCTGTAGCACCTCGATTGTAAGAGGAATCTCTTCTGAAGTCACGACCACCAAAGCGAGCTCCACCACGACGATTTTTGCCACCGTAAGAGGACCGAGCAGCAAAGCGAGAGAGCCATGCAGGTAATTCTTGGTTTGCTTCTTGCATCAAGTCGAATAGTGATCTTGCCAGTGAAGAATTGTTCTCATTGAAGAAGGCAGTTGCTAAACCTGTTTTTCCTGCTCGTCCAGTTCTCCCAATACGGTGAACATAGTCATCAATGTCATTTGGCAGATCAAAGTTGACAACATGCGCAACATGAGGGATATCGAGACCGCGTGCTGCTACATCTGTTGCAACCAAGATTGGTTTTTTACCAGTTTTGAAGGATCTCAAGGCATGTTCTCTCTCCTGCCAAAGATGCATAAACACTGGATCAGGGGTAAAATAAAAATATCTCCCCCATAAACAACATGAAGGAATGAGATAAAAAGGTGCCCGTTCGGTGATCACTGAGAAGTAGAACAGTGTGATGACAGAGAACAAAAAGGCAACCCCCCCACCCCCACCCCACAACGGCACAGATGAAACATTGCAAAGCAACATCTTACTCTACATTACACGAAAGCCAAAGGAGTGTTACATTAATGAAGCATGTGATTGGGGCTACTGCAAGATATAACACACATTACGTTTTATAAGGAGGCAGCTCCCAGCCCAAAAGAAAATGAAACTTCCATAGAAATTTGCATACAGAAATTTCGACAACAAGAAACTCCGTTACAGACAACTAAAAAGGGTGGAGGGTCCCTGTGGTACCATTTCATTAGAACTACAAATCAAAGCATTGTCCCACAAAGAGCTGAAATGTAGCACACATAAAATTGAATAATGAAGATTACAAAATCATGTACTTCTTGTTGACCTCCAAAAATTCAAATACATCCTCCATTTCGAATACTAATTCATGGTTCCTTGGCAGAACTATTAGCAAAAGTTCCATGCTTTCTAATTGAATACTGGGAAGATAATAGTTATTGAAGATAGCCAAAATTATGAACCGTGAAATTCAATTCAAAATAGATAAAATGAACATCATACAAGCAGAAATGGAGGCAAGAAAAAGGCTAAACAATAGAAAGATAACACATTCACTGTCATAAGCTTATGAACCATTAGATGAGTCAATCAGAATGCACTAGGAGTAAGCAACCATACCTGCTGAGTTCTATTACCATGAATAGCAGTAGCAGGGAAACCATTCATACAAAGCCAATGCTCCAGTGCGTCAGCTCCCTTCTTTGTCTCCACGAAAACAAGGGTAAGGGCTTGCTGAAAAATAGAGAGAAACAATGAGTATAAATAAGTTGAGAAGTTTGAAACTGGATGATTATAAAGAAAAACATAAAAGTGAAAATTATGGGTATGACAGCCATCTTTTGTAAAAGGGTACGTTAAATTTCTTGTGAAGTATGTTTCAACCACCAAAATCCAGAGGAGCCAGGACTTTTAGTTTATTGGTTTTGGATTACAATTGTCTTTGCTTTCTGGGTTCTGAATAGTTACTTTAACATACACTTTTTTTTAATGCAACTC
This sequence comes from Withania somnifera, assembly GCA_039654485.1. Lineage (NCBI taxonomy): Eukaryota > Viridiplantae > Streptophyta > Magnoliopsida > Solanales > Solanaceae > Withania > Withania somnifera. Next base: position 854,025 of record JBDJHY010000001.1, on the reverse strand, counting down.
GAGCTAAAGTTACAGGGCTCTGGCGAGTTTGTAACCACCATTGTGGCTCTGCCCCAGCCAAAAGTAAAATATTATTGGCAGGACATTACAGGGTACACCAGACACAGCAGTGAAGCAGATTGATAATTTAGACAACCATCATCCTTGGCTGCCTCTCCCTTTGATACCTAAATTGTCCAACTCTGGAGGCCAATCTTTACTGCCTGTACTTGTCTTTTCTTCATCACAAACACGCTTAATTTAGTGATTTCTAAGAAAACTCAGGAAACGGATATTAATCCAATCAAACGGTAGAAGTTTCAAGACCGGAATTGTTTGTTATCCTGATCAATTTTGTAAAAATGCTTAGTTCAGCTGAACTTTTCTCAAAATCCATAACCACGAATGGAAGGCGGAAACATATTCCTCTATGATTATAAATGTAAAAAATAGAGTGTGCTACGCTAACTTGTAAAAATGAATAGTAGAATAACATTGGAACAATAGACATGAGCTACCTTGCCATGAACACCGTTTTCCTTCTGAGCATGAAGAAGATCCATCAAGTGACTTCTCTTGTCAGTCTCTTGAACATATTCAACTCTTTGGACAATCAAATCTGTGCTAGAGCCGACCCTTCCGACAGCCAAAAAGATATAACTGGATAGAAAATCTGACGCCAGTCTCTGCGTTCAGGTTAAAATTTTAAGTATATTAATTTTGCAACAATCACTACCAAGGCGCTATTCCCTATGCTTTCATCAATTTATATATATCCAAAAATAGAAAAAAATATGAGCTTCATTTAATTGTAGAAGAGCAAAGAACTCAAGAATTTATAATGACTTTGGAGGTCGCCAGAATGTTGCTCATCCATGAAGAGAAACAGAAACCAGTTTTTAGTCGGAAGCAATAAATTCCACAGGATAATGGAGGTTTACAATAAATTAACATCAACGGAAAAAATTGATGGACAAACGAACAGTCTGTCAATGTAGGAAAATAACCTGAATCTCTTTTGGAAAGGTGGCACTGAAAAGCATGGTCTGCCGCACACCTGGCGGGGGCATGTCCATCTGTTGCACTATTTTCCTTATTTGAGGTTCAAAACCCATGTCAAGCATTCGGTCAGCCTCGTCTAGAGCCAAATACCTTACCATCTGCAACGAGACTCTTGCACTCTCAAGTAAATCTACTAACCGTCCAGGGGTTGCTACAAGAATATGCACGCCTCTTTCTAATTCTCGAAGCTGTTAACAGTGTCACAGCACAAAATTAACTGTGAGAAACAAATAACAGATTTCATAATGGAAGGTTTTTTGGGGTCAAAATAAGGGCAAAATGTAAGACATGATAGCAATATAATCAACGATGTATGAATGGAAGATAAAACTTTTACACATTAAACGATGCAGTGAAGCAATCTCTCTCAATCCTCACCTCAGATTCTCATATTATTACAAGCCCAAAAAGTGCCTGGAAAGGTGTTGAAAAGAAAAGCTACTATATATATAGAATCAGAATCCATTTCACAAATCACTCAAAAAGAATAAAACTGATGGATAATTCTCTCTATTTCTCTTGCATTCTCTCTCTCTCTCTCACTGATACCACACTCATTTCCTGAATGCACCCATAAACTTTGCAAGAATCAATCATTGCATATTCACAATCTCCAAAAACGTTTTCAATTGTAGCTAACATTGCATTAACTCAATTCGACTGGTATGAACCTCTTCATGTGCGTCAAATTTCAGTGAAATGAAGGCCAATTTCACACTTGTACAAGCTTCTTTGAGACTTGTAAAGTCTCTGATTGAAGGTCAGCATTGTTAAAAGAATCTACTCACTTAAGAAAGAAGGTCCTTATCCCCCCAAAGGACAAGGATATAGAAAGTCACAAAACATAGGCAAGTTCCAGTTTGATCTTAACCAACAACTTATTCAGATCATGAATCCCTCTGGTGGCATAAGAAATCCAAATATCAGAGCCTCAAAATCAATCGAGCTGACCTTTAGTTAGGGACAATTAACTTTTATTAAAGATAGTACCACAAAATATACACTAAAGAAAGTGCAGTACTAACAGTAAACAGGAATATTCTACTATGCCATGAAGTAAATGTAGCAGCCTAAATACAGATATCACATCATAGTATACTTGTTCGCTGTAATTTATCACACAAAATTATGACAGAAGCTAACATTGCATAAGAAAGAGAACCCAACAACTAATAATCCAAATGAAAGAAATAACCAATAGATGCCAGCAGATCATAAAAAATTAAGACCAAAGTACAAAGCAAACAAAAGAAAATATAGGACCTGTTGGTTTATAGGAGTACCACCATAGACAACCACCACCTTGACGCCAGTTTGATATGAAAATTTTTTAGCTTCATTGTGAATCTGCAGATCACGACATAACCCTCAACCCTTCAGATAAAACTTATTTTGTGAAGGTAACCGTATATCAATGTACAGAGAAAAAAACCCTTCTTCATATTTTCTTCTCTTGTTCGAATATATAGACCAATTACCAGGAAAACTTACTTGGCATGAGAGCTCCCTCGTCGGGGAGAGAATAAGAGCGAGAGGAAATGCCACACGTGGATGTGGAGGTCTAGGAAATTGGCCCCTCATGATCCCACTTATGATGGGGAAGCAGAACGCAGCAGTTTTCCCAGAACCAGTCTGAGCACAAGCCATCAAATCCCTACCCGCGAGTGAAATAGGTATAGTATGCCGTTGCACAGGGGTTGGTTTAACATACTTGCACCTCCTAATATTTTCGTTGACAGCTTCACCTAAAGCAATATCTGCAAAAGTATTCACAGGAGGGGGCACATTATCCCCGCTTGTTTCCACTGGAATATCCTCATATGCATCAAAATTGATCGCAGAACTCTCTTGTTCACCAATGGGTTCACTATCATCTTCTGTAAAGGGGTTAACTTCCCGACCCCTCCCACGATCCCAACCACCACTTTTGCCATTCCAACCACCACCACGTCCTCCTCCACCAGAATAACCAGATTGGTATTCATTCCTTTGACCACTCCAACGACTCCCAACCACATTTGGAACACCATAACCACCACTATATTCATTACCTAATGCAGCAGCCCCGGCATATGAAGCCTGTGCAGGAGCAACCCCAGCATATGAAGCCTGTGCAGGAGGATCTGTTGATGGTCTGTTTCGCAGATGTGGTGGAACATATGCTGACTTGGATGGAGCTGCAGCCAGATTCTCGGCAGCAGAAACAGAATCAGCCCACGACATTGGCATAGTCAAGACGCCCAAAAAATCACTCTTTACCTTTCCTCAAGTTGCCAAATCAAAAAAAAAAGAAAGAAAATATCCGTAAAACCAAAAATTTCAGCTAATTTTACAAATCCAAGCTACTTATCCTTCCTACGACCAAATTTCAGATCAAAACCCAGCAACTTTCATCATCATCAAATCAAATTCAAATTACCAAAGTCTCATATCAGCCTGCAAATTCCACAACCCAGAAAACCAGTCACTTATCCAAAAGATCAACTTAAAGAAGCATGTATTCTAAACTAACAACCTCATATCAAGAAAATGCAATACAATCCAAATGGAAAGGGCAGCCACGTCCGGGGAAGGGCCCGACCACAAGGTCTATTGTATGCAACCTTACCTTGCATTTCTGCAAGACATACCTTACCTTGCATTTCTGCAAGAGGTTGTTTCCGAAACTTGAACCTGTGACCAAAATGATCACATCCCGACATAAGAATTGAGATAAAAACACTCATTTTTTCCCATTTCAAGAATCAGCAAAAAACCACTTATCAAAATGAGATAACCAGAAAGAAAAAAGCAATTACCCACCTCAACAATTAATAAGAAACACCAAAAAGAAAACCCATTTCAAGATTGAGAACTACACAGACATACATGTAAAAAACACCAACAATAGCAACAAACTCAATGTAATCCCACAAATGGAGACTGGGAGACAAATGGAGTCTGGGAGGATTGGATGTATGGTGACCGTATGTGCATCAAGAGGTTGTTTTCAATAGACCCTCTGCACAGAATGTAGAAAATACAAATAGGTGCATCAAGAAACACCCCACTTGACAAAATTGAGATAAAACCAAACAAAATGAACAAATGACCATTTCAAGAATCAATAAAAAAACACAAAAAAAAAGAACACCCATTTCAAGATTGATAACCACACAGCCGTACATGTAGAAAACACCAGCAAATCATTATCAAGTAGGCACATCAAGAAACACCCCCACTTGACAAAATTGAGATAAAACCAGATAAAAAGAAGAAATACCCATTTCAAGAATCACCAAAGAACACCAACAAAGAATACCCATTTCAAAAACCACTAAAAATCACCCAAAAAATCAGAATCAAGAATTACCCATGGAAAAAATTGAGATAAAAAAGAACAAAATACTCATTTCAAGAATCAGTTAAAAATACCCATTTCGAAGAGTGACAACTACACATGCATACCTGTAGAAAACACCAAAAAATTCATAATCAAGAAATTAAAATAGAGACAAAAACAGATAGAAAGAACAAATACCCATTTCAAGATTGATAACTACACACATACACCAAAAGAATCATGATCAAGAAATCACATAAACCTATTTCAATACTTGAAGCAAATACATATAAATGTAAAAGAACACAAGAAATTTTGACTTGAAAATGAAAGAAGAAAGAAACCTCTAGCCAAAAAAGGTAAGTGTCTCCGATCGAAGGGAGAAAAAATGCAAAAATATCTTCTTCCTTTTTTGTTTTTCACTTTTTTTCATATATATATATATATATATATATATAGCACTACTTTTTTCTTGGAATCTTCTTTGTTGCGTCTGCGTTGATTAAACGTACAGGGAGAATAGGAAAAAAGGGGGAATAGAACAGAAGGCCAGTAGAGAGAATTGAGACTTCTCCGTACGTTATGTATGCACAAGTTCTTGATTGCGGCTAAGCTAAATTTTGGCCTATTTTTCTTCGTTTTCTTTCAACTAACTTGCTAGTAGTCTAGTACCAATTACCAAATTTCTTTCTCTTTTTTCTTTTTTAAACTATATTGCCTTTTGTGTTTCAATAGGTCAACTTAATTTATGACTATATAATCTTAGATATGAAATCAGTAGGTTTAGTATTATTTCATAGTTTTTTGTTTTCTTACTATTTGTTAATTTTTATTAGGGATGACAATTAGTTGGATTGAGTCAAATTTGGATGGGTGATAATAAATGGGTCAAGATCCAACCCAACTCAAATACGTTTGGGTCAAAATGGGTTATAACTCAATCCGTTCAATTTTTTACTAAACTTTAATTGCTCTATTTGTTCTTTTAAAACAATTTAGTATCTAAAAAAGTTATAATTTCTTCATTATTATAGCATATATATAACATACTGAAAATATATATTTTAATAATGTTTTGACAAAATTTCACTTGAGTCAATTTGGCTATATATCAATCCAACTTTTTATTGTTTGAAATGAATTGGGTCAAAATAGATTGAGCTAGTTATGGACGGATCAATGATCACAAAATTAAAAGGAATTAAGCGGGTTGAATTCGATTTTGCCACCTCTATTTCTTGTACTTCAACTATCATAGGATTTTGTTGCAGTATTGTTATGTTATTACTTGTTGTTTTGGATTATATAAGTAAGCATTTTTAGTATAGTTTTTGAATATCTATTTAAAATATTTAATTTAATTTAATTTGAAATGTTAGTTAAATTAATATTGCTGAAGCGAAATATGATAAATAAACATGAACAAAGGGAGTATATAATTTGAACGTACACAAAGTATCCATAATATCTTGTGGTCTCCAACATAATATATAATTTTGCCTTCACTTTTGCTAATTGGTTGTCTATGTGGTTCTAGAAGCATGTAATTTTCATTTTTTATTGATTGAACTTTGTTTAAAAAAAATTATCTGTTAATTTACTGTTATTTAATTATGCAAAAAATTAAATATTGATGCATAAGTTAAATACTCCTTTGTTCATTTTTATTTGTTGCATTTTCATTTTTGGAGAGTCAAACAACATGAAATCTGACTAACATTTAAAATATATTTTTTTCATCATATCAATATGAAAATAAAATTTATAATATTTTTAGTATAGTTTTTAGAAAACTAAATTTAAAATATTAAATTGACATTTTATAAAGGAGATATGACAATAGTTAATTTATTTTAGCTTAGTCAAATTGACTTTTTATAAAGGAGATATGACAATTGACAAACAAAGGTTAACATCAGGATTATATAGTAATTCCAACAAGAGTTAATTATTCAAGTTAAAATGTTAATTATTTTCAAAAGGAGAACTATGGCTTTGATTTTTGAGACAGTAAAAACAGAAAAATTCTTTGGAGTGAGTCTATTGTATCAGAGTGAAAATCAGAATTTCATGAAATTGGGAAAAAAGATCAAGATCTTACTAAAGGGGAAGGGCTTCATCAAGCCATAATGATGAAGCTTTCTTCAGGTGCACCAAACTTGTCAACGATGAGAACTTAGTTACCAAAAGTTTTTGGCATCAAAGGTAATGTTTGATCGTACTACTTGACCCTGGACAATTACTTATTAGGCTTATCAGTACGACGACTTTGTAAATGATTTATTAAGGTCAGTCAACTACTTTACACAAGGGAAAGGAACACCAAATTAAGATTTTTCCATGGTCAATAGGATTTAACCCTAAGGAGGAAACTACGAAGGCAGTGATTTGGATTTCTGTTCAAAACTTGTCTCTGGAGTTGTTTTTCATTATTATCCATAGCTTCGGCAGTTGGAAAACCCATTGCTATCGATAAAGCCACGCAAACAAAGTCAAGACCTAGTATAGCAAAGGTAAAGGTGATTCTTGATTTAATGGAAATACTGTCAGACAGATTTAGACTCCAATTTGGGACAAAAAGACTGGTAAAATTGTGGAGGAATTCAGGAGTTTGTATATGATAACTTACCCTCATATTGAAGTCGTTGCAAGCATCAAGGACACTACGAGAATAAGAATCGCTTGTTAAAGTGGAAGGAAAATGATGGGATTTAAGATGGGATACAAATAGTTGATCGAGTCTCAGTTGAAAAACTTCAAGGTGATGCAAGAGATTATTCGAATGCTAGGAAACGGATTAAGAAAGTTAATAATAAGGTGCAACACGAAACAATGGCTAAAGATTTATATCCTCAACCTCTTAGGACAGGAAATGAGCAACTAATTTTGGGTATTAACTTAAAAAATTATGAGAAAATAGGAAAATTGATGAGGTACAACCGATAACGTATGAGAAGCAAGTCGAGAATATTCATAATAATAATGGGACTAAGAAAATTTTAGATGATGAACATGAAAAAGATAAGCAACGAGTTAAAGAGACAGAAGTTGCCGCGGAAGTGGATTCGGGAACTGTAGCAGATGATATTGGGCTTTCCGTACAAGACAAGGAGTTAAGCAAAGGTAAAGATAGAATTGGTGATGAGGATTGGACTGTGGTTACACACAAGCAAGGTGTTGGCATCATAGCTCATGGAAATGAGCCAAGAGAGGATTTTATGTATCCTAATTCTTTTGATGCTCTTTCAGTCAGAGAGAAACAACAACCTAATGTGGGGAAGTCCTAAATTTCATATTGCACATATGATATTAGCAAACATATTAATGCAACAACGTGTTTCTAGTTTGGCTTGTTTCGTCCATGTTTTGAATATTCAACAAATGAAGTGCCAACACAATCTATGAAGTTATTTGATGAGCAACAAGATAATTTTGGACAACAACTAATCTCTACTGGGAGTGACCAAAATTTGGGTATAACAAGGGTCTATACTCCAGTACGCCCAATCATGTTGACTCTTAGAGTGGAAAAAAATATGTTACGAGTGTAAAGAGTTGGGTGGACAAGATAGAGGAGGAAGAGCAGGTTGCATCCTCTCCAACGCATAGCAAGTTGAGTCCAGTCGCTACAACATTTATGCCTAGTCATGCCATGGTAGTTCCACTATTAGTAGTGGTATAATATATCACTCAAATGAGTGTTCCAAAAAGTAATAGTATGACCGTAGATCATGTAATTGTAAGTAATAAAGTTGGAAATTGGAACTCTCCTACTCATATAAATACTAGTAAGCAATTACAAGTTATTGGGAGTAGTTTTTTTTGTTGTGTTTTGTGGAGCCTAATCCTACTCTTTTTTGGTTTAAAATCCTATTTGGAATAGAATTTGATTTTTTATTCCCATTTGGAGTTAGTTCTGGCTTTTAGTAAAGCACCATTCATTATCTATAAATAAGGATACTTGAGAGAATTACGTGTAAGACTCAATTGGTATTTGTCTTTTAAAGACAATAGCACATAAGAAAAGTTTTTTGAGAGAGTTTTCACCAAGAGTGTAAGAGAGAATTGTAAACACAGCTCCCGATTTGGGTTTATAGTGAAATTTGTAGGGGCAAAGTGGATGTATCTCTTGCACTAAGAGTGAATCACTATAAATTTGTATGTATTATTTATTCTTTCTCAATTTAAATTATTTTCTAGTAAAGTCAGATTTGGGTCTCAAATCCTAACAACTGGTGTTAGAGCAATAGATTGATGATCGATTAAAAAAACAATGGGAGGCGAAGATGGTTCGGTGCACGGGATTGGTAAATTCGACAGTATGGATTGTACATTCTTGAGAATATAGATTGAGGATTACCTGTACGGCAAAAGCTTCATCAACCGATGTGGTCAAAGCTGGAGAAGATGGAGGAATCGGAGTGGAATCTTCTCAATAGACAGATACTGGGAGTTATTTGATTGACGTTGTATAAAAGAGTTTCTCACAATATGGCGAATGAGAAGACCACTGCAGGCATGATGTAGGTTCTGTACGATATGTATGAGAAACCTTCAGCTAACAATATGGTATTTCTCATGAAGAAACTCTTTCACCTAAAGATGGAGGAAGGTGTTGCTTTTGCAACACACGTGAACAAATTTAACCCGATTGTATTTAATTGTCATTGCTTGAAATCGAGTTTGAAGATGAAGTTCGAGCCCTAATTTTCTTGGTTTTTCTACTGAAAATTTGGGAGCCAATGAGGGTAGCAGTGAGTAATTTTGTCGATAGTGCTAAAATAAAATTCAATGATGTTAGAGATCGTATTCTTGCTGAGGATGTTAGAAGAATAGATTCTGGGGAGACATCAATGATTTCTGCCTTGAATGTGGAGAACAGAGGAAGTAATTATGACAGAAACTACAACCAGAATAAAGGCAGGTCAAAGTCAAGGAATGGCAGGGGTCAATCTAGACCATTAGAAACCTTTTGAGTGCTAGAATTGTGAAAAATTGGGTCACATTAAGAAGTACTGCAAAGCACCATAGAAGAAAGAGGACAACAAGGGTAGAATCAATGCCTCCACTAATGACATGGGTGATGCGCTGTTGTCTGTTGACACTCCTATCGATTCTTGGGTACTGGACTCTGGAGCTTCTTTCCACACCATAGCACACCGTGACGTCATGGAGAGCTATGTTGCTGGAAATCACGAAAAAATCTATCTGGCAGATGAAAATACCTTAGATATTATTGACATCGAGGACATTAAACTGAGAATGTCAAATGGAAAGATATGGAAGATCACAAGGGTTAGGTGTGTGCCAAAGCTGATGTGTAATTTGATTTCGGTGGATCGGCTTGATGACGAAGGACTCCATATTACCTTCGGCAGTAAGGCTTGGAAGGTAATAAAAGGCATTATGGTGGTTGGTCTAGGTCATAAGACGGTTAATCTTTATATAATGATAAGCTGTCATGATACGATTATTATTGTTGACAACAACAAGAAGTCAGAGTTGTGTTATTACAGACTGGTCCATATGAGTGAGAAAGGCATAAAACTTTTGGTGACCAATGGCATGCTTCCAGAGTTGAAAAAGGTGGATCATCGTATGTGTGAGAGCT
>JBDJHY010000001.1:782796-800146 GCA_039654485.1 Withania somnifera | reverse complement strand
ATGAGTGGCTGAATCTAAGGTTACAAAATTTTAAAACTATAACTGAATATAATTCTTTCATGTTTAGAATTATTTCACAACTAAAGTCATGTGGAGAAAACATCACAAATCATGATATCCTTGAAAAGACCTACTCCACTTTTTCGACCTCAAATGTGCTCCTGCAGCAGCAATACCATGGTATGGGCTTCACAAAATATTTTGAATTAATCTCACATCTCTTAGTCGTCGAACAGCACAACGACCTCCTGATGAAAAATCATGAAAATTGACCCATTGGATTCACTCCATTTCCTGAAGTAAATGAGGAGAATTTCTGACAACATGAAAGAGGTCGCGTTGGTCTCTAGCCAAAGGTCGCTCCTCAAGCTGAATACAAGCCAAACAACCCATACTCGAGGACTTCCTGCTAAGGGCATTCACCACCACGTTTCCTATGTGAGTAATATCATAGTCCTTTAGCAGCTCTCACCAATAATGCTGCTTCAAATTAAGATCCTTCTAGATGAAGATATATTAAAGACTCCTATGATCGGTGAACACCTCACAATAAATTCCATAAAGATAGTGCCTCCACAACTTCAACACAATTACCATTGTAGCCAACTCCAAATCATGAGTAGGGTGGTTCTTCTTTTGCAGCTTTAACTGCCTCAAAGCCTAGGCCACCACCTTACCATCCTGCATCAAAACTCCACCCAAGCATACTCTAAAAGCATCAAAATACACGGTGAAGCCATTACTCTCCACCGTCAAAGTAAGAATAAAAGAAGAAGTCAACAAACATTTGAGCCTTTGAAAGCCCTCCCCACACTCATCCGACCACTTAAAAGCCACATTCTTCTAAGTCAACTTATTCAACGGAGCTGCAATTGAAGATAAACCCATTATGAATCTCCTATAATTACCCAGCTATCCAACAAAACTCTGAATCTTAGTCGGTAAAATAGTTCTCAGCCAATCAGCACACAATCTCAATCATGACCGGGTCGACCATAATTCCCTCCTTGGACACCACATGCCCCAACAAAGCCATAGAACTCAGTCAAAACTTATATTTTGAGAACTTAGCATATAACTTCTTATCTCACAACCTCTGAAGTACAATCCTCAAGTGCCGAACATGATAAGCCTCTATCTTGAAATATACCAAAATATCATCAATGAAACAATCACAAAAGAATCCAAATATGAATGAAGAATACCTTTTATCTACTCCATGAATGTGGCGGGGGCATTAGTAAGCCCAAAAGATATCACCAAGAACTCATAGTAACATATATAGTCCGAAAAATCGTCTTTGGAATATCTGAAGGTCTAATCCTCAACTGGTGGTACCCGGACCTCAAGTCAATGTGAGGCACCCTGAATCTGGTCAAACAAATCATCAATGTGAGGCAATGTACAATTGTTCTTTACCCTCACTTTGTTCAACTTCCTGTAGTCAATACATACGCATAGAACCATCCATTTTTCCTTACGAACAAGACTAGTGCACCCCAAGGGCACACACGAGGACAAATGAAACTCTTGCTAGCAAGTCCTGCAACTAATCCTTCAACTCTTTCAACTCAACGTGAGTCATACGATAAGGATGAATATAAATGGGCTTAGTGCCCGACTTCGAATTAATGAAAAAATTAATATCTCTATCGGAGGGACATTGGGAAGATCAGTTAAAAACACATTTGCAAACTCTCTAACCACAGGGACCAACTCAAAGAAAGGGGGATCACCACTAACATCCCTCACAAAGACCAAATAATAGAAATACCCTTTCTTCACCAACTTTCGTGCATGAAGGGAAGATATAACTCGACGAGGATACGACCCACATGTACCCTTCCCTCTACCCCCGAAACACCAAGTATGCATAAGCTAACAGTTTTGGCATGCCAATCTAAGAAAGCATGATACGAGGAAAGAAAATCCATACTCAAAATTACATAAAAATTTATCATATCAAGCAAAATTAGGTCTACCCAAGTCTCGTACCCCAACAAGACAACAAGACGTGATCGACACACCCGATCTACCACGAAGGAATCACTCACAAGAATAGACACATGAAGAGGTATAACCAATGAATAACCTATTGTCGAGACCATCACAGTTAGGATTTCAATCAATATGTTATCTCAATAATATACCTGCTGACGAGACTGTCATAGTTAGGTTTCCAATATCACTTTGTTTCCTTGGTAATGCGGCCCAATCATTTCTATACTCAAATATCAATAATTTTCTCATAATAGAGAAGTCATAGAAGTATGATGTTCAATTAAAACAAATCACATAGGAATCAACTCAATACGGAGGTAAAAATCATCAAATCACCCATATTAATATAGTTTCTACAAGGCTTTGCAAATGATATATTTAAACCAAATGAGTCATCATAAGAAAATTTTCATTATAGTTTTAACTCAACATGTTTCAACCAAATCATGGCATTTCAACTAATTCACAAGGTAGAACAAAATCATCAATCATGAAATTACATCACTAATTACTCCCCTCATTTTGAACCTGACATCCCAAAAACCCAAAATTAATCACCTTCCCCAACTACACAAAATCTATCAAGTAATCACTAATATTTTATAAAGAGACCAAAGAACCTCAGCTTGCCTTACAATTATAGAAATATATCACTTGTGAGCTTTGCCCTTCCTTAGAGCCTCTAAACGAGCGTAATCTAGTTACCAATCACAAAAAACACAAGAAAAATCACAATCAACGTTAAAAACCATCCTGAAGAACGGTTTGAAATTATTGAGCCAGACTCTGACTTTGCTATAAAGAGATTTCCCAGAGCAAGCAGAGAAGCAAGAATCTAGTGACAACATGTCAATGGTGGACGAGGTGCCGAAAACCCAAGAAAATCAGTATTTTTCCCATCAGAAGTATTAGCTGGAGTATCTGTAGTAAGTAGTACCGACACTTGTTAGAATGAACGTACAACGAAAATGAAGTATCGATTCAACGTAAAAGAGAATGATTTTGTGTTATTATTTTGACTCTATGTAATTGTTAATTGAGTGATAACAAATTTGAATTTATATATTTTTGAGTTATCTAACAAACTATATGTAAAATAAAGTATATATAAGTGCATTCATAAGAACGTATAAATATATGTGGCACTTCATGCAAAGTTTTAGTAAATTTATCAGTAAAAAAATATAAAGTATTCATGTATCAGTAAAAAATAAAATTTATAAGTATATATGTGACTTCATACAAAATATATCTGTAAATATATAAGTGTATATGTGACTATATGCAAAGTATTGATGCAAAAAGTATATGCTAATACATTACGAACTAAATATCAGCAAAGCCAAATCTGGAATATTTTGTATTTTAAACTTATATGATTTCCTAATATCTATATTTAAATGGTTGTGATTTATGTAACTTGCTCTAACAAACACATAATTCGAATCTAAAGGGTTGTGATTTATGATTTCCTAAATTTGTTAAGGTGCACATAATTTGAAGTGGAAATAGTATATACCCCCATAAAATTAATTGAGATACGAATAAGGGGTAAACTACATAAAAACATTAATATAGGAGTCGTTTACTTTTCATATCACTTTTTTATGAGCAATACATAAGGAGGCCCCCAATACATACAGATGGTCGCGATACATAACTCAAGTAACTCTCCAGGTATATACAGATCAATGTTAAACATTCATATTCATGGTTAGACACCCAATACATTGTGTAGTCATGATACATGCGATGTATCATGATTTATTTATCGCGACCCTCGGTATGTATCCCGCCTAAAAAAATGGTATATTCCATAATTTTCAAAAAGTAATGGGATAAAATGTAATTATAGTAAGAGTGTTTGGTTAATCATGTAATTTATCCTTAATCAACTGGCTCAAACATTACCATTATATCTATGTTATTATTAAACATGAATAACAATATTGAGTGACTATAATATCCTTTAAATATTGAACGACATTTAAACTGTTAATTTATTAATTTAGACAAACACATCCAAGAAAAGGACACAATTATAATAATACACATTAGGATAAATATTTGTATCATACAGAAACTTAACTCACTGTACGTCCAAAATTTTAGAAGACTAAGAAACTTTTGCCTAAGAGTTCTATACCCTTTACTATTACTACTAACATCATTAATTGCTAATCCTATTTCTATTGAACTACCTAACATTAAACATTGCTTCTTTCCCAGTTTTGTGTATTAGTTATCTAGAAAAGATTCTCCCAGTTCTTGGTTCTGGTGTTCCAAGAAAATTGGCAATTCTTGGATCAACTATCTTTTTGTCATTTGTTAACTATACTGGTTTGACTATTGTGGGTTATGTTGCTGTTGCACTAGGGATTATTTCACTAGCACCTTTTATTATAATGTCAATGATTACTATTCCCAAGATTCATCCTCATAGGTGGATGAATTTAGCATAAAAGGATGTTAGAAAAGATTGGAACTTGTACTTTAATACCCTTTTCTGGAACTTGAATTTTTGGGATAATGTTAGTAATATGGCAGGTGAAGGTTGAAAATCCAAGAAAAACATTTCCTTTAGCACTTTTACTTGTGTGATATTATTCGTTTTGGGTCAAGCGTACGGTTTTCCCCTAAAGGCCTCACACCATTAAGAGATTCTACACCTTATATGTAGCTTCCCAACCCTTTCAATCAATGTGGGACTTTGTTCGCGCACCAACATCTCTAGTGTGATTTTTACTTGTTTGGGATTAAATTATTGCACTTTTGAGCATGGCTGAAATTGCAATTTACCTAAGTTATTTTGGACAAAGTTCAAAATGGTTTAACACACCATGGGTTGGGATAGTGTTGCCAACAGCAAAATTTCACTTGGAATGTCTTATATGAATTTTCAAGATATAATTTCATTAGAAAATTTCTTGTATAGTTTAGGTATGCTTGTGGAATTTGCTTCATTTCTTTGGTTGAGGAGGAAATTTCCATGGATCAAAAGGCCTTATTGATTCGAAGTGGTTTTCATCGTGGCTATAGCAACCAAGCTTGTGTACTTGATTAGTGACTATTAGAGGAATTAGATGATATGGTACTTTTTGATGAAGTTTTGTAAGTCAATGAAGTTGTGGCAGATGATATTTATGACAGATGATATTTATGAGGAATAATCAAAATGGAGGTAGTTGGTGTATGACTCTTTTTTCTGCAAGTAAAGACACTTGTGAAGACTTTTCATAGATTTGGACTTCATACATTGATTGAATGTAAATTTATCCTTTGCTTTGTCTTATTTGCTTTCTCAATTATATTATTTTTTTAAATTTTTCATTGGTATTTGATATGTGCATTTGGATTTGCTTCATAAAGCGCTCCCTATCATGATTTTTACTTCATATCTAGGTGGGGCTTGACAGGGATGTGGGCGTCATATATGAAAAAATATGTACGAATGAAATATTCAGCAACAAATAAAAAAGGAAAAGAATTAAATAGATGTCAACTTTATATATGGAAAAATGTATATGAATAAAATATTTAAGCTAACAACAAGGAGGAAAAGAATTGAATAGATGTCGACTTCATATATGGAAAACTTGTGGTTCTCAAAGAATTTGAAAGCAAAATACACTTTGCTTTGTCATATTCATTTTCAACTTTCTTTTGTATTTTATGATTTAGGATTTAACTTATATATATATATATATATATATATATATATTTTTATGGACAATGTAAAAAAATTGATAATATAAAAAGTTAAAAGAGTCTATTGAAAATAATTTTTCTTCCCATAAAGACGGAAATAAGGTTTGCCTACCACCTTTTCTCTCACATTCCACTTATAGGGTTACTTAAATATATCGTTATTACTACATTGACGGTGTAAAAAATGTTAACAACAATAATTTAAATTAATTTACTGTAACGGGTTAGATGTCTTATTTTTCAAATTATTAATTCCACTTATTACATTAGTAGTTACCTATAATAACCTCTTTAGGTAATTTGATAGTGTAAAAACGTAGTTTACACTAAAATTCTTGTAATCACTAGTCAGTAGTCACACTGTGTATAAAATTCATATATTTGCACTTGTCTGATCCAATTTCAGCATGAACTTGATCCAAACAGACGGAAAATTCATAGTGGATCGTGTTCCCTTTTCTGGATTCAATATCAAATGGGAGGGGCTGCACAAACGCAGGCTCCACCTATCAGAAATTATGACCACTTGAGCCGACATTAAAACTGGCACCCCTTTCACTTGTAATGGAATTCACCAGCCTATAGGCCTTATATGTGGATCGTACTTTCTATAACAACATAATGATCCCACAAGCTGGGTTTGAGAAAGGTAGGATGTACGTAAATCATACCTCTACCTTTGTAGGGCAGAGAAACTGTTCGCTATAGACCCTTGGCTCAAACGAAAGAAAAACGAAGCACGTGTGCAAGAAAATTTGAATTGTTTTTTCTATACATAAGCCAATTCAAACCATCCATCTAGTGCTACTCTCCAGATTGACATCAAGTTTCTGAAAACCTGATTCACCCAAGAAATTGTACACAAAAAGGTCTCATGAAGGCAAAGCTACTGAAAGTTTCTTGATCATGTATCAATTTATAGAAGGATTTTACTTGAATTTTACGTTGTGTAAGTGTGTCGTATACAGATTTTCTGTGGTATCTTACCGACCAAAAAATAATGTGATGAGGACTGAGGGTCACACTAAACTTACCAATAAGCTTACAAAGAATCCAAGCAGTGCACCAGCTATGACTTCAATTTCTGTATGACCAACCTGTTCTTTCAACGGTGCAAAACTAGATGATGAGACTCTTCTCTCATCAGGTTTAAGCAATAAAGTAGCGTTCTTCAACCTCAGTTGATACGGACTTGATTCCTCAGATGATTGAGGATCAGTGCTCTCTGCATCTGAGGATAATTTCTCTTGTATAGAATCCGTCAAAACATCAAGTTTGTTAGTAGATGGAACTGAGTTTATTTGATTTCTGAAAGCTTTATTGAACGCTTTTGCATGAATACCTACTTCCCTTCGAACTCCCTACAGAAGAAAAATAAACATATTATGGAAAGGGAGACCAAGGAACAC
The DNA here is from genome assembly GCA_039654485.1 of Withania somnifera. Lineage (NCBI taxonomy): Eukaryota > Viridiplantae > Streptophyta > Magnoliopsida > Solanales > Solanaceae > Withania > Withania somnifera. The sequence goes on along the minus strand of JBDJHY010000001.1, from coordinate 793,028 downwards.
AACGTCTTGATCTACTCATGATTGAAAAGTTTTACCAATGCAAGTAAAGCAATTCTTCGGTTCATCTAAAAACCTAAGAAAAGGGACTTGAAATTAAACCAGGACTAGATTCTAAATAAGCAAGCACACAGATCTGGTGAAGCGTGACGAACATGGTTTAAATTTTCGATGTAAGATGGCGCCTAAACATGACTAGCAACTGAAATAAACATAAATTTTGAGGACAAAGAAAATGCTCAAGCAGTTGGATTTGTATCATCACTGCCATGACCCATGCCAAGTCTGAAGTGATCTGAGAAACTTAAGCCATACGTATCTTACAAGAATCAGATGATACAGCGGCTGATGCACATAGGCTAAAGTGGTTGGATTTTTTTTATAAATATGACAATGATAGATTGTGTGTGGGAAGTAAATAACTACAGATTGAGTAAAGAGACACGACTTGACTTTATTCACTTCTCAGCTCACTGGTTATGTGTCTTGTTCATCTAGTGAAGGTCGTAGGTTTAAAACATCCTGCATATGTCATTTTTCAATTTTTGGAGCCTCTTGGCTTTTCATCTCACTCTCGCCATGTCCCCCCAACTCCAATGGATCATCGGCTATTGATTAATCTTGACATTGTTTATGAAAATTTGTGTACACCAATGGGATGACACATATTAGATGTAAGATAAGAATCGGATACATACTCAGGTAGATATTACGGTAAGGTACCTGATACATACCGAATGCAAGATATGGATCAGATCCATAGTCAGGACTTAGGTAGATATGATGGTACAGCACCTATCATTATAGTCTTTTATAGTATCATATCTAGGATATAATAGTATAGGTTAAGGCTTTACTTTGGCAGTTTCTGGAAAATTTACAGTTTGAAGTATATTTCATAACATAAAAGGACAGAGAAATTTAGCCCAACTCATATAGTATTGAGACTTTATTTGAAATATAGATGATTCACATCTATTAAGCGTGGACTTATCTTCCTATGTTAATATCCTTTCTTTGTTATCGAGGAGTGGCCACAAATCTATCAAAGGCAAAGATGAATGCCTACTTGACAGAATATCGACAAACATCAGTCCTGTCATCTGCTAAATTTCACACTTCCAAGGTTTGTGATTAGACTTGTTATGCCACAGATACTTTAGAACAGCATTGAAACTCCGAAAGAAATTCTTTTTCGAGAAGTGAAGCTGGAAAAAAGAAAAGGAGGGATGCTCAAGTTTCCAACACATACCTGTGCATCATACATCACAAGCCCAGCGTAAACCACTGCTAAACCAAAAATCGAATCAGAAAAACCCCTGCATTTACCAAATTGATAGCATGTCACTCATACCTAGACAAAACCAACTAGTCAAGAAAACAGAATTAATTGAAACACTGCAATGTATTCTTTTAAGTTGCAATTCAAGTGTAAAATACCTTTCCAAGGCAAGGGCGGTGGCAGTGGCAACTACTGCCTGTCATTTGGAAGTAGGCGAAATTAAATGAGACAGGAATGAAAAAAATGCAACAAAGCTGGTTTGTGTATATAACTAAACTTATTTCTATTAGTTTATCAGACTAATTAAGGATCGACACACAGATTAGTTTACCATAGACTTCGGTTTCCAAAAATACCGTGTAAATCTATGTTGCTCAGACTCTCCAAAATGTTGAGGCACCCATGTCAAATCCTCCAAAGATACACTACTTTTGAAGGATCCGATATGCACCCATCGACATTTTTGAAGAATCCAAGCAACACAGGTATATATGATAGGTGAGTTTACACAAGGTTACAAAAGCATAAAATGATAAAATTCTTACAGATGAGTGTGTGGAAGGGAAACCCCCAGCCTGGAAGGCAGTCTTGAAATCAAACTCATTGCCATAAAATAGAGATGAAGTAAAAGGCTTCATTAGCTGACCAACCGCTGCAGATACAGCTGCTGCAACCAAAACCTGTGGGCCGGCTGAAACAAGTTAATAACATATAAAAGCATACCACTCATATAGTAATGCAGTTCCCAAGACAAATCTTTCCACATTGATGCTTCTCTTGGTATACCGCTACTTTCAGGCATTACAGTGACTAATCAGACCTTTTTCATTTGGGATTCGATAACAATATGAGAGCATAATCTGTTTCAAGACACTTTCCACATTTTCACAGGTTAGGCCACACTATAGCTAACTTATAGGGAAAATGTCTACATATTAATGAAAATGATCTTTCCGTCTGAGAGCCGTCAAACCATTTTCTGGAATTGTGCACCGAATAAGTAGAGCTCATCCACGTCTAGTAACGTAATAATCAAAGAGAGACATGGGAGTTCCAGCTTGACATCTGAGCCAATCGCATAGACATTATGGTAAGGCCTTATAGTAACATAACTTAATCCAAAAACAAAGACTAAAAGGACATCTTGCACTATTTTATTTTATGTTCTCTTTTGAGAAATCTCTGATAATCATATTACTAAAGTACCCTCGACACCGTACATAAACATTACGTCTAATTAGCAAAATGCTGGAATAAGAACCAAATGGGACATCTTTCAAGACCATACCTAACGGAAATCCAACCATTTCGGAACCTAATAGATACATGACGTACAATCAATTAGATCCCTCTTTTTTTCTCAGTAAATAATTGCAATCTAATTATACATAAATACAAATTAATGCAGCTAAAATGCCCCATCCTTTCTTGAAATTCTACAGAAGGAACATCATGTTGTACTTTTTGCTATTTTCGCCTTTTTGAAGTGGATCACTTGACCTTCCACAGAGCATAAAGATTAAGCATAATTAAGAACCAAACTTAAAGACGCTTTTCACCACACACAGTGAAAGTCTAACCAATTTGGGATCTAATTGACACATACATTATTACTAAGTTATCAGAAAATAAGATTATATCCAAGTTTAATCATCTTTGTGAAACTGACCCTCCAATTCTCACCATTTACAATAACAATCAACTGAACTTTAGCCCAATTGATACATAAAAGGGACCAACTTTACAACATAGTATAAATCCAACCAATTTACTCCATTATTACTACGATATCAGAAGAAGATTATATCTTAATTTAATCATCTTGTGTGAAATTGACCCTCCAACTCTCACCATAAACAATGAGAATACAACTAAACTTTAGCCCAACTGGCACATAAAGATTCCAACTTTACACAAAAGAATCAACAACCAGAAAACATCAAGAATTGGAATAAGACCAACTTTTTTATAAAAGCTATCAAGTGAACCTTGTTATGAATTACATCAGTAATGTTTTCTAGTCCAAACCCATGAAGACATAGCAACTTAGAAGATGAGGAAGAAAAACATCTACCACGTTTTCCAATATAAGGGAATACCGGGGTCGTGTATGTTACGTTGTTATAAGTTGAAGTAATATGTCTCATCATTAACAATGACAATACAACTAAACTTTTTTCCAATTGAAGCAAAAAGACATTAATTTTTACAAGATAGCGTAATTCCAGCCACTTTGGAATTCTCTTTTTTTTTTATTTTAATAACAATGGTGCAAGCACCAGCTTGCAAGCACCTCAACTAATCCACTAGTACCTACTAGTTCCCACCAGCACATCTAACAAGTACCGTCTATCCATCAAGACTTGGGACAAATGGGAAGAACAACCAATTTGGGATCTATTTGACAAGTTTACACACATTATAATAACCAAAAATAAAATACAATAGGTAACAACCATCCAAACAAGTTGTAAGTTATCAAAAAAGATAATATCTTAATTTAATCAAATATCTGAAACTGACCATAACCAATGACAACCCATCTGAACTTTAGTCCGATTGATACATAAAGAGACAAACTTTACATAAAAGAACCTTACAAAAAAGAAAATACCAAGAATTGAAAAAAAATATAGCAACTTCTTATCAAAGCTATGAAGTAGAGTGGATGACCTTGTTATGGATAACATTAGTTACGTCTTCTATACCAAACCCATGAGGGCACAATAATTTAGGCAAAGGTTTACAGTTCAAAGAAGAGGAAGAAAAACATCTACCATTTTCCCCAAGATAATCAATTTGTGATCTAATTGACATTACACACATTTATTACTAAGTTTAAGAAAAGATTATGAAGGGAAGCCCTAGAGTAACTGGTAAAGTTATTGCCATGTGACCAGGAGGTCATCGGTTCAAGCTGCGAAAATGTAGGGTAAGGTTGTGCCTTTCTCGGACCCGCTAAGCCTTCTCCACACCCCGTACATAGCGGCAAATTTAGAGCACTAAATATCTTAATTTATTCATCTTTATGAAACTGACCCTCCGACACTGATCATAAATAATGACAATTCAACTTAAATTTAGCCCAATTGATACATAAAGGTTCCAACTTTTTTTAAAAAAAAAAAAAAAACCAACAAAGAGGAAACATCAAAAAAATATTATATCTTAATTTAATCATCTTTACGAAACTGACCCTCCAACACTCATCATAAACAATGACAATTCAATTAAAATTTAGCACAATTGATAGATAAAGGTTCCAACTTTACACAAAAGAACCAACAAACAGAAAACATCAAAAAAAGATTATATCTTAATTTAATCATATCTATAAAACTGACCCTCCTACTTTCACCATAAACACTGACAATCCAACTGAACTTTAGCCCAATTGGCACATAGAGATTCCGATTTTACACAAAAGAACCAACAAACAGAATATCAAGAAAAGATTATATCTTAGTTTCATTATCTTTGTTAAACTGACCCTCATACTCTTACCACAGACAATGACAATCCAACTAAAATTTAGCCCAATTGGCACAGAAAGATCCAACTTTATAGAAAAGAACATTAAGAATTAAAAAAAGACCGATTTCTATAAAAGTTATGAAGTGGAATGTCTAACCTTGTTATGGATGACATCAGTAATGTCTTCTATTCCAAACCCATGAAAACACAGCAAAGGTTTATAGCTCAAATAAGTGGAAGAAAAACATCTACTAGGATTTTGGTTGTTGGGTTGTTGTAAGTTGAAGCACTATGTCTCACCATTAACAATGACAATCCAACTTAATTTTAGCCCAATTGATATATAAAGATGTCAACTTTACAACATAGTGCAAATCCAACCAATTTGGGATTCTTTATCTTTTATTTTTTGTTAATGAGAATGGTGATCAGATTGGCTTGCACGCACCTCGACCAATTCCCCTAATACCTGCTAGCCACCAGCACATCTAACACGTAACGCCTATCTATCAAGACTAGAACAAATGGGTAGAACTATATATTTGGGATCTAATAGACAAATTTACGCAAACTATAATAACTAACAATACAATAGGTAACAACCATCCAAACAAGTTGTAAGTTATCAAGAAAAGATTTATCTTAATTTAATCAAATATCTGAAATTGACCAAAAACAGTGACATCTCAACTGAATTTTAGCACAATTGATACATAAGGATTCCAACTTTACACAAAACAACTACTAACAATCAGAAAACATCAAGATTCAAGAATTTTAAAAAGACCAACTTTATAAAAGCTATGAAGTGAAATGACTAGCCTTGTTATGGATGACATCAGTAATGTCTTCTATACCAAACCCATGAAGACACAGCAACTTAGGCAAAAGTTTATAGGTCAAAGATGCGGAATAACATCTACCATTTTTCAATTTGTGGTCCAATTGACAAATTTACACACATTATTACTAAGTTAAACAAGAAGAGATTATGAAAGGGAGGCTTGGAGTAACTGATAAATTATTGCTATGTGACCAGGACGTCATGACGTGGAAATAGCCTCCAAGACAGCATACAATAAACCCTCAGGTCACAAGTTCAGCACGTGGAAATAGCCTCCAAGATGGTATACAATAAACCCTGTGATTCACCTTTTCTAAGACCTGCTATGTCTTTCTTAGATCCAGCACATAGCAAAAGCTTTAGCGTAGTAGGCCACCATTTTATCAAGAAAAGATTATGTATTAATGTAATCATCTTTATGAAACTGACCGTCCAACACTCACCATAAACAATGACAATCCAACTAAACTTTAGCCCAATTGGCACATAAAGATTCCAACTTCACACAAAAGAACATCAAGAAGTGAAAAAAGACCAACTTTTTCTTAAAGCTATGAAGTGAAGTGACTAACCTTGTTATGGATGACATCACTAATGACTTCTAGTCCAAACCCATGAAGACACAGCAACTTAGGCAAAGGTTTATAGGTCAAAGAAGAGGAAGAAAAACAGCTACCATGTTTTTCAAGACAAGGAAATACTAGGATTTTGGTTGTTGGGTTGTTGTAAATTGAAGTATTATGTCTGCTGCAGAATCTTAAAGAAGCAGCAGATGGATTGCCCCAACTCTGCAATGACAACATGTTCAATGAAAAGGCAGTGTCCTGTGCTTACTTTGCTCCAACCAAATGAAACTGGACAAAACTGATGGGAGTTTGTACGAATTACCTTTTCATCCCTACACATTTTTGTTTTGTGGATTTTTCTTTTATCAATTCACAATTTGTAGATGACTTTTGGTAAGTTTTAATAATTTTTTGATTTTGTATCTTTTCTATTTCATTTTTGAATTTGAATTTTTTCATCAGAATTGGATTCAGTCCAGGGATTGGCGACTTACCCATTCAGTGACTTTGGCACTGGACGTTCCCAAAATGGGGACTATCTTTCTGTTTTTATCTTATATTAGATATTTGCTTTTTCAGACTTAATTAATTTAAATTTTATGTCAAAAAACGAAGTGAGTCGACAAAGAAGAGGATTTATTGAAAAAAGTACTGTTGAGTGATAATTTTGAAAAGTGAAGTTCATTAACTTCGTTAAGTCTCGTTCCACCTTGGTGGGTAAGACGACTATGACAAGGACATTTGACTATTGTATTAGAAATCATAATATGTGTACTGGCAATTGTTTGGTTAGAAAGGAAAGTCTCTTCAAGAATAGAATAACTCAACAACATATTAGATCTAGGATAAAACATTTTGTTATCGAAAATGATTTTATTTTTAAAGCTCTAATTAAGAGGGCTATTTATCATTTACTACGACTTTTGATGGTATAATTTTGACAATCAAGCCAAATAAAATCTCCCTCTTTATATGTATTAGAAATTGGTCACTTGAGATGATTCATATTACATAAATATTGGAGTTAATAGTTAAACACATGCTTAAGTTACTTTCTGTTCACGAATTTTATATCATAATTATTCATTATTGTATTTACGTATTTAAACTATTATTCCTTTATATTTTAACGCAACATGATGATGAGTTGGACTACACAAATTTATCATCGACTGAAAATAATATTTGGCCAATTCATAATCAAGATGTGTTTTAATGAAAAAAAAAGAGAAATGTAATTAAAATAAAAACTCACCAAAAAATGATAATTATATCATATCATAGCATATTATATCATAGTATAGCATATCATATTATATTCATAAGAGGGAAAACCCCAAGTCAAAAATTAGATTGCTAAAATGTCCCTATAAAATGATAATATTATAGATAAAAATATAATTACCTATTAATTATTAATTATACTAAATATTATTATACTTTTAACCTTCTAATTTTAGAAAATGACAATATCTACTAATATTTTAAGTATCTATTTCTTTTTGTATTTAATATATTTTTGTCAAGTAACTACTCATAACTAATAACTCCCAACCCTTTAATTTAGTATAATATGGGTGAATTGACTATTTTTATCTCTATATTGAACTGATTCCCTTATGATTTGTTGTAACTGAACATCATACTTCCATGACTTCTCTATTATGTGTAAATTATTGATATTTGAGTATGGAAATGATTGAGCCATAATACCAAGGAAACTAAGTGATATTGAAAACCTGACTGTGACGGTCTCGGCAGCAAATATATTATTCAGGTAACATATTGATTGAAATCCTAATTGTGATGGTCTCTACAACAGGCATATTAATGAGATAACAAAAGTACTTGAACCTGACTATGACGGTCTCAACAGCAGGTGTTCATGGACCTTGTGAGTCCCCCATGGATTTTGACTGTAACGGTCTCGGCAGCGGGTGTGTACATATAGGACAGACATGCATCATGATTAGTTGTGCATTGCGTTGCATGTACTTTGATTTGCTTCTTATTTGGATTGTTTGTCCGCTCGATGACTTGTACTTACTTGAGAATTGGTGTTGCCTTGAGATTCCTTGATATTCGAATCATAAACTATACTTATTGCTACTTGATGATACCGTATGATTATTCTTGATCCATGACTACTAGTTGATATTTTTCACTGATACTGATTGGACTTAAGGTTGTTGACCACCTTGAGGCGATTACCGTTGTGGTAGAGTTGATGGTAGGCGTACCTTATAAGGGTTTCTTAGAGTTATATATGCCTTGAGGTTGGGCTGTTGTATATAAACTATTTACATGTTGTAGTATCGGAGGGTAGTTGGATGTCAGAAGTAGTCACTAGTTCTTAATATTTGGACCAACTGAGGACGTTGCTGAGGACTGTTGTTTTATACTCACCCTTGCCTTTTCTACAGTTTTATGCATGCGTTGTAGTAGACTGGACTTGAGCTCTTCTTCTCATACTTAGTCGTTTATCCTGGGACATTTAGAGGTAGCTGCCACACGTTTGGAGTTTACGGAGTCTCTTTTTCTTGGAGTTTCAAATTTCTTAAAAGACTTTGAGATTTAGACCAACTTGTATAAACTATTACTTAATGGCTTTGTATAGTGGCTACCTGATTTTTGGTATATTTGAAGTCTTATGCATGTTTACATCTTACTTATATATTACTTTCCACATTTAAATTGGCTTTTCTTTTGATTAATCCATGAGTTAGGCTGACCTACTGGGTTGGGAAGATAGGTGTCATCACACCTGATTTTTGAGGTGTGACAAATGGTATCAAAGCCCTAGGTTTATAGCTCCGACTATACACAATTCAAGTTTAATAGAGTCTTATAGATGGGTCCGGAGACGTCTGTTACTTATCCTCGAAAGACTATGGAACTCTAGAAAAAATATATTTTCATCTTTTCATTTTTCTCTAGTGTGATTGTTATGCACATACTAAGTCCTTGCGTGTTTTATTGACAAATACTGAGGATTAGAACCAAGATTGATAGAGATAACCATCATGTACCCGAGCTCGCTGCCCGAGGTAGAGGTAGAGTCAGGGGATAGGATAGAGCTAGAGGCAGATCTAAGGGATCAACCCCAGCCAGAGGATAGGAGAAAGAAGCCTCCCCTGAGCCCCAGGTTGATAAAGCTGAGGATTAGGTTCCTTAAGAGTACATAAAAGCCCCGTTACTACAGGACACATTGTTGAGGGTTCTGGGGTGTTGGAGAGCATGAAATAGGGTGGTACACCCCATTGTTCGCAAACCAGGGTCAGGACTAAGAGCTTAGATCAGCATGTTATTCCAAGAGTTCATGATTTAGTGGGTCAACCACCAGTGGTTCCAATTCAGGTGGGTCAGCCACCCTAGGTTCAGGTTCCGATGGGAAAACAACCAATAGTTTAGGGGGCGATGCGGTAGCCACAGATTGCACATTGATTTCATGAGCTCTATATTCCAGGGGTCGGGGCTATAGGTACAATAATTACTGAGATGTCGGATGAGCAGTAGCGAAGGTATGAGGCTCACAAAAATATACCCGTCGTAATTTTAGGGTAGGCTGATTGTGGATCTATACGAGTTTTTGACCACTTACCATGAGCTACTCCAAGGTGTTGGGTTGGTACAGACGCGTGGTGTAGATTATACAGTTTTGCAGCTTCGAGGGCCAGCCAAATAGTGGTGGAGTTCTTATCTTGATTCTAGACCGCCAGGGTCTCCTCCCATGACTTGGTAGATATTTTCTCAATCTTCTTTGGATATATATATGTCTCGCAGCATGAGGGATGGTCTTCATTGCTAGTTTGATGAGCCGAGATAGGATGGTATGACTGTGGACGAATATACATCCCAATTTTATAAGTTATCTAGACATGACTTGGCTGTCTTACCAGATGAGCAGCAGATAGCTAGGTTTATGAGGGAGTTGATCACTCCTTTCCAGACCTTGGTATTTACAACCTCCCAGATAGAGGGATCCATGTTTCAAGGTATGATTGATGCAGCTACAGGTTTTAAGCAGTTGTGTAAGGTCCAATTTGGTGACAGTAAGGGAAATAGGCCC
>JBDJHY010000001.1:718792-728971 GCA_039654485.1 Withania somnifera | reverse complement strand
AAGCATTTGAAGAAATTAATGTCACTCATGATTCATAAAATATAGTCCTAAAAATGAAGATATTGAAGAACTAAAACATCATTTCCATAAACTTAACCCCCACCCCCAAAAAGGAAAGAAAAAAACCTCCGTGAGGAGCAATAAATAAAAATCGACTTGGGCAATAGAAACACACTTGGGCTCTAGCTTGATCAAGTAATATGAACTAGAATATGCAATATTACATCATGCCAGACTCAACGGGAGTTGATATTTATTTTATTCAGCATAGGACATAAGAGCTATAAGAGCACATTTGCCTTTGACTCGATAGGTAAAATAGATTCTTACTGATATGGGCATGAGAAATAAAAGAGGGATATCAGCATGTCATTAATTGTAAATTTACCAAATCACCCATTAGCAGCCAAAAAGATCCAGACAACAATCAGTCGTCTCACAGAACCATATGTTTAGAAGAAAAAAGGAAATTACATACTAAAACACCAGATATTGTAACTTACTCGGATCTTGTGTTGTCGTTGTTGCTGTACCATCAAAATCACATGTTCCACCAAGACTACGCATTCTCTGATAATAGTCGTTGTAAGCATACGAAGCATGATTTTGCAGAGTATCTGGGAAATAACAAGGCTGCCCAGATTGAATTGCACTGCAATTAGCATGTCCCTGGCCACAAGCCCAGTTAAGTCCATCTTGCAACTTGTTCTCATCTGCACCCTGTTTTGCTACACAAAAAGCTCTACTAGAATTGTCAGAAATGCCGGCCGAGGAACCCAGACTAATGGAATAAACATCACTTCCATTTGTAGAGAAGATTCCCCAGCTTCTTTCTGAGATTGGCCCTGGTCTTTTGTCTTCATTGAACATCTCGTAAATAAAGGTGTTAATGGGATTTTTAGGTTGACTAGGTGGACCAGTATCATTTGAAACACGCCGAATCAGGTTATTATTAAAAGTTTCCGCATTTTCCTTAGTAGCATCTGGCTCCTTGGAATCACCATCCCATGGCCAACCAGTCTCTGTCACAACAACAGGGATATCTGAAAAGTTGAGCGCTTCGATAGAGTTGTATGTAGCATCAACTAAAGCATCAAACATGCTTTCATAATGAAACAAGGTGTTTGGATCAACAATTTGCTTCACTGCAGAGAGCTGTTGGAAAAGAGCATATTCAATTGGAAAGATTCCATCAGATTTAATATACTCATAATATGGATAAGCATTCAACATGTAATACGAGTTTGTATTTCTTAGAAACTGAAGGATCTGGAAGATTGTTGAGTTCCATGAAGAATTGAAAGTCGCGGCGGAAGGAGGAAATGCCTTAGGTATCACATCCATTGATTGCGGGGTTGAAACTTTAACTTGGTTATTGAGTCGTGAAGCCACTAATGCCTTATGTATGTAATTCATAGCAGGAACCAAAACTGGTGCAGCATTTGGGATTGCGGTGAGAACTTCACTTCCCACAGCAATAGCCGTAATATTCGTCCCAGGCATGTAAGCTGCTACATTTCTATTAACCCAAGCAGCTGCAGCCGATGGAGATTCTCCAATTCCTAAGACTTCTTCATTTGTAACACCAATAATAACTTCGATACTAGAGTTGGCTAAAGCTTTCAACATATGAGCATCAGCATTAAATAGGCGCACGTGAGTTATCTGACGATCTTTAAGGAGTGCAACCACATCTGACGCTGGGGGTAAATTTGAAACATCAGTCCCAATGTTTACTCCAACAAATGCACCTACAATGAAAACGCACACATGAAAACTCCAAATGAATCAAGCACCTTTAACTTATCATTATGCAAGGCCAAAAGCAGCTCAAACGGTTGTATCATGTAAGTACATCAAATAAACAGCAGAAATCACAACACAAAAGACTGGAACAACTATCAGAATAACAACATGCCCAGTGTAGGGTCTGGGAGGGTGGTGGATATGCAGCCTTACCCGGCTCCTACCTTGTGAAGGTAGAGAGGTTTCTGATGGACCCTTGCGGAAAAACTATTAAAATGCGAATACTTAAACTGATTCTCCAAAAAAGGATATCAACCCAACTTTGCAGGTATAAAATTGCCAGATTTCTTCCGACTAGCCATTTTTGGCTCGTCAATTTTTTCTATTTGCATTCTCATAATAATACTGTGATGTTAATTCATCAAGTTGTTAAGAAACAACAAGAATTTGTAAGACAGCTTCGCTTCCAGTAACCTTTTCTAAACTCATTGTTCTTTCAATGGCTTGTGAAGGATGATCTCTTAAACAAATCTTAGTAATTGTCAAAACTATTATATGCCTCAACGCTACCTCGCATTTCCATGCCAGATCACCATGCATTCTCCTAGAATGATTTATCTACTCCATGTCACCACCACTATCTGGTGAGCTTCTAACCTCTTTTGTCCTTTTCTAATCATGTCACCCAATCATGCCGACTACAAGCAATTTACACAAAAAGAATCTTTCAAGTTTCAAGAGATTCAAAAAAAAGACATCATATTTCTCCAAAGCCGGACATGCAAATTCCTTTTAGCTTTACTTAAGATGCAGGCCTCAATTTTGGGCATATACGTGTAAAACTTGAGATTCATTGAATTGATGCTTCAGTGCTGGTCAACAAAGTTATGCAACTGATAAGAATCCAATACACGTGTACATTGAATCCCATGGAATCAGCTGATAGCAATTGGGAAGAAAAAATATCCGTCAATTTAACGTGGCATTCATACTTAGATAATGAAGTTATTCATCAAGCAGCTGAGTAATCTTTATACAGTTAACGACTCCTGGACACTTGAGCCTTCATGTTGTATCCAACGCCCTAGCAGAAAGTTCATAGTAAGAAAACCTCCAAAAGCAGTGGTTTGCATCAGCATGAAACTTAGCACGTCTACATACGTCAAATGTTTTAAACTTGCATATGTATGAGAATATGTGGTGTTTATTGTTTTGACGAAGTAGATTCATTGCTGACATCAAGAAGATGCTAAGTGTACAAAGAGATGCTGTCAACATAATTACAATTGTCTATGTTGTGGAAGGAACCTGGCAAGCTACGAAAAACACTATACTGAAACAGTGTGGGCGTCTATTTGAACACAATATTCAGGTAAGCTTTCAACCAAATGTTAACTTCAGTCCTAAAGCAGCACCACTGTCACTAAAGTGTATTACTGGCACTTTTTGCAGCAAGAGAGTCAAATACTTCTACTTTAATAGGCTCCAGGTAGAGCCTCTCCAGAGGCATTATCGATAAATTAACATGACAAGACAGCATTTTTTAATCAAGATAACTAAAATCATCATAGTAATAATCACTGATTGAATCTCACCCTTTTACATTCAAATTAAGGGATACTAGATAATGTAAATTATTATTTACAACTACACGTATTGAGTAACTAGATAATATGTGCTTGACTAGAGTCGCATTCCTGACACTTAAAACTTGAACGTAATGCAACCGCAGTGTTACAGAAAACTGGAGACAGTTGATATCACTAGATATTCACTATATCCAGCCAACTTTAACTTCATCTACGAAACTTTCTTATAAGAACTTCACCTTTGAAAAGTTAACATATTTTATTCAAAGCTTATAGATCTGTCTTATAAATTAGAACGATTATTTGTTTAGCAGCATTTGGCGTGGCATATACAATACTTTTGCCGAATCTGACACGCACCGGTTCACAGTTTTGAAGAGTCCGAGCAACATAGAACCTGAGTAATTAGCATATGCATTATCCCCCAGAAATTGATAAGCTAAATTAGAAAGCCAGTAAAGTAGGAAATAAATGATCTTAGTACTTAAGTTGCATGACAATAATAAATAAATAAAAGATAAACAAGAAGAATTTCATTAAGCATTCAATAAATGATGCAGACAACACGATATAAGGCTTTTAATAAATCAAGTTCAGCGATTAAAGTGTGTCCTTAGTTTAGCATCTGTTTTTTACTTACCAAACATACCCTAGCTATCAATTGATACAAACTGATATTTACCATTATAAAGCAGATTATAAAATCAAATAAGGACCGTTGCATGATATGAACCAATGTGTTAAATCAACACACAAAGCACGTTATTGAGCTGAGAGGGAGAAACATACTGCATTACCTATTACATTTGAGATAAAGAAAGAAAATAGTATAGATATGGCAAGCCACGGTTTAAGCGTCATCAGAAGCATGCAAAACTTCAACTCTAGTATCAATCAGCAGGCAACTGTGGCTTCAAACGGTATTTGTCAAGAGGGTGCTACAGGAAAAAGAGTACAAAAAATTAAAGACAGTTTGATAGAAAAGAAAGCAAATGAGCTCAGCTGTATGACTATAACTTCAAAGATAAACAGAACTACAAAACTTAACAGGCAAAAAAAGTTCATTCTTTTCAATAAAAAATCCCATATCTAGAAACTAGGCAAAGTAAATAAATAGAGAATGAGATTGTTCGGTAAAGATGCTCGAACCTGAATTAGTAACATCCTACTATTTTGATGCATTTCTCCGAACAGTATTAAACAGGGATGAAGAACCCACCAAACGAATAAGAAACAACGTAGACATTGCCAAGAGCTCAAGGAAAATAGCTGAGTCACCACATTATATCTAGGGAGGATTGTGCTTATAGCAAAGTAATAAAAGGCAAAAACAGTTCACTGTGCTTAAGCATGGATCTTGTCCCACAAACATGAACTATATTAGAGGAATATATACCATATTCCCGTCCACCCCTTGCATTAACAAAAAGGAAAGCACACAACCATAACATAACAAGTCTTTGTTAATGCAGTCTGGTTCCATCTAACAAAGACCTTAACAGAAAAGTTCAAATTTTTAGCAGTTTCGCATGCTTCTCTACCAAAAAAACAGGTCATAGATTCTCAAGAACTTGCATTTCTGTTTCATTAACTAATTATTAGTACACATATTGTGACATACAGTTACTAGTCCACTTCATAGCAGTTTTAAAACAAAAAACATTGTCATTACAGAGGTATCATTGATTATGACATGTGCTTTATCAGTTCATAAGAGCAAAACAGTGTCCAATAACCACAAACAGACACTCTCATCCACTTCTCCTGAGCAAGAAAACCTTCAAAGAACTTAACATTATTAGAAACTAACACTATCCCACACCTCAAAAAAGCATCAAGAACACCAAAATCCAAAGAAATATAAAAAGATTAAGAAACCCTTTACAAGTTTAGCCTCAAAGTTCAAAACCCCACATCTCAAAGCTACTTTACAAGCACACAATGTTTCAACCAAAAGCACAATATAAAATGTGACATCTCTGTTTTCATTAACTAATTATTAGTACGCAAATATGTGACATATAGTTATCAGTCCACCTCATGGCTGTTTATAAACAATAACCATTGTCATTACAGAGGTAACACTGATTAGGACATGTGTTTTATCATTTCATAAGAGTATAACGGTGTCCGATAAACCACAAAACAGTGACTCTCATTCCCTTCTCCTGAGCAAGAAATGCTTGAACACCCTCAAAGAACTAAACTTCATTAGAAACTAACACTATTATCCCAAAAAACATATAAAGATCAAGAAACCCTTTACAAGTTTAGCCTCAAAAGTTCAAAACCCCACAACTCAAAAAGCACATAGCATTTCAACCAGAAGCAGAAAATGAAAGAACAAGAGAAGGAAAAGAAATAAAGCAGTACCTGAGTTTAACTCCTCCTCCACTATAGCAAAATCAAGAATATCTATTGACCAAGATCCGGTAAGAGTTGGTAAAACTCAGATGTAAACACAGACAATTGAGTGGAAAAGCTGACAACACAAAACCAAAAACAAAAACAAAAAACATTGTTACTACAGAGACATTGATTATTCCATGTGCTTTATCAGTTCATAAGAGCAAAACAGTATCCAGTAGCCACAAACAGTGACTCTAATCCACTTCTCTTGACAAAGAAATGCTAGAAAGCCTTCAAAGAACAAAACTTGATTACAACTAATACTATCCTACACCTTAAAAGAGCATCAAGAACACCACAATCCCAAGAACTACATTAAGATCAAGAAACACTCTACAAGTTTAGTCTCAAAGTTCAAAGCCCCACATCTCAAAACTACTTCAGAAGCACACAACATTTCAACCAGAAGCATAAAATGAAAGAACAATGGACGGAAAAGAAACAAAGTAGTACCTGAACTCAACTTCTTCTCCACTATAGCAAAGCCAAGAAAATCTACTGACCAAGATCCTATAATAATTAGTAAAACACAAATGTAAACACAGACAAGTGGCAAAGCTGACAACACAGAAACAAAAAAAAAAACCATTGTCACTATAGTGGTGACATTGATTATGACATGTGCTTTAGCAGTTCATAAGAGCAAAACAGTATCCAATAACCACAAACCGTCACTCTAATCCACTTCTCCTGAGCAAAAATGCTTGAATGCCTTCAAAGAACTTATCTTTATTAGAAACTAACAATATCCTACACCTTAAAAAAGCATCAAGAACACCACAATCCCAAGACTATATTAAGATTAAGAAACGCTTTACAAGTTTAGCCTCAAAGTTCAAAACCCCACATCTCGAAACTACTCTAGAAGCACAAAATATTTCACGCAGAAGCAGAAAATGAAAAGAAACAAAGTAGTACCTGAATTTAACTCCTTCTCCACTATAGCAAAACCAAGAAAATCTATTAACCAAGATCCTACAAGTGTTGATAAAACTCAAATGTAAACACCAGACAGTTGAGTGACAAAGCTGACAACACAAAAACAAAAATTTCCAAGAGAACCCTTTTACCCCACTTCACACTACAACACTTTTTTGGGTACAATAAACAGGAGAAATGAGTGGTCACAAACGTAGCCTGAAGGAACTGGAACGCACAAGACACTAGTCTACTACTCCACTGCTGTTACTTCAATACCCCAAAATGAGCTGTTCGTTTATTACATAATTAATTATTGCTAATTATAATGACATTCTTAGCATAAAGATTAAAACTTAATATTAAAAGACTATACTTTATATTAGAAAAACATAAATACCCATCTACAGTATAGTCCGAATAATTATTCTATTCAGGTTTTTGTACATATTCCACAATTAAAACGATTGCCTACACATTAGAAGATAAAAAGACAAGAAAGTATAAAAAAGAAGCTTTAAACGTAGCTTTTGTGCTAATCTCAGATCTCAATTCCAGAACTTTACAGATACATACAGACTATACAGTAAACAAATTCTTGATTTTCTACTTGTTTTATTACATGAATGAAATAAAAAATAATTTTTCTTGGAACATGGAAAAAGGAAGGGAGAAAAAAGGAAAATATGGAAAAAAGTTTTTTCTTATTTTGTATTTTGTTTTATTTTTTATTTTTTGGGGGATTCTAGATGTGAAATCTTGAAATCTGTGACAGATTTTGAGACATATCGAGACTTTAGCCGTGTATCTAGCTGATAACTCAAATCTACCGCTACATTCCCTTATATTTTTTTTAGTTTTTAAGTATTTTTTTGTGAAGTACCTTTTAAATTAAAGTTTTTCTATCTTAAAATTATAATAAAGTAAAAAGTATTAAGCACTTTTGACGACAGCTCGCTATATTAAAACTTCTGTTGTATATTGAATTTGGAAAAGAGCCCCAATTAAAAGTTGTTTGTTACACGATTTTTTTACCTTATATTTTTATAAAAAATTATTTATAAGGTTTAAATTCATAACCGTTTAATTACTTGACAGTAGTCTTATCAGTTACTTCAAGATTCGCCTACAAAATATAAATTTTGTTAAAAAAAATTATCTCAAAATAATTATTATTTTAAAATGTAAAACAGTATTTATTTTCAAGTATAGCACTATTTTGTACAATTATCCTTTTAGTAATACTCAATTCCCAAAATAAATAATTTAAAACTATATTATTTACTTTTTAAATAAAACAAAATAAATAAATTAAATCGATAATTATTTAGGTAGTACTATTTTTTATTAGAAGAAAAAGGCCTTTGGGGTGTTTACCACGCCCAAAATAATTTGTTTAAGAAGAAAAGAATTATCAATAATTTCAGGTTGAGAAAAAAAGAATGTAAAAGATCTACCGGACAAGAAGGTCATATTTTCCTCCGTCTCATATTAAATTAATTGATGATTTTTTTATACACATATTTTTAAAAAATATAAATAATAAGGTATATTTATTAAAATTTTTATAAATAAATGTGAAGAGTTTGAAAGAAAATAATTACAAGAATAATATATGAAAAAATTAATTAATTTTTTTAATTTAATAAGGCATATGATTAATTTAATTAATATTTTTTTAATTTGAAGTAAAACGATTGAATATTTATGAATAGATTCCCTTACCTTTTTCCTTAGTTGAAGACAACTAAGCATGTGTCACCCATGGAGCCATGGTCTTTTAGAATTCAAACATAAACTCAAAAATAAATAATATTGTTTGATTTGTGAAATAAGGAATAAAAAAATTAAAGATAAAATGTGAAATTATTTTATTTGCATCAGTTGAACTTTTTATTTTATATTTAATATTTTTAAAATTAATTATGTTATAATTGTTGTATTTATATCAGTTTCAATGTTATATGATATATCAAAATTACTAATTTTATGATAAAATATCAAGATAATTAAAATGTCTTTCCTCAGTTTCGTGTCTCAAAAATTCCTAAAAGAAATTTAACATTAAATTACAAATAAAAAATTATCTTAACTTATTTTATATAAAATCGAACACAATTTTATATGATATTATATATCTCTCATTTTTTTAATTTAATAAATCAAATATCTATAGATAAAAATATATTTTTAAATAATCTCATCATTCTTTAAGTTTTATATTAACTTCCATTTTAACTTGTTCATTGACTAGAAGACTTTATATTAGGAAAGTATTAATAGCACTACATCAAAAACAGATATTTAGCGATTATAATTTAATTAACATTAAATAATAATTTAGAGATATTTATTATTAATAATTATATTTTTTTGTTTTTGATAAATGTCAATAAAAATTATAGTAATATTAAACATAATAACAATTAATTAATATCAATAAAATATTTAACTTGCTTTACCAAAATATATATTTATTGAGCATCTAAAAGTCTTTTACTGTGATAACTTATAATGGAACTACTTTTCTTCCTAATAATTCAGACTACGAAAAAATGAAATACATTTCAAACTCTTCAGGCTACTTTTCAATTAATTATTTGTGTATTATTAATTGGGAGAATTTCTCAACTGAAATCATTATAAAATGGTTGTATGGTAGTTAATTTTCAAACTGCATGTAGGTTAAAAGTAAATATTTTTTAATAAGACTGAATAACTAATTCATATGCAATAATTTAACTTTTTTTTCTCCGAGCGTGACAAAATCAAGATCGATAATAAAGTTGATGAAATTTTTATAGTGATATATCTTTGCATAGTTTTCGTTCAGATCAAGTTTTTGTTAGACTAAATTGAAGTGTAAAATAAAAATAAATGAAGAGAAAAATAGATTATTTTTTATTTTAAACTAGTTAACGCAATCTTGTATCCACGCTTTACCTTAAGCGGAATCACTTATCCAAAAGGTAATTACGCGCACATCTTTCGTCAAAAATTATATTATGTATAAAGGTTAAATATTAGATATTACCCTCCGTCCTAATATTTATCATGTTTTGACTTTTGTAAGTCAATTGACTAACTTTCAAAACTAAATTAAATTAGATTAAATAAATATTTTAAAATTTAAATTTAAATATTCATAAACTATATAAAAAATCTTTTTTTTTTTAATATGATCAAAAAAATACATCTTAAAAAACTAATCAAAGATTCTATTGTATAACTTTTAAAAAAAAAAATCAGTTGCTCTATCACTGTGCCTCTCTAATACTTTTATGTTATAAGATTGGATTAATAAGAAGAAGAAAGTCATTAATTTAGACAATATGTTTGCGGAAAGTTTGCCAAGAAAGGTAAATAATACTAGTTGGAAAGTGAGTGTATATTTAATTTTACATTCTTTCAAATGAAAACAAATTTATATATTTTTTGTTAGATTCTTGACTTTTGCCCGCTAATATTCTATGTTTTAATATATATTTAAATATTATAATATTAAATAAGAAAGTCA
>JBDJHY010000001.1:689103-718692 GCA_039654485.1 Withania somnifera | reverse complement strand
TATATATAAGTTTATGTATATTATAACACTAAATATATATAAAATTTATATAACGTTTATACAATAAATATATATTAGTTTTATAATAAAGTTAAATATATAAAAAGTTGTATTTTAAAATTTATATGAAGTTTATATAATTAAAAAAAAATTAAAAAAATTAAAAAAATTAAAAAAAATTTAAAAAAAATTAAAAAAAATTAAAAAAAATTAAAAAAAATTTAAAAAAAATTAAAAAAAAATTCGTCCCGTCCCGTCCCGTCCCAGTTCGTCCCGGTACCGGTTCGTCCCGGTACAGGTACGTCCCCGTCAAATCCGATCCGGTACCGGTCAAACCCGGTATTGTGCACCCCTATTCCCCCACTTCACACTACAACACTTTTTGGGGTACAATAAACAGAGAAATGAGCGGTCACAAACTTTGGCCTAAAGGAAACTGGAAGGACACTAGTCTACACTCTACTGTAGTAACTTGGATACCCCGAATCAGGATCAGCTGTTCATTTATTCCATGTAATTATTGCTAATTACGATGACATTCTTACTTAAAGATTAAAACGTTATGCTAAAACTAAACTTATATATTAAAAAAAACATAAATTCGCATGTACAATATAGTCCAAATAATTATTTTATTCATGTTTTTGTACATATTCCACAACTAAAAAGATTTTTTTTTTGGGTACATATAGGAGAGAAAAAGACAAGAAAGTATAAATAAGCTTTAAATGTAGCTTTTATGCTAATATCAATCTCAATTCCAGAACTTTACAGATATATACAAATTCTTGTTTTGCCTACTTGTTATTTATTACATTGATGAAGTAAAAATAAAATTTCTTGGAAAAAAGGAAATAATTTTTTTTCTTCTCTAGATGTGAAGAATCTTGAAATCTGTGTCAGATTTTGAGACATATCGAGATTTTAGCCGTGTGTCTACCTAACTTAATCTACAGGTACAAACCCTTAAATTCCTCTATCTGTTTTTCATTTTTTTAAAATTATTTTTTATCATTTAACAATACTCCCTCCTTTTAAATATACAGTATTTTACTTTTTAAGAGTTATTTTAATTAATTTTTAAAGATATATTAAATTATATTAATTTAATATTTTAAAATTTACATTTTTAAATATTATATCTTCATATGCTAGAAGTCGTAGGTTTTTTTTGTGGTGTGTTGTTATCAGGGTTCTGGTGAGGTTTGTATTAGCATGTGGTAGTCATTATTTTGTTATTACCGATTGTTTTTTGTTATTATATTATATTTTTTTATATATTGTTTTATCGTGAGCCGAAGATTTATCAGGAATAGTTTATCTACCTCACCTCTGACGTAGTGGTACGGATCAGGTATACTCTATCCTTCATTAATCCATTTTATAAAAATATACTAAATAGTTCATTATTGTAAAATCGTACGAAAAGTACTACGAATTGTAATTTGCCTAAGATTAATATGTTTAAAATATATTTTAGGACATTGGTCAAAATATATTTTTATAAACTTATATTACTATATTCTCTTTAGCCCTTTTTAAATAAAAAAAAATTAAGAAATGTTGTTTTACCTTTTTACCATTTACCTATTACTTCCTTCATTCTTAAATATAAGTCCCATTTATAATTGCACCACTATTAAGAAGCTATATATTTTTACGATTATACTCTTATTTAATTTATTTTTATTTTTTAAATTACTCTAAAATTCACTTAGATTTTCAATTCTAAGCCGGTTAACGTTTACTTTCAAGGCTAATTACTCCTAAAGCATAAAATATACTTGATTATATATCTTAATTTCTTAAAATAACAAATGTTATGAAGTACTTATTTTTAATTAAAATAATAAATATTTAGAAATGGAAAGAGTAATAATTATATTAATCTATTCTCTTTAATTCTTTTATACTTCTTTCATCAAATCCAGACATATAATAATCAAAATACATTTCAAACTTGCTATCCCAACTTAGTATCTGGATAGCGTATTTTATTATATTTAATATATCAAAATATTACTTCACTAAAATCAATATAAAATAATTATATAGTGTTTACTTAATTTTTGAACCGCATGCAAGTTAAAAGTAAATATTCTTTAATAAAATTAAGGGAATAATTCATATATAAAATTTCTTGGGTTTTTTAGAAATCCAAATTGCGTAATAATAATATACTTTTGTGTAATTTGATCCATAATGGAACGCTCCACACTCACTATTATAATTATATCTCATGTTTTTACTTTCAAAAAATTACAAAATAAATATTTTTGTGTTTGATTAAAAAAAAAAACTTAAATTGTTTACACTAATAAAAACATGATTATTACAAAAGATTTTTGAAAAAAACGCTTAGCCAAATGACTCATCCAATCATCTTGTCCACTAGAAGCAAGAGACCCGGGTAGTGGGCTTCTGCTGTGACCCCTAACTGGAGACCGCTCCCTATCTGGACTTCTGCTGCCGCCGTCATTGTATGGTGAACGCGATTGACTGTGACTCCTCGACCGCGGAGGAGATTGTGAATATGATCTCTCATGACTAAATCTTTTCTTGTCAGGTGAAATAGACCTGCAAAGCGAGGAGTAAATGATCATTCAAGTGAAAACTTATACAACACCGAAAGCAGATTCTACAAGACAAACCAAAAGGCCAAAATGGAACATCAGTCTGAATTTCAAAGTTTCAATCTGATTTTAACCTCCACTCTTGGAGTATACAAGTCCAAAAACACTCTTCACTTCTCAAGGATTCAATACACACCAATAGTCCAAGCAATATAACCACAGGAAGCACATGCTTTATTAGTTAAAATGAATCAAACGACACAACTACACATTACTGAACTTAGTACCAAAGATAGCAACTCATAGGCCTTGCTGGTCGAGGAGAGCACATCACCATCAAGACTTAAAAGAGTACCTTTAATTACACAATAAAAAATAATCTTGCAGACCTGAGTAATGCCTTCTCTTGGGAGAGTAGTAGTCTCGTCTGTGAGATGGTGATCGTGCATATCGTGAAGGTGGAGATCGAGAATATCAAGGGGGGTTCCTCTTCCAATCATAGCTGCGGGAAATCCTACCACTGCAAGAAAACCAAATTAAAAGAATACACATCCAAATGTGAAGCAAACATTTAACCATTTCAAAAAAATGGATCTCATGTCATTTCATTTTTTGTTTCATAGTGCAGGAATTATAACTGAATTGAACCCCAACCCCTCTCCAAAAAAAAGGGAAACAAGAATTCAAATGTACTTAATATGAAATAAGCAAATGAAATACAAAGTATTACCTTCCACTACGTTCTCTGGCTCTCATTTCAGTTGGCTTTTTCCTGTTTTCCTCGGCAAAAACCAGAGTCAGTTGCCGACCTTGAAAACCCTGTCCATCCATCTGATACTTAGCTTCTGCAGCATCAGCAGGATCCACAAACTGAACAAATCCAAAGCCACGTGGTTCACTGTGAACAAAAGAAGGGTGTTAGGAAACTAGAGATTCATAAAAAGGTGTTAGGAAACTAGATATTCACAAAAGTACAATATGAAGTTCGGCAGGCAACAACTCTAGCAAGAGTCCTCTGGGGGTTTTGATTAAAGAGTAGAATCTGGTCATAATATAAATCGACCGGGTTTAGAGTTTCAAATTTTTCAAGAACTTGCAATCTTCCACCAAACCCCAAAAGGGCTGATCAAGAACAAATATTGGGGTCCTAGATTCTAACAGAAAGAAATTCAGAGTAAAGCAAAGAACTGGCCTACAAATTAACAAGAGTTACACAAAAAACCTTAAAAACAGCAAAAGTACAAATAATCCCACCAAAATATAATGTCTTCATAAGCACATAAGCAAGCACAAGGCTGCTGACCTTGAATGCATCAGTTTAAAGATGACTTGAAATTCTTCAAGACTTGAAATCTTGAAATCTTCACATTGTATTCAAGTCCAAATTCCTTCAAATCTTCACTACCATTAACATCACCTTCAACTCTTATTACTTCATTGATGTCAACAACTCTTATTACTTCAATGTGTCAACAGAATGCTTACAACTTGATTGAAGTCTTCAAGACTCTCTTAGTTCGCTGCTAAATTTCACAATTTAATAAAACACAGCCCGTTTGTAACAACAGACAGATTACCAATAAATTTCCAAAAAAAAAAACTTCCTGCTGCTACCAGGGAGAAAATTTAGGCAAAAACTTTTAAGGGGTAAAAGGTACCACACAATGTGTGCTAGAAAAAGGAAAATCTTTGATATTACTTTTTTGGCAAAAACTGTAAATAAGGAATATCAGGTCAGAGAGATAGAAAGTATGCTTTCCACTCTGTTTTCTTCCTTTTGAGATGGAAGAATTGAGCAGATGAACAATCACATGCAAAACAAGCTCACCCAGTGTAGTAGTCCCTTGGCAGATAAATATCCTTGACAGGGCCAAATTGTCCAAACAGCCTTCCGAGGTCTTCTGGCCTGCATGCAAACAGTAAACTGTGTGGGATACCAACTCACACAAGCAAATGTGTACAAATAAAACATACCCAGTGAAATGCCACAGGGTCTAACGAGGGTAAAGAGTGTACGTAAACTTTACCCCAACCTCATGAAGGTAGAGGGGCATGAACAGAAGCAGCACAATCAGACTGCTCCAAGCATTATATTATTATAATCTTCGCAATGTGAAATTTTAATAACTGTTTCTGCTTATACCAAATAATGTGATCCATTACAGGAACAAAATCTCTTTAAAAATAGAGATGCAATAATGGACTGGCAAAAAGAAAGGGAAATACTTCAAGTCTAATATATCAAACGTTTGAAAGGACAGTCATTAGCATACCTGCAATCATGACGAAGATTTCGAACTAAAAGACTAGTCGGAGCATCTCTACTACTACGACCACCATATTGACCCCTGGGGCTTGGGCTCCTTCCTCTCCTGCCATAACCTCTAGGAGGTGATGGGCTGTAACTTCTCCTCCTCATTGTACCAGAATCAATATGATCTGTCCACAGAACAGAAAGAGTGAGGAAACTCTTGTAAAACACAAAAGTCGTTGGATCAACCAATACATAAACCACACCAAGGATGCTAACAACAGAAACTATGCTCTTTGGGAAAAGAAAACCAAGGCAACTCACTGAAAATCGTATTTCAAATAAGAGATGATACAGTAAATAGTCCACAACACACCCATCCTAGCTATAGATTAGTATAATTATTCAAATACATATGACAATGCACCATAAAAACTCTTTCATTGCCAACCACAGATAGAGATAAAAAAGGCTCAATATTTCCTATCAAATGTGAAGAACAGCATGCCCAATGGAATCACAAGTGAGTCCTAGGGATTGTGGTGTTCACATAGCCTTTTTCCCTACCTTGTGAGGGTAGAGAGACTGTTTCAATAGACCCCCGGCTCAAGCAAACCATATCAAACAATATGAAAGACAGTGTAGTGAAAAAGCCACGAAAAACATGATGTAGAAAAGAATAGCAACATCAATAAAAACTACAAACATCAAAGCAAGGGAACAAAATAAGAGTGGGATAGAATGAGAATGATCAGCTAGAGCTAATACATGATAAAATGCTATCATATCAGCAGTCACTTGAATGAAGTTCATCATATCATTCCCAATCCACAAATGACCCCAAAAAGTTAAACTTCACCCAAAGACGTCACTGTTCTACCTGCTCAGTTATATACACTCATAAGGCAACAAAATTTGCCACTAGATAAAATTTCATGGAAAAGAGAAGGGAAGTAAACGAAAAAAGGCTAGACCTTCTGACAAGAAAACATACGATAGAAAGAGAACCCTGAACACCATCAGGCTTAATAGGGTAGAGAAGCTACTCCAGGATAATGTGTTACCATTTTAACTACTTCATGTTTAAAAAAAAAGGCAGCCTGGTGCAAAATAGACCAGTAATTACTGCACGTCAATAACAAATCTATTTGACACACAGTAAGAACCGATTTTAGGCAAACCATAGAGAATGATCAGCTAGAGCTAATACATGATAATCTGCCATCATATCAGCTATCAAATTTGTATAACACTCATCATCTCATTCTCCACACTGATGGAAGGGTTTGGAATATGAACGGTAAACAACTGAAAATAATTCAGTGGTTAAGGCATATTCAAAAGCAAGTAGTTCAAGGACATCTCGAAACCCAAAATGAAAATGCAAACGAGATGTTAATAAAATATTTAGTAAGAACATTTATTTTGAAAAAAAAAAACAACACTCTAAGATTAGATCAAGAAGAACGATCAGCCAGTACGAATACATGATGAATGGTATCATACAGCAGTCAGGACAGTATAAAATATTCATCATCTCGTTCTCTTCAATATTAAAAAAAAAGATTAACAGATTTTGAACTGACAAACACATCAGAAGCTCAAGCAGTTCTCCAATAGATTCTGGTCTGTTTTGAAACATAAACATATGTACAAGTGTAAGGAAGATGAAAAAAAAAGAATGTAGTCAAACCCCTACAGAGTTAAATTCATCACAGTTGCCTCGAATCGTGTCTTTCTAGCAAGTACAAAAAAATTTAACGGTAGTACCTGCAAAAGTGATCAGAAAGTACGAATACAAAACAAGCTTCTGTCATTTCAGTATTCCAAGTTATAATGATCATCATACACTTCCCCAACACCCATAAAAAAACAGTCTAGCATAAAATAGCTTTTAAAGAAAAGCAATTTGTGTGAGGATTCAATGGGTTCTTGATTACAAGTTGCAAGTTGTAGGCTCCACGAAAAATTTACAGAGCCACCATCAAGCTGAAGCTTTAGCAAATATACCTAAAGTGCGTAAACAGTTAAATACAAGTAGTCCCAATATCAACCACTCACAATGCAGGTCCGTGTTAAGCTATTACAATCAAAAAAAAGGAACATATGGTAGTGTTCCATTCTTTCAACTGCTTATCGCGTAAAAACTTATTTTCAGTTCAGCCTTGCACAACAAAGCAATTAAATAGCAGCAAACACCCTAAATCCAAGAAATTGAAAGCCTAGAGCTTCAAACACCTAAAATTACTCCTAATTTTAGACACACCACATGAGCTACTATGGACTCTATCTATATACAGAACAACACAAAAATAAATCCAACCAATCAAGATTTTAACACAAAGCCGTATCATGAAACAAAGATTAGACCTAAAACCCCAAAAATAACCAAGTATAAAAATAGGTAATTAGCCCACCTCAGTTGACAACTTTAAACAAAAACAGCAACTTGCATAACCATCACTCTTAGCAAACCCAACATGAAAAAAGCGAAAGAAAAGCCTAAAGAACTTCAAACCTTTAAACATTAAAGATTCACATAAATCCAAATTAGTTCTCCAAATATTTAACTTGCAATAATCCAAAAGCTAATTAACAAATTTAAACCATACCCACATTACAGAAAAAACATTCTAAGCAAACCCTACATGAAAAAGAGAGAAAGCAAAACTGATTTGCAAACCCTAAAAAGATTTTTAAAAAAAGAGATAATTATTAAACAAATTTCTAACACCTACAGTAATTTCCATTACAAGACACACCATCTTACTAAGCAATGGACTGAATCTATCGGCATAACCTTCTAGATTTGAAAGCGAAAAAACAAAACCTCCACCCATATCACTACACAATAAGCCAATAAGCCAAACCCACCAAGAAAATGAGCATAGAATCATTAATTTGAAGTATTAACACAGACCCACATTACAAACAATCACTATAAGCAAAACCCACAAGAAAACAAGAAGGAACAAATTAATTAAGAAACCCCCCCACAACACCAAAATTCGAGGAAATCAACATAGTTCTTTACCATGAAGAATCAATATACATGAGATTTCAGCTGATTTGTATACCTATAAAGTAATAGCAAGCAGATTTGGAACCCCACAACACCAAGATAGTTCTTTGACAACAATCCAAAAGCTAATTAACAATTTTAACTCATACCAACATTACAAAAATTCACTATAAGCAAAACCCACATGAAAAAAAACGAAAGAACAAACTAATTTGACAACCCCCACAACACCAAGATTCACACAAACCAAGAGAACTTTTTTACAGCAATCCAGAAGCTAATTAACAACTTTAACTCACAAACACATCACAATAAATCATTATAAGCAAAATCCACATGCAAAAAAGAAAGAACAAACTAATTTGAAAACCCAACAACCAAGATTCACAAAATTGAACATAGTTCTTACAATCGAGAACCAATAGATATGACATTTGAGTTGATTTTTATAAAGAAGGAAGAAGCTAATATGAAGTAAAGATTAAAATAAAGAGACGGCTTATAGAGAAAAAAATTGCACCTATTCAAGGGTTTACTAGGGCAAACGCAGATGCAAACTGTGACAGAAGAGGAGAAAAGGGTTATTTAATGTTGTCAAGTTTGCCTTTTATGTCCTCCAAATTAGGTAAACAATGATTTTTACCCCCCAAAAGTTTGATTATGCTTACACACAACCACCTCTGTATTCTTGGGAGAATAAAGATGTTTACGGCTTGGATAAAAATTGATCCAAATCGAAAAATGGCCAAGCCAATTAAGTAATTAATTTTTATTTTGTTTAATTTTAAAGTTTTAAAAATTGATAATACTTACAGATTTCTTTTTTATTTTGTTCATAACCAATAAATTGTATACATATTTTTTATAATTATGTACACACAATATATTATTTTCTTATGAACAATTTTAAATATCTTTTTATATGTTTTCATCAATTGTTATTTATATTTTAAATATTTTATATTAGATATATGTTATGCTATGTTATATTTTAGGTAGTAACCTCAAGATTTATTGTTTTCTTTTTTAATGAATTAATATTATTCTTATTTTTTTAATGCATTATTTTTTATTTTCATGTTTGATTAATAATAAAATCTAAATCGATAAATATATATTATATTTAGTCTATTTTAATTTTAATAATTTAAAAATCGATTATATTGGTTTAGTTTTGATTTTGATCAATAAGACCGATGGAGAAGTATAAGGAGAGGAAAATGGACCTACATGGTATTCATTAATTTAGAAAAGGCTTACGGGTAAAGTCCCTAAAAAGGTTCTTTGGAGGTGCTTGGAAGCCAGAAGTGTTTTGGTGGCGTACAAGGACATGTACGATAGGGCAAAGACTCGTGTTAATACTGTGGGATGAAATTCAGAGCACCCTCCTATACTAATGGGGTGATACCAGGGAACTAATGGGGTTACACTAGGG
The DNA here is from genome assembly GCA_039654485.1 of Withania somnifera. Lineage (NCBI taxonomy): Eukaryota > Viridiplantae > Streptophyta > Magnoliopsida > Solanales > Solanaceae > Withania > Withania somnifera. Next base: position 709,411 of record JBDJHY010000001.1, on the reverse strand, counting down.
ATCGGCTCTTGGTCCTTTCTAATTTTCCTTGGTGATGAATGTATTGATGCGGAAAATTCAAGGCAAGTTGTCATGCCATAAGTTATTCGCAAATAATGTAGTATTAATTGATGAGGCTCATCAAGGAGTTAATGCTAAGTTGGAGGTTTCAAGACAAGCTCTTGAGTCTAAAGGATTTAGGTTGAGTAGGACCAACATAGAGTATTTGGAGTGCAAGTGTAACACCTCAAAATTTGTACTAGAGGTTGTGAGGTTTACTATAGATGGATTTAGGGAGATACAGGTTGAACGAAGAAATATTGGAAGGAGCTGATTATACATGAAATGGAGCAATTACAGCTTATTGAGTACATGACTCTAAATTAACAGTTGTGGACACGTATTAGGGAAGAAGACTAATAGGTGAATTATATCCTTGTTAGTAGATATGAGTGTTTTAATTTGGTGGTCGTCCTAGGGATTATAGTACTTTGTTTGTAGTGTCTGGTTCTTGGAGTTTTTGATGTGGTATGTTGCGCCGGTTTGATTGTTTGTAATATTATTTTATGTTAGTCTTATTTTTTACACTCTCTATTATTTCTGTTATATCTGTTGATTCTATATTATATCTTTTCATGAATTTATATTTGTCTTGTGCTGGGGTCTATCAGAAACAACCTCTCTACCTCACACGTAAGTAGCGGTACAGACTTTGCATACTCTACCCTCCCCAAGCCCCACATTGTAGAAATATACTGATTTTTTTTATTGTTGTTGTAACCGATCCAAATCGACCCATGAACACCCCTACTCGGGGTTTGTATTTTTTTCGTGTATTTCTTTTGGAAATCCTTTTAAAACATGATTGGATTGCCGTTATATATTATTTTATAATGTCTTGTACTTTATTTTTTTATGAATATAATATTTTTTTATTTGAATTCAACAGAATCTACTAAGTTTGGTTCAAATCTTGCGTGAGATCACTCCACCGATGATTATATACAATGAAAAGTTTTATTACTATATAATACGTATTTACTAATCTAATATCGTAAAACTAAATCAAGAATCAAAATTAATATAATGTTTTAAATAACAACATGATACAGTAGAATAGGTAACAACCAAACAAGAAGTTAGATTATATGCCCTTCTCTGTCCACTTTTAATTTTCTACCATTTGGGAGTTGAATAATGTCAATTTTGCTGGGTAATTTACCAAACCTTGTAGAAACATTAACACCACAGAATACCCTAAGAGGATATAAAATTGTGTGGCCGACACATATACTTGTAGAGTGTAATAAATGATATGGTTAATTTAGTAGAAATGCATTTGCACACTATCGTCATACATAGGCATAATACGTAAACAAGCCCTTTATCTTGACCTACACTTTTCAATTTTGAATATCCATAAGTAGACATTCAAAATTGTATAAAGAAATAGACACATTCAACATAAAATAGTACAAATTAATCCAGCCGTATCTCACGTAAATTATCATGTAGAACCCATGCGAATTTTATACTAGTCTGAACAACTACTTGTGTACACCAAAACTGAAAGATAAAAGTGTCAGTTGAAACCAAGTTAAAAGAAATATTTGAATATTCTGCCTTTTAAACATCCAACTACTTTTACAAAAGATTGACAAAATTGAGACCTCCCCTTAAATCAACTTGTGAGTAAACAAAAAAAAAAAAAAACACTTTCTGGGCCTAAGCAAATCAATTGTGGCCTAAGCACAATTGCAATCCAAGCTGGTTATGGGCCTAACCAAATCAATAGGTTTGACCCAAAAGTTTTTGCTGCTCTCTACTTACCACTCGAACACAAGCAATACCACAAAATTTGCTATTACAAGATCAAAATTTAGTAAGACATTCGCTCATATGTCCATTTCGTCCTAGCAAAGCGAAGCCAGACGCATATTTTCAGAAACAAACTAGTATCTCTTTGCGTCACATTTGTTTTCAACCGAATATTTCGGCCACACCACTTAAAAATGCAAGCTCTCATTGTATTGCAGTCTGTCTTGCACCGGTATCGTCATGCTCAACCTAGGAGATAACAACAAAAGGTGATTTTTCAAAACAAAGACAAAGATTTAAGCGTATAACACGTTAGGAAAACAGATTAAGGACAGCCCAGTGCACTAAGCTCCCACTATGCAAGGGTTCCCTAAAAGGATTGGACCACACGAGTCTATTGTACATTAGGAAACAGATTATGTCAGTAATTTTTACCTCCACGAGCACTTTAGCATTTTTCTTTGATATGCCGCTTGGATCATCTTTCTCGGCTCTTCTTCTTCTACCTAAAGCAGAATCTTTTCTACCACTCTTCCGATGAATTGTGACAGCCTCTTCTTCATCGTCGTCATCCATTCCTAGTGGAGTTTGATTCCCACATCAAATAAGCATATGCATAAAACATAGATGAGAATTAACATTAACAGTCAAGCGTTAGATAAGAGACACAACAATCTAATCTACAACTAGTTCACTGTACGGATTTTATAGTAACTTCATGGACATGAATAAACACTTCAGCCGTAAGATAAAATATCTGGTGTATTAAGCCACAAATAAACCAAAAGGATGCAACTTTGCAACTTCTATGCTATGTTGCTCAGACTTTACAAAAATGTTATCGTACACTTGGATCCTCGAAAAAATGCTCTACTTCTGGAGGATTTGACGCCCACCTAGTGACATTTTTGAAGAGTCGGAACAACATAGTTTCTACTTTGAAAGTAGAAAACTTTATCCAGGATACCAGCTAGTACTCTTTTCTTCTTCAAATACTATCTTTTTTCAACATCAACCAAGCATTGTCAAAACGTCTACTAAACTTCACAAGAATACAAATGCAATATCCTTACCTTTCTAGTGTTTAGGTAAAACCTAATGGACAAGGATTCGCATAGTCACTTAAAGGATGTTGTGTCATCAATTAATTGCAGTAATGAAACAGTGAGAAGGAGGGGCAGGATGAGCAAAGGAGGGCAAATTCATCAAGAACATTACCCGTATCCAAGCCACTGTCTCTAATCCCAAAACCATCAAAGTCTTCCATATCATCTTCCTCTTCAAGATCTTCATAGCCTTCAACATATTCCATTATGGTTTCCTGCTTATTTCAGTCATAAAAAGAAGAATGAATAAACTGACTCAACACACTGTATCTAAGAATAGGTGGACAGGTTTTTGTGAGGAAACTTGGAAGTATAGTTAGGGGGAGCCAAGTTTACCAATTTCCTTTAGGTTTTTCCAGAGGAGGGTAATCCCATGCTCCCAGCTGAGACACAATCCACCCCAACCCCCAACTCGAAAACCCCAAAAGGGGGAGGAAAGCAGCAACCAAGAGACAAAAGCAAAACAAGGAATACAACGAATATTTAAGAGATAACATCACAAGGCTTTTGATCAAGACCTCTTCTTCTTCTTCTTCTTCTTCTTCTGGCAGTGCTTCCCTATCAAGAATCTCTTGATACTTCTTCTCGGGATAATTGTATATATCACCATACACTCCTTTCGAAAGGCGTTCTAGTAATTCCTTCTCAATATTCTGCACAATACGAATGGCATAAACTGTAAAGGAAATAGCCAGATGACCTACCAAATAGGAAGAAGACAACTAAGCTACCATGAACAAAAAGGAACGAATTACAAGCATAAACTCACTTTATCCAGAAGAGCAGCCTTTTCAGCCTTCTCCTGTCGCCGAGATTCTCTTTTTGTTTCTTTCCTTGGTGCGGTCATTATATTCTCCCTGGACACAAAACAAATTAAAACATATACTAACTAGTTCAGAAAAAATGTGTAGTCAAACATCCCTAAGAAAAGATCAATTTCCTAAAGGGGAGGTGGAACCACAAATTAGAAGGGAACAAGTCCCTCTCGAAAAAGTTGAAAGGAGAATTTATGATCTCAAAAACACAACTGGTACCACTAATTTATTTGGGTTTAAAGCAAACCTTTTTTGTAAGCACTAGTTTGAATTAGGAGAAAAGGAATATTCTCCAAGAAAAACCCAATAGACAAGGGGAGGTTGAGCCCCCTAAACGAGTTTGAAACCATGCAGCTATTAAGAAGTTCATATCATATGAAATACTTATAGGATGGTCAACCATTAAACAAATGTCTTGATTACCATGACAGATTGGAACAAGAACCAGAGTTCCTAGATGCAATTCAAAAGTAATGAAAGTAGATGCATATTGACATTAGTTAGCCCCAAAACTATCACCCTATTTCGAAAAAGAGTACTGCACATTAGGTTAGTTGGGTTGAAACTCGTTAAATGCGGTTTAAAGTGTGATCTCATGGAGTTGTCACACAAGACCTAGTCCAGTTACCATCTTATTGTAGCATATATATCACAAAAGAACTAATAAATTCAAATGTAACTCAAACAACCAAACTCTGATCAACACAAGGATGAAGTAATATTTTTTCCTCATATGACAACAAAATAAGAGGCACATTCTACCAAGTTACGTTTATTTGTGCTGTCACAACTACGGAACTAGCGCCAACAAGATGTACACTAAAACGTGTCCAATATCTCACTCAACCAGGAAACACATTTCTGAGCATCAGCAAATCTTACATCCCATAAGGGTGAATACAGTAAATTGCAGCTCAATATATAGATGTAATGCTTATCAATGCATCTAAGCATAATAGCTAATGCTAGTACATTAAACACAAAGATGAAGCTATTGTTTCCCAAAGCTTGGGGCCACCCATGATAATTCTCATTGAACAGATGGTTTAATCCCACATCATGGAGGTACTAAGATTAGGATTTATTATCATCATTCCGTACTCGTCACCATGATACTTGAATATCATCATAATTTTACACCTAATATATGCAGCCAAAAGGAAAAAAGGTTTCAATTTTTTGGAAATTATATATGTGGACTATATAGTCACGGTTACTTAAATTAAAAACCATAACCTAATTTGTAATTTAGACAGATAATATTGAAATATTTATTTTCAACTAAAGATTAGAGTTGGATCTGTTGAGATAACCTTATACAATAGTTTCCTTAACGGATGGAAAGGCCACTGGGAACAATTACACAGGTAAGTAACGACCATAACTTTCTTCATTTACTATAATACTTAGCAATAGGCATAGCATAAGCTACAACTATGTTTTTAACTTGTTTTCTTTGTGATTGCTCTTACTTACTTCTCTATCATTTTGAACTCAACTAGATACAGAACAGCACATATAAAGACTCTGGATACAGCGTATTATAAATCATACACAATTGTCGGAGCTAAAACTAAATTAGCAACAAATGCTCAGTCATTGTTGTTCAAGTGAGTGCTTAAACGTATTTCTTGTTCCATGAGCAGCTTCTAAACAATAAAAGAAGTAACAGAGAATCCATAATTATTGATTATAATCTATGGCTATCCTTAAAACAGATGTCTCACATGCAGTACATGTAGGTAACACTAAAAATTCTCAATAATAAGATATATCTTCATGTTCACTTCCACGATATAAATAAGCCACCAAGACTGTGGGGGATTAAAGTCTCCTACTAAGATGTCATTCTAATAGAAATTATAAACTAATCTCTTATCATAAAAAGAGGTGGACAACTGAGTCCCTTAGATGTTCAAACAATGTTGCAATCATACTCGCAGATCATTACAGGTTTGTAGAACTCATGGTTATTCAATCCATCAATACTTTTTAGAAATTGAAAACCAAATAAATGTAGCAGCTCCAGTGTACATCAAACACAATGAGAAAAGCGTTATGAAGGAGAAATAAGGAAGAGCAACACATTTACAATTGCTTCAAGGGAACGAGTTGGTAAAAATGGGATTATTTCTAGCCAACCAGATTAAGAAGCTCTCAAAACACAACCTAAAAACATGTTGATAATAAATATTTCCTTTGATTTTAAAAATTGAATTTGATTGCGAACACTGAAATCTATTATCCTGTCTTTGTTTTAATTAAAATTTCGTTCTCCAAGGAACCGTTGGGTATGGCTGAATACAGACCATGACTTTGTTGACCAAGTCCTATCTTGAATATTCGATTGGAATTTCTATCGCAAAGAATAAGCAAATTTGATAAGGACCTATTTCACTCAAAACAATATTTTTAACATACTTAAATAAGTCATGTCAACTTCCAACATTACCACAGCCATTGACCAAATATACGCATACAAGCACGGTGCAATGCATCAATTTCCTAAATTACTATTGCCATTTAATACTAAGGGCAATGCATCAATTTCCAAACTTATGACTAAGGGTAAACATGAAAACAAACAATTATGTCTTGATTTGATGACGAGTAAATTGGCCCGGAGGGCTATAGCAGACAAATTTGGATGGGAAGGAATAAAAGGATGTCAACAGCTTTGCCAGAAGCAATGACCGTTGATATTATCATAGAGGAAGGTTACTTGAACTATCTAACTCAATTTAAATCATGTCCATAGCATTAATTATGCAATTTAAAGAAACTTATCAGAGCAGATTCTTTCATGGATGATTAGCTGCATATCCAGGGACTAAAGGGTAAAAATTACAGCTCAACTTTTCTAACTGGATAAGGTGACATAGTTATGATTGTGCACACACTTGGTATGTCCTTCTAATATCGCAGAAGGACATTGTATAGTTATGGAAGGTTTAATAAATAAAGGCTCTATGTGAAGCAGCAGAACATCAGTCAGTTTTTTATAATCAAAGCAGCACACTCCCTTCCACTTCTGGATTGTTAGATGAACATCTAAGAAGTCTACTTGGATAGCATCTTAGCAGTCCTCCCAACCTTAACTAATTAACAATCCAGGAAATTACCCGTTTTATGTTTTCTTTATACTGGAAGAAGGGTGAAAGAAGGTGAAACGGAATGAAGACGAAGATCAACTAAACAAACGGGCCTGCACCTTTAATCTCCCCTACAGTAATGCTCAAGGCCGTAAAAAAGTAAATTTAAGCCAATAAATCACCACTAGTACACAAGTGTCTCAGAGAAATAAATCAAACTTCTTAGAAGGGAGGCTGCACCTTGTTTTCAATGCAAGCTTCCTCATTCTTATCCGCATCTGAGTCATTTTTGTTAATCGTTGTTTTGCCTTGTGAACAAGAAACTTTGGCCAGTACATCTGTGGTAGTTGAGAGAGAGACAAGGGAGGAGGAAAGTTATTGCTTTGAAGAACAATAGATATAAAGTGGTAAGTGAAAAAACTAGTTAATTTCCTTACCAAATGTTTATCAATGATTTCAAGAGCCTTTTCGTAATTTCTTGGCAATTTAATTCTTTCCCAGAGTTTGTTTGGCATGTGAGCTCTTTCTATTGTTTTCATGTACAAATAGAATACTCCTGCATAAAGCAGAAAAAAAGAAAAGAAACCAGGTAAATAAGCAATGCACACAAACTAGAGTTTATCAAAGTATCCAAAAGAAATTTTAGTTCCTCCAACAGAGTCAGTCTACCAAAGTACATCACTAGAAATTTTCAATACTTCCTGAGATTAACAGAATACCAGTTTCCACTAAAAAAATTACCTAAATGGAAAAACTACAGAACCAGAAAGAAGCAGTCCTGGAGAACCAATTGACGAAACCAGATTAGATTCTTTAGAAAGCTTTCTATAGATATCAGAACATTTAAGACGACCACATTGGTTTATCCCATCAACAAACAGTTCAAGTTGACTGCATCAATACAACTCAAAATCCAGAAGAAAATGTTAAATCAATATAAACCAAGTATGTGGTAATTCTTGTTGCAGCCAAGTTATTTATCAAAGAGATTATGTAACACATTTTCCCTGTCAAACCCAGCCTTTAATTCATACATCCTGTATGTCCTAGGATTCCAGTGACAACCATTTTCTTATTTTTTTTTCTTGCCTTTTCTTACACCTTTTCCTGATACTTGAAAAAGCAGCTACTTTTTCTGGGGTTTAGTTTTTTTTTTTTTTTTTTTAAGAAAAGCTATAGAAGCTTTATATAATTTCAAGAATGACTAGAAAATAAGCTGCAAATCAGTACCATCATGATCCCGAATGGTGGCGTACCGGCTATTAGCCAGAGGGCATGAGCTACGGTTGCAAATCCCAGTTACATTATACGGGTTTCGACAAAATATCCCAGTCTCAATCCTGTGAATATTACAACAACAAAAAACAAATCAAATAAAGAACTCGTGCCAAATAGTTGATATGTGAAGCGAAACTCAAACTAAAATAACTTACTTGGCCATGAAGCTGCAATGCTTGTGTCTTATAACTTGCCAGATGACCTCATCATGCTGCATCTTCTATCACTTATAAACCTAGTTAGAGACAAATTCAAACTCTGAACACTTACAGAGGATTTCAAACATAATTTCTTTAGTAATATACGGCACACTTAACTTGTCGTTCACTCGAAATTACTTGCACACAGAAGCCAGCAACGCTAACAGTAATTCCAATAGAAGCTACATCAATAGATTACTTTATTTAACAAAGAGAAAAATACTCAAAGCATTGAAAAAGATAGTACAAGTGGTCACTTAGTACACCACTGTTTTAACATACAACAACATACACAGTGTGAAAAGGAAAGCCCGGTGCACTAAAACTCCCGCTATGCGAGGTATCAGGGGAAGGGCCACACCACAAGGGTCTATTATATGTCGCATTACCCTGCATTTCTGTAAGAGGTTGTGTGCATTTCTGTAAGAGGCTATGTTTCCACTGCTTGAACCTATGACCTGCTACTCACATGGCACAATGACAACAATTTTACACGGTTACTCCAAGGCTCGCCCCCCTTCTCACTGTTTTAACATACAACCCTCCGGCAAATCAGCCCATCTACTCCGCTCATCACCACCACAATCATACACCAACACCAACCCTTCCTTCATCCCTCTCTCAACTCTCCCATTTGTCCTCAACAAATCATCTATACAACCATTCACTTGTAGCACCACCTTTTCTCCTACCCCCACGCAGCTAAATCTCACTCTACTGTCTAATCTAACTTGCGCTGGCAAAGGCGGGGACTTTATCCTACGCCATTCACCGTATCCACTGCTCTTCCTTAACCCATTAAACTTCCAGAATGATAACTCTACTGCGTGACTTGAAAGTATGTAGATTTCTCCGGCTGCTGCCAGTACACATCCACATCCGGGAACGAAACGGGGTATTTAACCAAACCCCATTAGCAGTATCAAATAAATCCATTGAACTAGCGTAAATACGGCTTTCACGCGCCACCAGCATTGAAGAACGCGCAGCCAGTAACGGAACCCCATTATTAACAGTAACATACAAACAGTCATTAAGTTAATTGAGCCTTCCTAAAAAATGGATCCTAATTCAGCTGGAAATTAATTTAACAACAGAAATTTGTAAGAAACTTGCATATGTAATCAACAAACATGAGTGACAGATAAACTTTGGTACTTTTCAGTACTGATTTGCCAAACCTTTGATAGGGCAAAAACGCACCAACAAAAAATTACACAATTCTTTTAGCTTGAAAACAGGAGAGAGAGAGATAAAATCCCTAATTTGTTGTTCACCTAGCGGGCAACTCGGGTATGGGCTAGAAATTTGTAGGACCTCATACTTGGGCTTAAGTATATTGGGCTTTGATCTAGAGAAAAGGATGTAAATCGCCGCTCGGCCCAACTAATCCACTTTGTAGCCATTGCTAGTTAATTAGTTCAGTTTGATTTTTTAATATTATGAGATTAAAGAATATTTTGATCCCTTTATTTTACAATCCTAGTCTAGCCCTTCGCTTTTTGCAATGAATTGATTAAATATTTATTTTGATAATAAATTTTATTATTATATGTTAGTTCGAAGGTCATGTCCTAAATTTAAAGCCTTAATCCATTTTTTCCGTCATAAATCTAGTCAAGAATTTTCATCATTCATATATAAAAAGAGGTATGGGGCTAAGTTCGGACGAGGATGCATCTTGATTCTTTAAGTGGGGTTATTTACTAATGGGATTCAAAATCTAAAAAAGCAAACACATAAATTACTCAAACGGTGTTAGTCATCTACTATATATATATATATATATAAAATAATTTTAATTATATATAAATAATATATTTTTTTATAAAAAAATAAATAAATAAACTCCCTGACCATAAGGTGGCTTCCCGTAGTAAGGTATCCAGAATCAAGTAATGATTTGACTTTCCATCATTCAAAATAGTGTATAAAAGTCCAATGTTTTTCTAAAAAAATAATAGAAGACAAGCCTAAAGTCAACTACTTACAAAAAGAACAGCAAATAACTCTAATATTGAGGTGCTATTTATTTATTTGTTAGCCCAATAAATAAATGAATAAATTTGTAGAATTAAAATTTCACATGGGCAAGTTGTTAATCAACAACCCCTAATCCTTATCAATTCCAAGTAATTTAGTGTATTAGCTAAAGTTAGTTAATTTGATTATGTTTGTATGTTTCATAAATTGTTGGTTTAGTAAACCAATTGAAGTTTTATATGAGCAATACCCATCTAAATATGTTTTCTTATATAATTAAATATTCAACATTACAAAATTTAATCTTATAAAATCGTTGTGTAAGTAAAATCTCACACGATTCTTCAAAAATTTAATTTTGTTGTTATCGTGAAGAGTACAAAGCATTTGTTTCAAGAAAGTCCAAATTCGTAGATTACCTTCAATCATTATTATTATTAATTTTTTATCTTAAATTTTAAAATAATTGTCATGATTAATACACGTAATTCCTATAAGTAACCTCATAAAGAAAAAATGTTGGAATGTATTTAGAAAGAGATTAATTAATATGGTTCAAGCTCTTGTAGGAAATATTTTAACTATTTAAAGTTAGAATTTTTATGTGAGTTAGTCGAACTTTAAAAATATTACAAAAATCAAGTATAAATTTACAAAAGAATATAAAAGAGATTAGTTGGGTGGTCTATTATTTTCTTGTAAGTTTTTCCAAATTTTATTTGCATTTTCAAGAACTTGGTTGCCAAGCTCTTTGTTTGACTAGATAAAAATACTTGCTAGACAAGTCTTTTTATCTTTAATGTCATTCAATTTTTATTGGAAAGGTCAAAGTCCCTTTCCTTTTTCCAAACCACTTATTCGAACTTCCTTACTAAAAAAAAATATTATATTATATATGAAAGATTTTTTTAAATATAAAATTTTATATTTTTTAAACATAAAATTGAAAGTTTCTGGATTGCTCAGTGCCTCAGATGATAAGCACCCTGCACTTATAATTTTAAGGTTGTGAATTTGAGTCACCAAGGAAACAAAAGGTGGGAAGCTCATGCGAAAAAAGAGGATTACAAAAAAAAAGATTAGAGATTTCTTTAGTAATTGACGAATTCTAAATTTACGTTTGACGTTTCAAGTCTAAATTCTAACACTATATTTTTATTTAATTTTATATCTGAAATTTATAAATTCAATTTACAAAGCCGTCAAAATTAAAAAAATTTAATTTAATTTTATATCTGAAATTCAATTTGAATATGTGGAAAGTTTAATAACGGAAAATAATTTTTTAAAATTTATAATTTAAAATAAGTCTTAAACATTTGCTTATCTCACTAAGATTAAAATAACTTTTTAAAAATAAAAAGACATGTATCTATAAGGACATACTAAAAAGAAAAATAACATATAGTTGCACACACATTACAAATACACACACTCTCTTTTTCATTTTACATCAATATACCTCTTCATTTTTTATTTTACATCAATATACCTCTTCATTTTTCGCAATATATACCATTAATGAGTATTAAATAATTACAGTTTAAATACCGTTACACATATATAGATTATAGTTCTTTTTCTTTTATATATTATATCATTTTTTGTATTAAACAATTTAGTTTAATTTTTAATGCACAAAATGTCATTAATAAAATTAATTTAGGGAAATACACTTTTAATTAAAGTTTTGTCAAAATCAACACGGATCAAGTAATATGAGACGGTGGAGTAATGTTTTTCTTGATTTTTCACCCATCGTATCAAGGTTGGACAATATCAATATATTAGGATTCATGCCGAAAAGTTTTATATTGGGAGTAAAACATTATTTAACAAAAATAAATTTCCTACTTAATTTTAAACTCAAGACTTATAATTAAGGAATATCAACAACGCTATCGACTCTTATTGGTTATAAATATTAAATTATATTTGTTGTACATATAATTTATTAGTTAATATTTGACCTATGCTAAACTCGAAACTTATAATAAAGATATGTGAGTATCTACAACTCTACCAACTCTTCTTGGTTATAATATATTAATTGTGCTTATCATATATATATATAACTTACTAATGATATTTGACTTTTGTTAAACTCAATCGAGACAACACTATCACTAAAAGTTAAATTTGTAATGTCTTATTTTATTTTTTAAACTCTGCGTGATATTAAATTATTGAAAGAGTGGTTACGCATTTTATGTAAATTCTTAAAAACTAAATAATATAATATAAAATTAATATTAGACTAAACCAAGAACAATATAAAAGAAAATGCACTACTCAAAATCTTAAAGTTAGAAAATAAGTCAAAAAAATAACTCAATAAATTTTAAAAAAAGGGCTTAGTGAAGACTATGAAAGCTTTCCATTTTTGCTTATTATATATTAAATAGTTAATTACTCTTTAATTAATCTAATTAGTGGAGCCCACCGACCGTCCTCTGAAGCCGTCGGTTTTCTAAAGAAGAGAAGAACAGACGGTTGATGGTGATGATTTTACTGGGGCCAGTTAAGGGCCCATATCTTTACAGAGTAAATGGGTCAAATTTGGGCTTTTCTACATACACGGTTATGGGTATTTTGGTCCACAATTTATGAACATTAAATTGATGAAGTGAAATAAGAACGCTATAAGTCAATAATTAGAAATAATACTGACGCTTTTCACTAAAAAATACAAGGATTAACTGCATCGTTAAATAGTTCAAAACTAACATTTTTTTTTTTGTTAATCTTTATTAAATAGAAGTAGCAATATTTTTTTTTTCGTTTAACAATCGGGGGTGGACCTATATTCAAATTTGTCATGGTTCCACATTTATTAAATTCAACATAAGAAATATATAAACGCGGTATAAGATGAAAAAATACACACACTGAAAATTGATATAAGATGAAAAAAACACTCATCAAATTAAGAAAATAACTGAATATCTTGATTTTCAGGCAAAATCATATAATTTTAAATGTCAATATATTTTTTCGAGCCCTCTAAACACTCATAATCCCGAAATCCACCTTTTTTTTTTAGATGTGGACTCATGTGTATCAGTCATGTCACAAACACAAAATTCCATAATGATTTTCCACAAATCTTTCTCAAAAGGTTTTATTTCTTTGTTTTTATTAGGTGTTTGCTATTCATTTTAGGTTTGACGTTAAAAATTTTTGTATGGAGAAGTAAAATGCGCTATTCATCGAATATGATTTTATTTTAATAACTTGTTTTAAATTGGGGTGTTTGATTAATTTATTATGAAGAAATTATAGTATTTTTGGCTAATAGTAGAAGTTATTTTTCAGGAACTAAAATAATATATTTTTCCTAAAGTGTTATTTTGAGAAATATTTTTAAAAAAAAAAATTGATTAAATGTTAATTATTGTTCAAAAATAATTTTTATATTTATTAGATAAATACAAACTACTTCTCATCAAAAATATTTTTATATGTACCTAATCAAAAATACTATAATGGCTACTAGGGCGAAATGAATTTTGAAATTCATTAGCATTTTCTGAAAAACATACTGTTAGTAATGTTGAAACCATTTCCAAAAAATTATTGAATATTGTAAAGAGTATTTGAAATATAAAAAGTAAAAACATCATTTAAATAAATAAATTTTTTTGAAAGGGTTGCAAATGAATCTAGAAAGTCTTTGGACGGTTCTCAAAAGATATATCATACACATGGGTGCCACACAATTAGTCCTTTAGTTACAGGTTGATGGTTGGAAAAATAAACATCCATTTTGTTCGTCCTCTAAATACTCAATTTAATTATTAAAGTGATTAATTTTTGAAAGCATACATACAATTGTCATTAAATCTTATATATATTTATGAAATTTGAGTTTAAATTTCTCCCTTTCCTGTTAGGGGGTCAACTTGACTTCAAAGAGTTTTTAAGTACACACACACACTTTTTGAAATCCTAATGTATGTTTTACAAGTCCTTCAACATGACATTGAAAAGGTTGTTACAACTTGCTCAAAGATTGGAAAGGGGAATTGCAAACCCTCCTTTTTAGTCAAGATGATGAGCATGAAAAGTCTTAATGTATCAGAAACTAATTAATAGTCATATATTGGAGACTTAGATTAGTTTTGGTTTAAATAGGATGGTCGAATTAAATTCTAACCCGTCAATTCGATTAAGTTTTATTTATTATCTCAATTCATTTTAATTTATTAAAAAATAGGTTGATATATAGCCCAAATTGACTCACGTGAAATTTTATTCAAATATTATAAAAACAATATCTATTTTAATTCTATATATTCATAATAATAATCAAAAAAATTATTACGTACTAAATTATTTTAAAAGAACAAATAGAGCAATTAAAAATGCAGTAACAATTGAATGAATTAAATTCTAACCCATTTTGAATCCAATTCTTTTTTACCCAAACATATTTGGATTGAGTCTTGAACTCATTTATTATCTTGACCTATTTTAACCCGTTTAAATTTCACTCAGCCCATCCAAGGTTTAGGTCTCTCTAAATCATTGCATAACTAGTTACTTTTAGTTTGATTATTAATGTCTTAAATAATCTGGGTACAAGTTTCTAAATAATGAAAATATTTAATAAGTATAAATTCTATAGAAGGTCGCCTATGCCTTTAGCCATGATTAATTGTGACTAGTTCGATATAATCATTATAAGATCGTCAACGTTATATGGTAGTGAATATTGTACGCAAAAATATCAAATATGTATGCACATGAATATCATGTAGATGTGAATGCTCCCTTCAAGTGGTTTTGTCCATTTTTATCTTATTTTATGTTCGAATTGGTACACACAATAAATAAATAAATAAATAAATTTACTATATCACCCTATTAACTCTAAGTCATAAATAAAAAAAGTATAAAAACAAATATTCAGCAATATAAAATTACTGAATAAAATAAAAAATATTACATTTCCCAAAAAGTAATTAATGCTATTAAATTAATTCCTCATCAGACATGTCAAAATTTTATACGATTAAGGACGTGTTAGGCAAGAAGGAAGATCTTTTTGACGAATATCAGGAGGTGGGTTAAGTGGGATAGTAAATGTAGGTGAACATAAAGTGATAAAACCACTGGTGTCAAGCCAAAACAATTATACCATTGACCGGTCTAACACGAATCAACACAGAGAAAAACCATTGAAGGAAAAAAAAGAATTTTATAGTACATAAAAGCTTGACATGATGCGCATTGCACCAAATTAAAGACTCTGAGTTGTAACGCTCTTTTGGGTAGTTACAACTTACAACTTGTTGGAATTTTTTTTTAAGCAAATAATTATTATGTTTGAATTAATTTACGTGTATTTTAATTAATTATATGAGATATATATATATTTTATTATTTTTATATATTTTTTAAATAATTTTATTTATTAAAATTTGAATAAATAAATTACTTTTTTTAAAAAAAAAAAAACTATTTTTGAATACATCCTAACATAAAAAAGTTTAAGAAAATCCGACCAAACACACCCTTAGAAAAAGACCAAGCTGAAGGAGAAAATCAAAATGAAAAAAGAAAAAGCTGAAAAGTCAACACTCAAACAAAGAAGTTTCTCAATAACAGTACTAGGAACGTACAAATAAAAACGCACAGACTTGTCCATCAGGCTTAGCTCAACGGTAACTGGGTCCACCTCTTGTAGTGTGTCTTACATCCGGTGTGGGATCAATACCTGACAGCAACAAGAATTGTTGCTGATTATAGGGTCATCCTCGATGTTGTGGGGTTATTTGGGCTGTGCCTGAGCACTGAGTGTTAAGGGAGGACTACGGACCCGTTGAGACACCTCAAAGGACATCAAAAAAATAAGGGATTGCTCTGAGATTAAGATCAACCCTTATTTAAAAAAAAAAAATGCACTGACTTATTTATTTTAGCAAGAATTAAAAGTGTTGTGTAGTAGGTTGAAGTATTTCCTTCGTTTCAATTTAATTGTTCTATTTTCATCTTATAAAATTCATTTATTATTATTTTATTTTATTAAATTAATTAAAAAATTATAATACTTTTCATATAATTTTTAAATATCAATTTAAATTTTAATATAATATTAAATTTATATGACATAATTTAATTTTAAAAATTAATGAAATTAGCTCCTGAAAATGAAATATAACAACTAATTTGGGAAAGAAGTGTTAACCATATCAAATGTCATTTCAAAACATCATATCTAATTCTCAAAGATCGAGCTTATATTAGATATGATTCTAAAAGATCGAACATAATATTCTACTTTGACTATGCTACAATATTATGCGAGATTTGTACTTATATTGTGCAAGACATAGTGTTAGAATCATTCTTGTAAGTACCAGTGTTATTAAACTCGGCTCGGCAAGCGATTCGGACGAGCTCAAGGGTCGGGGGTCAACTGATCCGACTTGTTGATTCAGACGTAAAACCCATTCGACTCGGACTTAATAATGCATAAATTTACTTATATGTATATTTTTCTAATCCACAAAATAGCATTCAACATAAATGTGGAATAGCAGGCGTCAGTCGCGATTGGAGGAAAAAGAAGGTAGGGCTGAAATTTTTTTACTTTTTATACCAAAAATCTAAAAAATCATTTTCAGGAAGACCGAACCGGCCTGGTGTTCGGTTCCTGGGCGAGCCGGTTAGACCGGCCAATTCGGTCCGAGTTTAATAACACTAGTAAGTACTATTGTCTTCATATATAAATAGTCTCTAATATATCAATTGTAAAACAGAAAAATACATAATACTTTTCAAACCCTTTTGATTTTTGATCTATCAATTATTATCATAGTATTAAGAACCTAATATATTTCCTCGGAAATTACTATACTGCTTACTCTTTTTTTCTTTTTTATCTCAATCAGCTTATATTTCTGTCTTTCTAACTGATATTTTGTCTATTAAATTTGGTGAAAAAAATCATTTAATTGAAAATTTTATTTTCGAATCTTTGTTCAAGAGAAAATTTTGTTTGGAATCTTGAATAGGTCGACAAGCAAACCAAATGAAGACAAGAAAAAATGAGTTTGACACGCTAATAGTGTTCATTTTGTTTTATGTATCTCAGTTTTCTATACGTGGATGTTGCATTAAGTTTGCGTCCGTTCAATTTGACATCAGAAATGTGAAAGCAACTCAAGATGATATATTCTCACTATAATCATGTTCGTAATTTTAAATTCAAACATACTCCTTAAAATTACAAGCAAGGAGATAAAAATATTCGAAGTTACTATTCAAATTTTTGACAATCTAGTCAGAACAGGACATAAGTTTTGGAGGAAATATTTCGTCCATAGATTTCGAAGAAGTTATCCTAGAGAGAAAGAAGACTTGGGTTGTTCAATCTCTCATGAAACTGAGGCCTAAATTTAAGCTCATTCAAGCTAACATTCTTAATAGAGAATTTCTATTAAATATCGATGTAGTTTTCATAGAATTCATTCGTGAAAAAACGTGCATCAACAGTCTAGCCGCCATCGGTTCGTTCTACACAATTGACACAACAATGTATACTTCAAAAGGTACTCATAAATTCTACCCCCCAAGGTTCATTTAAAAACGTTGGACCACAATACTTTGATTATAAAGAGTATGGTCATATTCGTTTGTTAGAAGAAATTGTAGGTACTTACTATCTCTTACTAAAACTTTCTGTATTGATCTATTTTGACTTGACACGAAATTTAAAAAGTAAAAGTTTAAACTAGAAATATGCTGAGTGTATCAAAGTATCTTTTAATTTTATGATTTCAAACATGCCTTGTGTAAAGCTAAACCCAAAAAGCTACTTAATTTTTTTTAAAAAAAAATTACTCTTTTTTAAGATGAAAAAATAGATTAAATAATTTAATAGGAAAAGGATATTATCATTTATTATTATAATAATAACCTTAGAAAATTACCAAGTTGAAGGATAAAAATGAAAAACAAAAAGCTCTCTTAAGAGAACAAAGTAGAGAGATAAAACATTTTAATATTTTATTAAAAGTAAGATTATTACTCTTCTACTTTGATAAACGTAAAGTAGACTAATTGTTGTCATTTGCCAACACATTCATGCAACGCGCAATCTAAAAAAATCGTCGGCGTTTTTGTTTCTCATTTTGACAGTCGGTGACGTTGTTTTTGTCAATTCCCATCTCGGTTTTCTATCACGAATCTAATATATATATATAGTTTGAAAAACTTACAGTTGCTTATAATTTATTTTAAAATTTAATTTAATGTTTTTATTAGTATTAGTAATTTATTATTAGATTTAGTGTTGCTGTAGGTTTTAGAGACATTTATAAAGAGTGTTAAAATGAAATTGTTATTAATAAATTTTTTTAAAATACAATATTAGCGATAGTTAAATTATTATTGTTAATTAATTGCTGCTAAATATCTTTTTTAGCATAATTTCCCTAACTTAAATTGATTTGAATTTGTTTCGGAAATTAATTAAGGGAAGTAATTGTTTCCTGTTGAAAAAAAAAATATTTAGGTTTTAAATTCGAGACAACCAGCTAGAGGCGAATATATTGTTTTAATTATTGATTCAATTGGTTAAATGGTGAAAGTTTGATTTCCAACTTTTTAATTATAGAAAAAGATACATATTGATATTAATATCAGATTTATTTGAAGTCAATATTTTTATTTTAAAATATAAATTAATGTGTAAAAATTTAAAATTTGTAATCTATTATTAATATGAATTGTGGTGGAATAAATAAAATACTTCTATCTTAATTAAATATCTTAAATTTAAGAAAATGAAAATGATTTTTTTTTTCTATTGAACACGCTACTCCTAAAAATAAGCTCTACAATATATTTGAATTTAATCGGATCCCGATGCTAATACTTAAAACCCAATTTATAAAAAAAAACAGGAGCCTCTTGTGACCTCCAGATACTGCTTTGCTGGTTATTCACCCATAACCCATTGTTTTCAATTTTCTCTACCTGCTGGCACACTTCTTTTCTAATTAAATGATGTAAAATAATTAAGTGAATAAAATACTTGAAAAATTTAAAGTAGGAGTTATCTAGTACATTGTTTATAATAAGAAATTATAAACATAAAGTTATTTAGTAAATAAGTTAACATAAAAATGATTATAGTTTAAAATATGTCACATTTTTTATAAGAGAATGTCATTAATGTCATTTCATTTTTATTATTAAATAAAAAGAAGGATTATTCTTTTCTTTCCTTTAAGTTTGGGAAAGGAAAATATTTTTTATTTTTAAATATGTATGTATTTTGGATAAAAATTTAATTAAAACAAATCTCAATTAATAAACAAAATCTAATCTTGCTTAGCTTGACTATATCTTTTTCACCTCTCTCTTACCATTTTATCTTGAATTAGAGACATTTTAATTCACTCACCTAACTCTTTTGTAGCATTATATGCAAACATTGGTAAACAGTAAATCTGATTCCAATATATTGTGTTTCAAAATTTGATTACAATATTAAGATTTTTGTGTCAATTGAAATATTTGTTAAGTATATATCTCAAAATTAATGTGGCACAATTACAACCATTGATGCAAGTAAGGACCTAGAGATTTACGAAAAATGATATAAAATGAAAATTAAAAAAAATCTAATTAAATAAAAGATTGTTCAAACTACATTCGACATTTTTTTTTTCCAAAAAAAAGGAAAAAGTATTCATGGATATATATATATATATATATATTATTAGATCTAATAATATGTTTTAAAATGATATACAATAATATCTCTATATAACAATATTTCGCTACTAACAATTCACTTCTTTAATTGAAATTAATTATTTGTTATGTAATATAATATACTATATGTTCTTTATAATAAGATCTTGCTAATAATAAAAAAATGTTCAAACAAATGATGCCGTTATTAAAAGGTTTGGTTGTATATGCTTGAACCTTCTTTCTTAGACGTGGTATTAACATTTTGTTTTTGTAGTTTTTTATTTATTAATTTCGGTTATCTGTTTTTTTATGTTATAATTATTATA
>JBDJHY010000001.1:674899-689003 GCA_039654485.1 Withania somnifera | reverse complement strand
AATTGCCGGGGGGGGGGGTTTATTATCCATTGTCTATATAAATAAACAAATTTGATTGTCATACGGAGAATTGCATAAATTATAATTTAAATTTAAAATCTAAGCTAATAAAATCTTTAAAAAATTTACCTTAATTTAATTAATTATTTTATATTTCTTGGATTGAAATATAGGGGATAAAGGGGGATTTTAAAATTTTAATTAGGATAAAGGGGGGAGTTTTGATTATTGTTTAAGGTTGAGGGAGGAATTTGATTTTTAAAGCAAAATTAAAGAGTGAAAATGATTTTCACCCATTCGAAATTTTGTTAGGTAGGATCCACTCAAAAAAAAAAAACGCTTCCTATCAAAAACTTTTTCATACTGATCATGATCAAGTGCTTAAATCGAAAATCTCTAATTACGAAAGGAGTATCTCCATACACCACATCCTTCGATGGTGATCAAGTAATTAATAGTCATGTGGGAGACTTGGATTAGTTTTGGTTTTGTTGCAACATATATATTGTGTGATTATGATGACTTCTATTTGGAATGGGACTAGCTTAGTTTTGGTTCAAGTTTCTTTTAAATCATTTCATAACTATCTTTTTTTTTTTTAAGTATAACTATCTATTTTTAGTTTGATCATTAATGGCTTAAATTAATAAGAGGCTTTCAAAACTTGTCTGCAATTTTTACTTAAATAGTAAAATTTTGTTTATTCCTATTGAATAATTAAACTTTTAATTTAGGTAGAAATATAGATTATTTTTGTTTATTTGTCAACTTCTAAGCAAAACTTCAAACAAATGCTATTGGGCAAGGAAGCATTGTACAATTCACAATTCTGCAGTTTATAATTGTCCAATTCACAGCAAATAAGCATAAGTTATACCAGTTATCAATCATTAAAATCATAGTAATAATAGTTTTTAATAATAACAAACTAATCCCGCCTTATACACCATAGAGCGTGTATGTGTCACCCAAATACATCTTATGACTAATACTATCAAATAAATTCCTCACTAAAATCTCGTTTGGCCATATGAATTTTATATTAGTTTATTAAAAAATTATTTAAATTTATTTTAAAATTAATGTTTGATCATAAAAATTTTAAATATAAATTTGGAATAGTATTTGAAAAAGTAAAAACACATTTTCCAAGATATTATTTCACTTTTTAATTATAATTAACAATTTAAATTTTTCAAAAAAATATAGATTAAACACAACTTCAACTTTTTACCTCCAAACTCTCACTTTAATTATTATTTCTTATTTTTATAATCAAACGTCTATTGAATATGTATCAAAATTTCAATGGAGCAAGTCTTTACTCAATTGATTGGCTATATAAAATAAACCCACTCGTGTTTGGTAAAAATTCTACCACCGACAGGTCTAACACGAAATCAAGATAAAAAATAATAATAAAAAAAAATCATTGAAGACTAAAGAAAATTAACTTAGTAAATAAAAGCTTGAGCATTGCACCAAAGTCTTAACGCTGTTTTGGGTAGTGGCAACTTGTTGGGATTTTTATTTTTTCTTAGCACATCTGACGGATAATTTTACTATCGTAGTGGAGGTTGCTATGAGGAGATCCTTGTGCCAGTAAAGATTGCTTTTAGTGATCGAAAAATCAAAAATATAAAAAATATTGCATGAAATAGATGAAATAAATCAAAAAATAGATTTTGTTCAAGAATGAAATCTTATTTACATATATCACATAATTTTATTTATTAAAATTTGAACAAATAAGTAGAAGTTATGTTTTCTCCTCTTTTAATTTGTGTGATATCTTTGAATTTTGAGCGTTAAATAATTTTTTTTTATTATTATTATTATTATTATTTCTAGTATATGCTTGTAAAATACTCTCTTTGTTCACTTTTATTTGCTTATTATTTTAAAAAATAAAATTTTATTTTTACTTATTATTTTTATTATATAAAAAAGTTAATTATTTCTTGTTATTCTAAACACTAATTACATGTTCCTCAAATCATTTTCCAAAATTTAAAATGATACATCAATTAATACAAATGTTGTGGAAAAATAATCGTATTAAATTATTTTTTAAAAAGCATGCAATTTTAAACTGGACAAATAAAAATAAATGGAGATAGTACTTTGAGTCGTTAATTAATGTGAGTAATAATATTCTTCTTGCAATTTTCAAATATGTAAATCGTATTTCACAAAAGTTAAAAATTTTGTGTCTATATTCAAGACAGATTGAATCGTTCAACTCTTGAAATTCAAAAAGTAGTTTCATCATAAATTTTGATCGAGAAAATAATTTTTTTTTGCCTTCACTTATCAGATCGACCTTCTAATTCTTATTTCCTTTATTGATCTTTCGATCACAGATTTAAGTGAATTGTAAATTTTAAATATTATTATTAAGATTTAATTAAGGCATGTTTTGTCGGAAAGAAATGTTTACTATAAAAATAAGTTAGATTTCTTACTTATAAAATGATGTTAGGTTAGTAACCAAAAGATATTATCTAAAAATATTTTATATAATTTAGACAAGTATTGTGCTTTATATTATAAAAGCTATTTTTAAGAAATTTATTTTTTAAAATAATATTTTGTAAAGGATTGACAATATCTTAGAGAGCTTTACTTATAAAAAGTAAAAGTAGTTTTTAAAAAAATCAAATTTTAACAATTTTTAAGTTAAAAAATGAGAACTATGGGGTAATCAACTTTTAATTTTTAACTGTTTACAAGTTAATTTTAACTTTTTAAGTTGTTTTTAGAATATTCAAACACATTTGAAGAATGAAAACTACTTAAAAATTAATTTAGTTAACTTATAATCAGAGTCAAACGGACCCTAAGCCGATTGAGAAAATGAAAATATTAAAAAAAAAAAAAGGGGTGAAAAGTCCACACGCAAACAAAAAAAGTCTCTTGATAATACGAACTACTTGGTACATTGGAGTAATTGTACATATGTATATATAGTTACTAATTATTATGTTTTATTTTTCTAAAATTAAATTATATGAAATTTGGCCTTTTTTTATTTATTTATAATTTTTGAATATCTAAATTGCTAATATGGAGTTTATCTGTTACAATTTAATTTTCAAGATAATCAATTAATTTTAAAAAATAAAACATGACAATTAATTTGAAATTGAAGTAATAATAATTATGCATTGTCTCTTATTAATACAAATATTAAATAACTATGCTCATTAAAACTTAATCAAATAAGGAGAAATCATATTCTATTCTTACCTTCGTTAAATTAACAATCCAGTTTATCAAAACATGACTACTAATTTGGAGCAGAAAAAAATAGTAGTTATGCATTATTTCTTATTAACACAAATATTAAATAATTACATAATGAACAGAAATCATATTATATTCTTAACTATGTTATATTGTCAATCCACTTTATCAACAATCAAGTGCACTACAAGTTATTATTATTTTTATTAATAATAAGACTAATTAGTAGGCGTTTGCCCATAAGGATTTTTTTTAAAATTATTTTATTTTATTTAAAGTATAGTGTTCGGCATAAGAATTTCAAATATAATTTGAAATTGTACTCGAAAAAGTAAAAATAGATTAAAATATGCTTTTATTTTTTTCTAATTAAATTATTTTATATATTTTTAAAAAATTATATAATTTTTTAAAAATATATTTAAATTGTATACATTTATTATAAAACATATGCCAACACAATTTTAATTTCAAATCCAACCTTAAAATTTTAAATAATGTAATTCTTTTTAATTTTCATTGCCAAACGATCTAAGCGACCAAATTGAAGGAAAAAAAGGAAAAAAAAAAATGTCAACATTCAACACTTAAAACATAAAAAAAAGTTGCTCCTAATAGTACAAAAAAACACAGATAAGAACTCGCTGACTTATTTAAATTTTATTTTAAAAAAGTAAAAATTATTATTATTATTATTATTATTGTGTGTATGTAGTGTACTTTGGTACATGTGTTGTAGTAGACTAGTAGTTTGGCTTGGCCAACACTTTCCAACAACATCAATGCAACGCGCAATCTTAAAATCGTCGGCGTTTTTGACCGTCGGTGCATGTCAAAAGGTAAAGTTTTGTCTTTGTCATTGTCTATCTCGGAAATGGCTGACGTGTATCTTTTCTAATCTCAATATTTTTTTTGAATTAATAATTCAATGATAGAGTTAGTGTTTTTTACACATATGAATAGAGTGAGTGATTCATTCATACTCTTAGACTTTTTTTTTTAAGAAGATATAAAAGTAAAATAATTAATTTGTTGATATTGAAAAATCTAACGGAATTTTTTAATATATCATTTTTGAGTTCAATAAAAGTCATAGGTAATTAAAATTTAAATGATTAGATAGAGTATATTGTTAATATTTAGTTGTATTATGATTCTTTATGCGTTGGTTTGATTTTTTTTTTTTTCATGGGCTAAGTGTATGAAATTTTTTTTTTTTTTTTATGATAATGACGTTTGAGATTCAATACCAAAATGTTTGTCTGCTTTGATCTTAAGATGAAGTGACAATCTCATTCAGATTAAGTTGTTAAATAACCTATATTTATTATTTAATTATACTCTTAATAGATTGGCGACTCTTTGTTTTGTCAGATGTATTCATTAAGTGAAGTAGTAATATTTTGCTATTGGAACAAAAATTATTTAGATTCTACATCTTTTAATAATTTTCTCTCTATTTTTTCTTATTCTATCTCCACCCCCCATTTTTTTTTAATAAATAAAAGATACATATTAAGTACATTTGAACTCAATATTATGCACTTATGTGTGAAAATTTATAAAGTATTGTCAATATGTATTGTGATAGGACGGGTGAAATTTCTTTTAACTTTTAATTAGAGCTTTCGAATTTAAATATATAAAAATAATTTTTTTTATTGGGTGTGCCTTTCCTAAATAAGTTTTATAATATTAAATTTAATCTAATTTTAATATAATTATTTGAAATTCAATTTTTATCTAAAAAAAATAAGCAGCCGATTGTGGCATCCAGCTACTGCTTTGCTGGTTACTCACCCATAACCCACTGTTTTTCAATTTTCACAACTTGCCGTCACACTTCTTTTCGAATTAAATGATTTAAATTAGTTTAGTAAATAAAGTATTTAGCAGTTTTAAACTAATGAATTTTTAGTACACTATTTATTTCTTTATAAAAATTTAAAAAAATAACCTTATTTAATAAAATAAGTTAATTTTATAAAAATGATTATAGTTTAAAATATGTTATATTTTTATAAGAAATGTCATTCTTAAAACTTAAACTCGAGATCTTGATTAATAAATACATTTTTTTCATACGAATCTAATTAAAAGATATCGACTATTCTTCATTTCGTTTAGTTGGCCCCTATTGATTTAATATTTTCGTTTATAAAATATTTATTAGGAATTTATTTTACTAAAATATTCTTATTAATCATGCTTTAAAAATATAAATTTAAATATTACATATTTTATATAATTATTTAATAATAAGAATAATATTGAAAAAACATGATAAACTTTGAAATTAACAAGTAAACTAAAATAATTATTTTTAGCAAAAAAGGCAACTAAAACGAAACAGAATGGGAGTATTAGACAAAATACTAATGTTGCTTAGTTTGACAAAATCCTTTTTGAAAAAAATGATTGTGAGCAGCTAGTACTTCATCTTTCTCTTATCAATTCTCGATAATGACTCACCAATTAATCTTGAATTGGAGACATTTTAATTTACTCACCTAACTCTTCTGTAGCATTACATGCAAACATTGGTAAACAGTAAATCTCATTCCAATATATTGTGTTTCAAAATTTGATTACATTATGAAGATTTTTGTGTCAATTGAAATATTGTATTCTATTTGTTCCAAATTAGTTGGCATTTTCTTTAGTGTCAAAAAATATAAAGTTTGATCAAAATTTTCAGATATATTTCTACTCATTGAACAAAAAAATTTGAAACTTATACACTTTAAAATAATTTATGAATATTTAAATTTTAATTTTTAAATAATATAAATTTAGTTTAATTCAATCTAATCTAATTAAATTTTAAAAATTGATCAAATTGACTCTTAAAAAATTCAATATACTAATGGATTGGAATTTTTGTAACCAATCTTGGACAGCTAAGTACCCCAGATGAAGACTTGAAATTTATTGAAGTACCGTTTGGATCACAAACCATGGAGAGAGTATATATATCTTAAAAATTGATGTGACACAACTACAACCATTGAAGCAAGCTAGGACCTACAGATTTACGAATAAATGAATGATACAAAATGAAAAGAATAAAAATCTAATTAAATAAAAGATTCTGTATAAACTACATTCAAAGACATTTCTTTTCTTCAAAAAAAAAGGCTAATGATCTATTGGAATTACTCCTCTCATGACATAATGTCTTCGATATAGTTGGATATATTTATATATTTTTGATAAAAAAATAGTTCAATTTATATACATACATATATCTGTATGTTTTTGAATTCTATTCAATAGGATTTTTATATAACAATATATTTCATTATAACAATCATCATCTTTTATTGAAATCGATTACTTTATATAATGTTATATTATATGTTTTTTATAATAATATTTTGCTACAACAACAACAAAATAAAATTCAAACAAATGACGTCATTATTAAAAGGTTTGATTGTATATGTTTTCTAATACTTGGATGTTGGATCTTCTATCGCCTTTTATCCATCCCATATTGCTTTTGAATCGCCTACTTCTATTCGATAGTACTAACACTATTCTGATAGTTACTTGTTTTTCGATTTCGATTACCACTTGTTTTTCTTTATGTTACGGTTATCGCATATTTCATTGTTATTATTCTTTTTTTCCCCAGTATATTGCGTACTTTTTTTCATTTCGTATTATTTCATTGTTGCCACTGTTTTCGTTTTTAATTTTTTTTAAACTATTTAAAAATATTTTATTTTAAGTCAAAGGTATATCTAAAGCGATGTTTTAAACTTTATGAGGTAAAAAAAAAGTCTACTTACACTCCTCTCGATGTTTTTCATATTTCACTCATGAAATTATAGTGTGCATGTTAAGTTATATATGGTTTATAAAGTGAAACACAAATATATGCATTACGAGCTTAGTAATTAATAATTCTTGTGTGGTCTTACATACAGACACCTAGCTAGATTTATAAAAAATAATTAATAATTAGGTGATCTAATTAAAGCTAGATGGTTATATTAATAGGAAGAGAAAATGACAACATTAATATGATAAGAACCAACAACGTGAATGTATCTCGATGAGATATAGTTGTCTCAACCCTCTTATATCCCACATATTGTGAAAATTGGCTTTCTTGTGTATGTGTGTTGACTCCTCCAATCTCAATGTTGGTTATTTTGAGTCTTTTTAAATAATTTAATCAAAGTTTGTGGAGGAGTTAAAGATTTCTAGTAAGGAATTTAAAATTGAAAAACTAAATATATGAATTAGTTAAAATTGAAAAACTAAATATATGAATTAGTATAAAGAGATCCGACATCTATTATATATATATATATATATATATATAATATTTTTAATTATGTACAAAATATAATTTTAATCGAAGAAGATTCTGATTAACCCCCTAACTATAAGATGACTCCACCACTGATTGAAGTTAGGAATAAACTATTGACATGCCAAATGAAATCAACGACTTTACCATTGGTCTATTTCCCTCATAAATTAGATTGACATACTCTAGAGTCGGGGGCAGCGCTAGCAAGGGCCTAGGGGTTCATTTGAACCTTTTTTAGAGAAAAATAATATCATTTATATATAATTAAAATTATTTTTATATACATATAATAAATGTTAAACCTCTTTTGATCTCTAATATGTTTACTTTTTATATTTTCAATCCCCTTAATAATCTTTATAGTTTTAGCCAATATCTAGAGCTTTATGATGACATCAAGAAAGAGCAATATAATATCCCATGCAACATTATTTCTATTGTTGCGTTCATTCAACATGATTATAATTGTCCAATATAACATGTACCATATTCAAATCTAATAGAGTCGACAACAATAAAATCCTTCATCTCCCTGGAAATGCATACGAAAAGCAATTTTTCTTTTTTGTGATGAGGACAACATTTAGTTTTTTCTATTCAATACAATTTTTTATTTTAAATTTAAATTTGATGAGTTTAAATTACATTCTAACCAACTTAAAGCACGAAAAAATAAGTAATTTTGACCGTCTCGACCAAGTAAATAGCTTTTTAGGACATTATATACTCGATTCCTAGATTTTTTTTCCTTTTCACTTTCATGTTGTCACAATAGATAAACTAGAATTCCAACATACTTTATTACCATTAAAATATTTATGAAAATTATAAAAGACAAATAATTTGTCTTAGACAAAAAGATACAGAGGATACATATTAAGCTAGAAGGTTAGTAAGACAAAATTCGTTTTTATTAATTAGTAAGTAAATTTATTTTATTTTAGCTATTATGCTTCATAGTGTTTCGTTTGTAGTCTTTTGTTTTTGAAGTTTCGGTAAGGTTCTTCATTAGCTATTAATTCGTTTTTTTATATTATGTCCTTTTTTAGAACTGAGTATCTATACGAATCAATCTCTCTACCTCA
The DNA here is from genome assembly GCA_039654485.1 of Withania somnifera. Classification (NCBI taxonomy): domain Eukaryota; kingdom Viridiplantae; phylum Streptophyta; class Magnoliopsida; order Solanales; family Solanaceae; genus Withania; species Withania somnifera. The sequence continues at coordinate 680,348 of JBDJHY010000001.1, read as the reverse complement.
AATTTAAAGTAATGATACAGATCAACCCTACTTTTGTGGGAATCTACCCATTAAGTTATAGTTGTTGTTTGTATAAAAGATAAATAATATGATTTTTTTTTCGTCTCACTTTTTTGACATTTTTTATTTTTTAATCCATTTAATAAAAATATCACCTTACTATAATTATAAAAAATTTTATTCTAAAATTATTCTTTCACACGTTAATTAAATAATTTATAACCACATAAATTTCTAAAAATAATTTGAAATTACAAGTTTTTAAACCGTGGCACATAAAATAAGTGGAGAAATCATTACAATAGAGGAGGAGGAGAGACAAGACCACGTGGTCCAATAGCATGCGTAGACGTGGATGTGTGAGCCAATTGACCGGCTCATTGTACGGTACAAAGTACCCATCAAAATGGGAAGAGAATTGTCTACCTATATATATAATTAGTTGTACCTAAAAGTACTTCTTTAATTTAATTAAATAAATGAAAATATTTTTAAAATAATGTGCTATTAATAATAGGTGCAAATGTTAGGTTTGCATGGAGATCTGAAATTTGACAGTTGGATATGTCATATAAAATCTGATTTTTTTTCTTTTGTCAGTAATTATTTTATTTTATGGTGTAAGAATTTTGTTTTATAAGAAAATTGGAATTGGAAGTTGCAATAGTATCTTTTTTACTAGTATATATAAAAAAAGTCTATAGAAAGAGACACTGCATACCTCAAAATTGAGGTTTTAGGGTTTGACTAAATTCATGTTAATTATTTTCGATTTATGCGATGCACTTCATATTTTATACATTAACTAGCTGTAATTATTATTTATCAGAAAAAAATGAAGTGTCATTATGTTATTGTATTTTATATTATAATAAAAAATTCAATGTTATATTTTACATTTATACAAAACAAAAGTATCATGATATATATAATGTTATTATCGATGTTTTCATATAAAAAACATCAATATTGTTATATTTCATATTTAGACCAAATTTCGAGCACAAAAGTTTTATATATATATATATATATATATTTCTACTATTATTAAAAAATTGTTTGTGTAGAATTTATTCCCCTTTTCATTGCTCATTATTATGGCCTGTAAAATTATGTGTGTGTACCATAATATATTATACGAATTTTCATTTAGTTTCGAGGCTTCAACAGTTACATGCAAAATAAAACATCTCTAACTTTTTCCTTTGAATGTGTTTTTTTTTTCTTTTGATATTTAATAGAAATAAATAAATATGCAAATTAGCTTAGTGGAAACACCTATATTTTGTGTCAAGAGCCAAGCCGGACTTTAGTTTTAATTATTTTTGTTGGAACTTTTGGCTTGGTCAAATATCCCTCCTGAGAAAAAGGCCAAGTTAAAGTTAGATTCTTCTTTTTTGAAAAAAATAAAAACTATAATAAAATACTACATAGTTAACAGCTCTTTATATCTGAAGGTCCTTTTAGTTTTTTTTTTTTAATAAAAGGATAATTTTTATAACTAAAATGGTTGAAATTAGGAAGCTAGATAATTTTACCGCAAATTAAATAAAGTAACTCAAAATGTCTTCGTGTTAGCCAAGTAACCCAAAAATATTAAAATTTGAAATGAGGTGGTTTTCTTATATTTTTAATCTAATAAAAAATTATTTTCATTACCCAATAAATTAGAAGGAATTATAGACTTTTCCCCCCAAAAAATAAAATTATAGATATATGTTAGTTGCATAAATTAATCGAAGTTTATTGTTGGGCTACGCGTTTGCTAGGAAGTGTTTTAGTTTTTCTATAGTAACTACACACTTTTTGTCTGATTAATTAATTGTTTAATGAATAATTACACATTTTTATGTGAGCTCCATGTGTGTTTGAAGTGTAAAGCTTTCACTGTTCACACTCTAAATCAAGACCCTCCACCCCACCCCCAAGCCCCCACACAAGTTTTTGAAGTTATCACTAATTCAACATTAATTATTGTTATCGTATTCTTTTTTAAAATTAATCAATCAATCTTTTAATTGTCATGACTCAAGTCAGGGTTAGGAGTAGGTTCAATCGAGTTAAGGATCTTGAGTCGGGTCAGTCTCGGGTCCTGAGTCGAGGTTGGGGATCGAGAGTGCGGATCAGGTCCTGGATAGAGATCGGGGTCGGGAGTCTAGCTCCGACACTCGATCCCGACACCCGATCTGGGACACTATATGACTCGTGACCCGACCCCAACTTACGACTTGCAATCCGACCCTAATCCGACTAGAGACCTGACCTTGACATCCAACCCGAGAACTAACCACGATTCCCGACTCGCCATCAGTCCCTAACTTTTGAATCGAGAATCGATCCTGATACCCGTCCCGGGATCCCACCTTGACTCTTGGCTTGGGGCTTGCCCAAACCCCGTTTTCGACTGAAGACCCAGGGACTAACCCGACTGCTGACTATAGACTTGTGAACCGACCCAAAACCTAACCTTGACTTCATATCCAGGACTTGACCACAACATCCGACCTGGAACTCATCCCCAACTTCCGACATGGGACTCGACCTCGACTCTCAGCTCGCGGCCTTAAATTTCCTATCATTAGTTGGTGTCTAGTCGTGGTCGAATATGATTTCATTAGTATTTGACTAGATTATACCTAAATATTTTTGGGATAATATTTTCTTCTCATTAACAAAACACCAGAAAATAATTAAAAAAAATCACTTTTTGTTTTCATGGAAAATATTGTCTCTTTTCCTTCCTACCAAACACACCCTAACACATGTAGGTTGGTAGTGTTGAGAGTTGATTTTAATTCTTTGAGAATGACCTTTTTGAGTCCACGAACACACCAATTCAACACATATTTCTTCTTGCTTTCATAAGTCTTCTTGGGTACGTAAGATTTGGTTTCATGACCATTTTTTGGTGCTCCAAAATTAATTGAAAAAATGTACTTCCATATATCGTATAGTTTGGTCTAATAAATTATTATGTAATAAATATATATAACTATATAAATTGGCAACGACTATGCTAGTCAGCCACTCATTTAATCCTCAACCTTAGCTTCATTATTTATGAAATAATAGTTAGATGCACAAATTATCTCGTATTCATGCAGAGTTTGAAGAATCGTGAAAGGACTTTAATATATGCATACACCAGTTTCCACAGCTCAAATCCATAACTTATATATAAATTATATGGAGACAATTTTACTATAGACTCATTTATTTTAATTATTTATGTATAGATAAATAATAAAAAACCAAAATAATAGTGTTTATAGTATATCTTTGACAGATAGTATGAGTTATAGTGAAATGACACCAAAAATGTGAAGAATTAATTAATGCTTCTTTGCATCGAATAAATATTACAAAAAATATATCTGTCCCTTTAGACTTATCTATACACTTTTTGTTGTTATTAACTCATCAAACCCTCTTTTTGTTTTTTAATTTATGGGATTTATTTAGTCAACTTGTGGGTCATCCAAGAAGTATGCATGGAAGTTTCAAATAAAACTTTGATCTTTCACTTTTTCTCTAATTAATTAGTGTTTAATTTCAAATGTTCACCACCTCAAAACAAATCACCATCTACTCTATCCAACCTAAGCAAATACATCATTATGACTAATCAACTTTTAATTAGAACTAATAATTATCTTCACCTTCTCATTTTTTTGTACCTTCAATAAGATCGCAATATTTCTAATTTGCTTAAATATTACTCTAGAAATCAAATAATTTTTGATAAATTTTTTATTGAACATTCTTTCCTATGTCTAACCGGAAAAGAGATTATCAAGCAAGTGAAATTGAAGTGAAACCGTAGTCGCCTCTTGATAATACCACTTATGGGAGGATAGACCGTCCACCCAGTGCCGCTACCCACTTTTACTAAGGTTGAGCAACACTCTGTCGGATCAATCACATTTGAGACCTAAGGAAGAAGAATTAGCGGCATCTCCTATTTTTGACGAACAGTCGATGGTCACGTCAATTACAAATTGATTAATTTGTAGTATAGTGGATATAATATTCATAGATCATGAAGCTATATTTATGGTGTATAAGCTTTTTCTTGAATTTTACTTTTTTTAACTCAATTTATATGTCAAATTTCGCTTTTCGAAAGTCAATCAACTTAAGTTTGATTGTGACTTTAGGCATGTGATTTTCAAATTTTTTAAAATAAAATTTATATATTTAAAAACTACATAAAAAGTACTATCAATAATAATAATTAATAATCTAAAATATTTTTAAAATATATAAAGAACTTACGATAAAAAATAAATTTATTTAAATTTTTAAATCAATATGTGACATATAAAATAAGACTAACCGAAGGAAGTACAAAGCTTGGAGGCTACGATAGTTATGGGGTTTGGTTAGTGAAACTACCAAGCTATTTACCTCATCAATGGATTATTCATATATATATATATATATATATACACGCACTAGTTCAATGTCATTAGTGTGGAATTTCTTATTAAAATATCTATACAGTACTAGAATTTGACTTCCACAAAGACAGTGATGATCATGAAAATTTTTCGAAGTCTTCCTATTTACCATCTTTTCTTTTTATATTGTTTCTCCTAGTGTTTGATATTTATATTAAGGCCTCGATTAGTTTTAATTTAATTATATTTAGGCTTTTAAAAGAGAAAGTATTCTCTAATGAAATTTTATCTCATTTTCAGATCTTGATCTTAAGTTTTCTGACTAAGGATAAAAGAATTCAATCTAATTATTCCATCATAATATTAGTGGTCAATTTATCACCTTTCATTGCTCACGTTGCTTTTAGCTAACTAATTATCGTGGTCCTAAATATTTTGGCCAACTAGTTGATATAATATTAACAAAGGGTATAGGTAATTTACATTTCATACGGAATATACATATACAAAACTATACACAAGGCATATGTTAAATATATTTCATCAATCAAATTGATTTTGCTTCAAAGGTATACATCGTAACTTTGTATTACATATGGATCTAGTCCTACCAACACATGCCATAATCTTTTGATAATATTGGAAGTGAAAATAAAGGATTTGAACCAATAGGTAGGGCGGAAATGTTCAAAAAGTTATAGGAAAGCAATTCGTGCTTAATAGGTTAAAAGTGATTATATGATCTAGCATACTTACATAAAGGTTGAAGTTGAACTATATATTTTGTTCACATTGAATATAAGGAATAAAAAGATTTAAGTACTTACTAAATCTAAGTTAAAATCAAAAAAGAGTTTTGGAGAACTGTTAAAAAGTTAACTTCATGTAATTTATAAATCAGAAACTCGAATCATAAAATTATTCATTAATACATCCATCAAGAGTAAGCTTGTGACTAATACTTGCGTAAGATAGATGAACTACATTACACTATGAAGTCTGTATGTCTCGAACAATAATGGAGTTAGAATTTTATTACATTATGAAGT
>JBDJHY010000001.1:630836-642806 GCA_039654485.1 Withania somnifera | reverse complement strand
ATATTTGTCTACTTACCATTTTTTAACTCTCTTTCTATACAAAACCTCTTCAAGATCCAATTTTTATTCATAAAGATTGAATATTTATTCAAGATCCAATATTTTCTGCAACTGAAATTTAGGGGTTTGGAAGGTAATTATAAATTTAACCCTTTTACCCGTTCAATCTCATTGTTGTATGTGGATCTTTAGTTATATACAATCTTTATTCAGTGCTTATTAACTTCAAGATCCAATTTTTCTTGTTGGTTTTCTGTTTTTGAATAAAGGGTCAGTATTAGATTAGAGGTAGAGTTTACCCCTTATCTTTATTTTAGCATAATAATCTTATTTTTTAGCTCAATCTTGGTACTTTGTTTAGAGTTCAAGATCCACTTTTTCTTGTTGTTTTTGTAGTTTTGAGTAAAGGGTCAGATTCAGATGTGTTTTTTAGCTTAATCTTGGTGTTCTTGTTTTAGCATTTAGAGTGTTGTAGAAATGAAGGAACTGAGTTCAACAACTGATCCAATTGGGCAAAACTTGATAAAGGTTATAAGCAATGTGTGTTTCTCAGTTTTTGTGTTCTCTGTGCTTATAATTACTGTAATTGCTATTACATACCAACCTCCTGATCCATGGGAATCTTCTAGAACCCTAACTAAGGTTTTCACCCAAGTCGAAAACGCCACATTCAAAGTTGATAATTCTGTCTTAAAAACTGGTGAGGATGTTGCTAGTAGCCCCATTGAAGCTCCTGCTGGAGCTTTTGCTTTAGTGCCGATTACTGAAACTAGTATTGAGAAATCTGAAGAGAAACTGTCCAATGAGACTTCGAATTCAGGATGTGAGGATATGAATGTAGTGAATTGTTCGGATCCTCGGGTTTTGATCACGATCCAGAGGTTTAATTTGAAGGCCTTTAAGTCCATTGCGTTTTTGGACTATCGAGCACCTGTTAATGGGTCAAACCAGTATGAATGTGATGTGGCGTGGAGGTTCCGGAACAAGAAAGAGAGGTCTTGGAGAAAGTACAGGGATTTTCGGAGGTTTAAGATTGGTTTTACCGATGATTGTAGTTACAAAGTGGTTCACGCAGGTCGCTGGCATTCAGGAGTAAATGCCCGTCTTCCGAGATTTAATTCCACTAGAACTAGTACAAGAGCCAGAATTTCTCCACCAGTTATAGATGAGGAGATCAATGATACTGTTCCAATCTTGGGATCGGATTCAGATTTCAAGAATGGGAGATACTTGTACTATTCGCGGGGTGGTGATTACTGCAAAGGAATGAACCAGTACATGTGGAGTTTTCTGTGTGCTTTGGGTGAGGCTCAGTACTTGAAACGCACATTCGTGATGGATCTAAGTATCTGTTTGGCATCTTCTCACACTCGTAATCATAAGGATGAGGAGGGGAAAGATTTTAGGTTCTATTTTGATTTCGAACATTTGAAGGAGAGTGCATCCATTGTCGAGGAAGGGGACTTCCTTAAAGATTGGAAGAAATGGAACAGGGCGCATAAGAAGAAAATCTCCGTAAGAAAGGTTAAGGACTACAAATTGTCCCCCGTCCAACTCTTGAAGGATAAGAGCACAATTATATGGAGGCAATTTGATGCCCCCGAACCAGAGAACTATTGGTATCGGGTCTGTGAAGGGCCTTCTGCCAAATACATCCAGAGACCCTGGCAGGCCGTGTGGAAATCAAAACGACTTATGAATATAGTAACTGAGATCAGCGGAAGGATGGACTGGGATTTTGATGCTGTTCATGTTGTTCGTGGAGAGAAAGCACAGAACAAGGCGTTATGGCCCCATCTGGATGCTGATACATCTCCTGATTCCCTTGTCGCGAAGCTTCAAGGAATTATCATGCCTTGGAGGAATCTCTATATTGCCACAAACGAGCCGTTTTATAACTATTTTGATAAGCTTAGATCACATTACAAGGTGCATTTGCTTGATGATTACAGCTACTTGTGGAGCAATACAAGTGAGTGGTACAATGAAACAACACAATTGAACGGTGGCCATCCAGTTGAATTCGATGGATATATGAGAGTTGAAGTTGACACAGAGGTCCTTTATCGAGCAAAATCAAGGGTTGAGACATTTTACAACTTGACAAAAGATTGCAAGGATGGAATTAATACGTGCTAGACAGGAAAGATATATCTTTTAGTTTTCTGTATACGCCATTACATTTATTTCCGCTTGCTTCCTTCATCCTCTATTGGAAGTTTTAGCTATTTCATGCCTTGTTACTGTTTTATTCATCAGTGCATCAGTTAAACACCCGTCCCATCACATATTTGTACAATATATTCGGCACCATAATCTTCATTCAATTGAGAATTGTTGCCTCTATACTGTCTCCTTAAACATTATCTGTCATCTTTGTTTAATTTTGTTCTCTTGTTTTCCCGATATATTCTTTCTTTATTCAATTCATTCCTATCCTTTTTGTTTTCAGTCCCGGGTTTCCTCTCCAAGCCAGTGGTCGGATTATCTCGAATTCTTTACCATTTTTCTTGAACGGAACACTGAAATCTGACAGCAGTACTAATTTTCTTGAATTTGTTCATGTGCATGTATTGATTTATAGCAAAAGTAACTTATCTACCTATTTGAATGAGGGTGTTGACCCAGTTTAGAATCTATGTTGCTCGGATTCTCGAGAAATGTTGTCATGCTCGTGTCATATCCTCAAAAATACACTACTTTTGAGGATCTGACATGCGACAAACAATATTTTTTTAGAGTTCGAGCAATATACATTTAGATGTAATCAAGAACATAGGTTTTTGAATCTCTTTTCCTTTCTAAACAAATCAAATGTTCTTTTTGACCAAATTTACAACGTCTCTTGCTACTCAAAACCAAACTATCTTTTTTTTTTTTTCCTTTTGGGTGTTCCTTTTTTCACTTGGAATTTTCATGTGAGTGGTGAAATTACAAAGTTGTTTGTCAAACAATGGAAAATACAATCTTCACACTTGAGTAATATGACAGATTCAAGCCAGAAAGTTATGAACTTCCTGTCAAAGGTCCATCCGAGTTCCGACTTCTGCTTGGTGCTACTTGATTGTGTGTTGGCACATAATCCTGCAAAAATGACAACAACAGAAAAAAGACAATATTAGAGTTGTACACTTAATAAGTCATAAAACTCGTAACCAGGGGCGGAGCTAGAGAGACAGAAGGGAGTCATCCGAACCCCTTTCCCCAGGAATCATACTGTACATGCAAGGTCGTCAAGGTTATTTTTTTTTTTCATGTATGATGAATCCCTCAATGAAAATCCTATCTCTACTGTGGTAATAGTTGCACTGACATTTTTGGCGGTTCTCGTAAAAGAGAATTTTTGAGGGCCGGTTAACACAGAGTTTGAAACTTAGGGGTCAACCCCCTCTAACTTTCTCCGCTTGAATATAAGACTTCTATTCGGGATAGGGTTCAAATTCGTGACCTGCATTTAATCCACACATTACGTGTTGCGCTTTTACTGACTGAACCAAAGTCCAGGGGCATTTTCAGGATGTCTTTCTCACGATAACTGAGATTTTGTAAAGGGTCATTTGATACACAGTTTGAAACTCGATGGATAACGAATTCACTTGAATACATGACTATAATTCCCAATAGATGTTTAACTCTCACATCATTTGTAGCGCTTTACTACTGAACCAATTATTATTATTATTATTAAAGAAGTACCTCCATTTTTTCCAAAAGCTCTTTGGGTGACGTAGCTGATATGACAATATTTCTTGCTGAAGGCTTAATAAATCCTTCTTCTACACCTTTGTCAAATAATCCAAGCAAGCAATCATAATATCCATCTATGTTCAATAGTCCAACCTGTTTCAAGACATGCATTAAATGTCTCATCAAATAATTTATTCACATTCAATAAAAATAAAAAACAAGTATAAATATATGATAAAAATATAAAAATGAAAAGAAATTATCGATCACTCAACTACTTCTCAAGCCTAAATGAGAAAATGGTCAAGTTTTTTTACCTAAATGAGAAAGTGGTCGAGTTCTTTAAGGCAGGGTCGAAGCCACCTTGGGTTATATTATTTATATATGGTTAAAATAATTCTGTAAAAATATGTAATAATTCTGGCTCCGTCATTACTTTTAAGAAATTAGACTAATGTCAATATCATTGTATATTGAATGCTGAAATTAGTTATTGCAATTGCAATTGCAATTTGATTATTATTATTCAAAAAACTTTTATCAATGATATTATTTTTAATATTCTCAAATTGTAACATACTAACTACATCTATGACATAACATAATAATTAAAAAGAGTTCTAAAAATCTTTGATTCACATTTTGTTTGGATTTATATTAGGTGTGAAAGTGAATAATAATAAATTAAACTTATGTCAAAGACACATTAATCCAATTATTTATTTTCTATTTGAGTTAGTTTTATTTGTACTAAATGTATATGTCTATTATATAATAATTAAATTATTGAAAAGAAAAATCTAATGCACAATATTAGTTCTCAAATCTTGGTATATCATTTAATTTGAATTAATTAAGTTTTCTTTTGTGTGATGTGATTCTCCTCTTATATGAAAAAAAAAACACAAGAGAATATACAAACAAAAGGTATATTCTTAATTTTTATAGTGTTTCAGAATTAATTTAATTATTTATTCATCTTAATTCCCTACTAATATTTAATTAAAGTATTAGAAGTTGACTATTTATATGCACGATAATAAAACTACTTACCATCCGTTGCATGGCGAGATGAATAAGAATTTTATATTCTGGATTAAAAATTTTTAATTCAAGCTATATAAATAAAAAAATTGAATTTCTTGTAGAGAGTGAATTTTTACTAATTAAATAAACCTCTTATAATACGAATTTGTATTAATTAAACCAATAAATATCAAATAATTAAATATAAATAATAATAATAATAAAAGAGCTAGAAACACACCACTAGCCTATGGGGATTGATTAGGAAGTAGGGGCTATAGAGACCCTCAAAGGCCATTGTAGCATGTTATGTTAGTCATTATAATAGCAGCATTTTCTATCCTTTTGTTTTTTTTTTGTCCCATCAATCAACTTAGAGCTTTATATATTTATTATCAATAATGTTATTTTTTATTCAATAAATAAAAAATAATAATAGGTTTCAGGTTTGAATCATAATAATGAAAATTCTCCTTTATTAGACCTTATTACGTGAATTTAGAGTAATTAAAATCTCATTATAACGAATAACAAATAAAAATATTTTAAAGTAGGAGCTAGAAGTAATAATTCTTACTGGTTTTTCATGAATTCCAAGTTGTGACCATGTTATAACCTCAAGCAATTCCTCCATAGTTCCATACCCTCCTTTAATATCACCACCATCATCATTTTAACATGAAAATAAATACCATAATATATACAATTACAAAACAATTATAATACAATCATCCTTTATAACAACATTCAATTAAAAAAAAAAAAACGATTCAATTTATAGTATTTCTTGCAGAACCGGTTTTTCACTTTTATATTTTACCTCTTTGTAGTAGTCACTATTCTATTACAATATTTCACTATTTTAATCAAATTTCAAATAATTTTTTAATATTTATATTTTTGATCTCTCATAACAGTCATTCTGTAACGAAAATTGCTGATAACAACATTTCGTTATATAACAACCAAATTTTCTCGTACGATGTATTTTACTTCTCTAATATAAACATTTCTCCATATAACAATCAAATTTTCTCGGGACGATGTACTTTACTTCTCTAATACAAACGTTCTCTATAACGTTATTTCAACATAACAATTTGTCACTTATTTTTCATATTATATTTTATTTCTTTGTAACAAATTTTTGAATATGAATCAAAATTATTTACATAATAAAAAAAGATTAGGGTTTGTTACCAGGAAGTGCAACAAAAGCATCAGCCCTACAAGCCATTTAAGCTTTTCTTTCATGCATATCTGAAACTATTAATACTTCTCCCACTGCATGGCCTGATATCTGCTTAAATAAATTATTAAAACTAATATAATAATAATTATTTAAATATATATATACACTCATATTATGTTTTAAAAAGGGAAATAATTAAAAAGAATTAAGGGAAAGGAGTGGGAATAATACCTCTACTGAAACAAGAGCTCTTGGGATAATTCTGTTCCATTGTAAACAAAAAGGAGAAAACAATTAATAAAAGTTAATCATATATATATATATTCAGAAATTTGGTTCTAACTTGTATTAATGCCAAAAAAAAAAAAAAAAAAAATAGGAATAAAACTATCCATTAATAATTTTCTTTTTAATCTCACATAATATTTACATCAATCTAATAAACACAGGATTAATCCTGGTAAATTAATAGTACTACATGAGTCTAAATCTATTTCGTTTCTTAAAATTGAAAAGTTAATCTTTAATTTTTTTTTATATATGTTGTGACTCCAATATTATAACCCAATTAACTTAAGTATGGTAAATAACTATTAGAAGAAGTATTTATAAGGTTTTCCCTTAATCTACTCTCCCTCAAACATGGTGAAACATCATAATTAGATTCTGAACCTTGTTGTTGGAACATCGTTAGGAGCATAATCAGAATCTGACATTTTTTAAGGGGGGGGAAGTAATTGTGTCTTACCCAAGAACATTACATCCACCATCAAAAACAGCTTGAGAAACCAATCCCATTAGTCCAATACTTCCACCTCCATAAACAAGATCAATCTTCCTCTCCACCTAATTAAAGTATTTTTTTAATTAGTATAATTACCTTTAAAACAAATAAAAAGAGAAATATTAGAGTGGAAAAAAAAAAATACCAATTCTCTTCCAAGATCAAGAGCAGCATCACTGAAAATTTTCCTATTGCCAGAATTGCTTCCACAAAATACACAAATTTTCTTGAAATTACCCATAAATGAATAATAATAATAATAATAATATTATGATGTTTATTTTTTTTTTCCTCTTCAAACTTCAAAAAGAAACAACTAGAGATTTTATTTGAGTAGTTTGCTAGAGTTTCATCACTTTAAGTGGTCAACCACATGATTTGCAAATATAATAATAAATTAAATAATTATTGAAAAAGTTATTATTATTACTATTACTATGATAGTCTTGCATGACATGTAAGTAGGGTAAGGTCCATGGCCCATTTTTGTAATTGGGAGTATTATTTTTATCCTTTTTTTTTTATTAATGTCTAAATAGCACCAATTAATTACTTTTTGGTTCAATTTTGAAAAATAATCAATATTGTGGAATTTCCAAATTTCACAATAAAATCTCAAGATAATATTAATCATTTCGTATGTAGAAATTGCATCAATTGATAACATATCGATCGGTCGATCTTGTTTTATAAAAAAAATTTAAAATTTCACACGTAAAACTTCATAATAAAATGTCCTAAAATTTTATTATTGTAATTTGAAACTCGATGACAATTTCTAGCTAATTTTTAATTATAAGGTCTTGTTAATATTTATTTAATTTTTTTTTACTGGAAGAGAAAATTATCATTTTCCCTTTAAAACTCAACTTTTTTTTTTTTTTTGGTGGATGCATCTTCTTGGAATTTAGGATAAAATACATCTCCTCCATTATTTTAGTTCTTTGAAATTAGTCTTATATTGTCCTTTAGAACTCTATTAAGGTGGCTATTGGCTATACTCAATATATAGCTTTTTTTAAATTTGATTTTCTGCACTTTAATTAGTAATTCCAAGTTTAGCATTGTTGTTTGTCATTTACTTGTAAGAAAGTCAATGTACTTTTTAAAAACTATGCACTCCAATATTTAATTAAAAATTTTATAATTATAAATAGTGTTTAATCTAATCCCAAGACAACATTGTTTTCAAGAATATTATTTAACTATTTTGACTAAAGTGGCAATTTTATAATTTTCTGTATAGTCTAAGAAATAGGTAACTACTATTACTTTAATTTATTCTTAAGAGATATAAATTAATACAGGGGTAATGAATATTCATTGAGATTTAAGTCTTCATCAACAATATCTAGAATATTATTCTGAATTAGTTTCGGGATTCGAGAATCCAATTGATACAACAAAGTGCTAACAACTATTTAATTTATTAAAAAAATAATCATCATAGATTATGATTGGGTGCTAAGTATATACATTTTTTTTTTTTAAAAAAAGCATCGAATTTGAGTCATTGAAATGAAAACTTTTAATTTAGTAGATAGTGCTTTATTTAGTGGGAATTCAAATTGGATATTTAATATCAAGTGAATTATACGAAAAATTATATTGTTTATGATAAAATAATATAATTTATACGATCAGAAATTATGATGAGGAAGCAGTAGTGAGGGAGTCCACTAGGCGAAAGATTACACTATTTGTACATGGTTAACGTTAATTTTCTATATATATATATATATATATATATATATATATATACACTAAATGTCGAATGCCACTGTGAGAAAGTAAGTAATTCTTCATATTTAACTAAAAAAATTTAGATCAAAATCTTGATAATATATGGAATCACCTCTGATAGAAAGCATTGTAGGTTTTTGTGACCCTCTTCATGTCCAATACTGTTTTTGAGTCTGACCAACTGAACCACATATTCGTATATATACTATCAACAATACGTAACTAGAAATATCTCGAATTCGAATTATGAAAATACAATTAAATTATCTTTAGAACGAAGAATTATTTGTTCTTTTGCATAGAATTATTATATAGGTAGCACACATAGTAACAAAAAATCATGTTTGCTTTTCTCCAACAAATTATTATTTTTATTATAGAGATAAGAACCAATGATAAAGAAGTTGGTTTCTAAAGGCAATATATACTTGTCATTGTTCCTATATAAAACCCAATATAAAAAAATAACTATATCCTTTATTTTATTTTAATTTAATTTATTTATATTGATAATTTTAATAATACGTATTTAAATTTTATTAACGATTCATCAATTTTACCTTAATAATTCTAGCCTTCTAGGTAAATCTGATATTACATCAATCTATATATTTGTACATAGCTTAAATTATAATTTTATTACTAACCTATAATTAATTAGTACACATTTTTTCTCTTCTTGAGATAAAGGGCTAGAGCAGGGAGTAGGGAACTTTTTTTTGTTGTTGGTTTTTGAATATCAATGCTCGGTATTCGTATACTCAAATATTTTAGATTCACATGGCGAGGGTTATTCAAAAAAAATATTCCTGTTAAGAATTTTTTTATATTCAAAATTTAAACTCAAGATTTTTGATTAAAACGGACGTGACTCATTCGCTACGCCACATTTGATGGTGGGGTGGGGTCTTCAATCTCTTGTGATGTTATATATATGGCCTTGCAAACAAACCTTAATGATTTAATATTTGTTTGACTAGTCCTTACTAATAATTAAGGGCATATAAAATATCCCTTTTATAATTAGACACAATCAATTATTATGATAAAAACATTAATCTAGTAACTAAAACGAGTTATGATTTAATGAGTAAGTTCAGAATTCATAATCTCAAACTTTAGTCCATGTTATAAAGGATACTATGTTCACCTTTCACTTGGTATTTATTCATGTAACGATCTAACTTATTTAGATTAATTTTAAAAATTCTATGTTATATTTTTTATTAAATACGACTCAATATTCAAAATTCGAACCACTAATTTTTCTCTAAGCGTGCAATCAAGGTTATGATGATAATAAGGGGTCTATCATCCACTTCAACAACCACTAATTAAATCTTGTTCTCATATTTTTTTTATTTTTTATTTTTTTAATTTTAGAAAAGAACATCCATGCTTTATTCAGTTAGTTGCAAATATAATCATGTTGCTTTACTTCTCGTTGAACAACTTATATTAATTAATAATTAATTAATTTAAAAGACAAAAGGAAATTGATATCCACAAACCACCACCATCATGAAATGATGAATATTTATTGATTTATATATATATATATATATATATCGAAAAACACGTGGACAAATTTTCTATGTTGCACAATCATGCATTCTAGAAAATTAAAAAAAAAAAAAAAAAGGAACGGGGTAGAACTTTTCTTAAGATTCAAGATTAGATTAATTAATAAAGTAATTTGGATTTAATTTTACATTTGAAATATGTTATTCATAAATTTATACCTTTTGTAGCAAAGAACAAGTAAACCTAATAATACCAAATTAGCTTAACAAAACAAACCTGCTCATCAAATACTAAAAAAATAGGAAAATAAATTTCTACATCTTAATTTTGTTAGTAGAGCTTAAAGGGTAAAAGAAAATAAGGTACTTGTACCAACCACTAAAGGTAAAGAGTTGCAATGGAACCTATAAAAAGAGTAATTTACCAATAAAAAATATGATTTTTCAATAGTACTTAATAACAATAATAATATATTTAGTATATTTTTTATAAAATAAGGTCTAAAAAGGATAAATTTATACAGTTCATACATCTATTTCTAAAGTGAGATAAATAGGTTATTTCCGAAAACCCCCGACTCAAGACAATCTAGTAAGGGACCTCTAAAATGCAAGCAAGTCAATAACATAACAGTAAACTCGTAATAATTGTAAACAATTTTAAATGGGGTAAACTACATAAGACACACTATTATAGCAGTCAATATTACTCCATATATCATTAGTTTCTGAAAGTTCGTTTCATTCCAATTCTTTTATACGCGATATATATAGACGGACGCGATATATGTGGATGGTCGGGACACATAACTCAAGAA
Organism: Withania somnifera; assembly: GCA_039654485.1. NCBI lineage: Eukaryota > Viridiplantae > Streptophyta > Magnoliopsida > Solanales > Solanaceae > Withania > Withania somnifera. Next base: position 632,033 of record JBDJHY010000001.1, on the reverse strand, counting down.
ATCCTCAGATAAATATGGAGGGTCGCAATACATAATTTGGAGGTGATACATAACTCAAGTAACCCTCCAAATACATACGGATATATGTTAAGTCGTTCAAATACATAATATATTATGTAATTATAATACATATAATGTATCATGAATTATATATTACACCTAAATTATATATCACCCTCCGTAATATCATGCCTATTACTTATGTGCTTTTGACCAAAATTATAGTAATTATAGTGATAATGACTGGATACTCGTGCAGCCACAACTTTTCATCATTCCAATTAATCTCATAATGCTATGTATAATACCACAAATAATTATGACCCAATATGTGTCCCTCAAACTTTAATTAACTTCAACAAAAATCATTATCATTAAGTCAATACAGTCTGTCTAGACCATTCTACAATCTAAGTTTCAAGTTTAAATTATGAAAATAAAGTTGTCTTTAATAAAACCCCTTAAAATGAATTTCTCAAAGACAATTTCTTGTTACTTTTTTTTTCTCCGTTATTTCCTACATGACTCTTGACATGTGTATTTCTTTTTCTTATTGATTGTTTGTTTGTTATGTTTTATTTGAATTAAGAATTTATTGAAATATCTTAAGATCGTTTCTCTAGAGATAAGGTTTGTTATGTACACATTAGCCTTCTTAAATTTTATTTGTAGAACTATATTAAATATGTTATTATTTTTTAACAAAAATTACTTTTTCAAAAAGGAAATTATTTATTTATATAATTTAATATCTAGAACTCCCTTTGAAGGACACATTAAATGTTTTCCATATTTGTTCTACTTATGGCCCTTCAATAATTGGTAACATAAATTTGAAGTATTCTAGAATATTAATCACTATAATCAATCATTTCTACAAGTGTTTCGCTGGAAGACAAATATCGAACATCGAATGAAAAAACACCATAATTTTTTACTCTCATCGGTAAACTATGCTTTTACTAGCTTATTACTAAAGGTTAATGCTTTTGGATTAGGTAAAATATGATTGAATTCAAGAAATATTACATAATTATGGTAATGCTTTCTAATTGTTATTCAAAACAAAGGAAATAGCAAGATACAATGTTACATAGATCACATAAAAACTGATATATTATAAGGTTCATCATAGAAATTATATAGTAGCATCACACAAAAAAAGCCTCCATGCTGTAGTGAATAGTGATTTTGTAG
>JBDJHY010000001.1:575896-592249 GCA_039654485.1 Withania somnifera | reverse complement strand
TTATTCATTAATATATTATTATTGGTTAAAATTGCCAATCAGAAATTGGGTAAGCTGAAGACATTTTTCCTTTTTGTTTTGAGTTGTGTGCCTACTCATAATAATTTCTTTCCATGTATTAATAAATAAGCAAAAGTAGAATAAAACTGGAATGTTTGGGAAGCAAATTACGTAGGTAACCTTAATTCATCCTTCTTGCAAAATCTTTTTTGGTTTGGCAAGTGGTATTTTTTTTTTAGGTTCGACTAGTTCAAATATATATATATATACATATATATATATATATATAATTTTATTTTGGGAGGAATTATTTTTTTAAAGCTTAAAATTGAAATTTCTAACTAAAAATTAGTAAGCAAACTTTTGGTTGTAGTACTCTCACAAGAGTATGTATCAAGCAAAGGCATAAGGTGCCTTATTCTAACAGCAAGTTTTCAAGTTTCTTCAATGAAAAGAGAATCATCATAGTCTCTATTTTAACGTTCTGCCCATATTCTGATTTAAGAAACTAAATTGCCCATCATCAAATTAAATACATTTGATTTTCTTAGAAGGATGGATCCTTTCAAGAGAAGAACAGTAATGATCCTTTGTTTTTATTTTCAACTTGTATATGATAAAATATACTCCCTCATTTTTTTTTAAATCGAGGAAATAATAAAAATTTTTATATATATTTTGCAATTAGTCATATCAAATATTCCTAGCGTTGATCAAAATTTTACCTAAAATTCTACAATATATAATGTAAACACGCAAAGAACCTAAGAGAATTTTCTATCTATTGCTATATAGATAATAATTTCATCTTTATATGCAATGTAGCTTTTCAACCAAAAAAAATTATTTATCTATTATATATATAATTTTTATATTACAACGTAATTTTAATATTTGTATTTATATAGGCCTTTTACAGAAACATTCAATTGTGATAAAAAAAAAATTCAAAAGTAAATGCTTTGAAAGATTCTATATATTTTTGCATCCACAACTTTGAATCTTCATTCTCTATGATTTTTGGCCACATATTCTGAATGGTCTAAAATTAAGTTTTATTTGCTTTATTTATATGATGATTTTTAATACTAATTCTTCTTTTATTCATTAAAATATACGCAAAGCTAAATATTTTAATAAATAAAAAGTAATATAATATACTGAGTAGAAAATCACAAAGTGTAATTTGCCAAAAATGAAGGGGTAACAGTAAATGAATTGATGCATTGCAGTCCTAAGTCAGTGGTCACACAAAAGGGTTTTTCCTTGTTATTGGTGAGCTGCTGTTGATTCCAACTCTGTATAAATATCACTCTCCCATTTTTCTCTGTTTTCTCCTTTACCTCTATTAGCTCTTCAGTCTCCTAAGCCCAACATCCCATTCTCTTTGAGATCTTTTGAATAAAAGAATGGGTGAGAAGCAAAAATCTGGAGGTGTTTGGCCTACTGTTAAGCCCTTTGTTAATGGAGGTGCTTCTGGTATGCTTGCTACCTGTGTTATTCAACCCATTGATATGATTAAGGTAACTAACATCTTTTTCTCTTTTATGGGTGTTTTCTTTTCTTGTTTCTTTGTAAAGATCCTTCGTTTTTTTTTTGATGTTTTTGAGGTTTTGAGATGTGTTTTGTTGGTGGTGTGGTTCAGATCTTGAATCAAATGAGTGACTTTTGTTTTATCTGGGATGTTTTGTTCTGATCTTTTGGTGATTCAGATCTTGGATCAATTGGGATTTTGTTGATATGTGTTACTTTACTTTTCCAATATAGAGTTGTTTCTGTAATGAGTGAAAAGACTGAATCTTTGGGCATGTATGCAATATGATGTAAAGTTTGAGTCTTGCAGTTTGTGGTGCTATTTCTCAAGTTTGATGAGATCTGGTATGTCTTTATTGTGATGGCAGGTGAGGATACAATTGGGTCAGGGATCAGCTGTTGATGTTACTAAGAACATGCTTAAAAATGAAGGCTTTGGTGCCTTTTACAAGGTTTGTTTCATATCTATGTTTGGTTGTTGATTAACTTATCTGAATAAAAACTTTGGTTGTCTATTGCCATTTACTTGTTGATCCTTGACTGAATGGAGCTCTAAATTATGTTGGATTGGATCACAAGAAACATATATAGGTATTTTAAATTTCGACCACATGATGCGCATGTCCTGTTCTTTAAGACTTGGTGTGTTTGCAGTTCAAACATTATAGTATCCTCAATAGAGTAGGACTGACGGATTTCTCGAAGAATTCAAGCTGAATTTATGCTTTGGTTACGGCATGCTGGATTACCTATTTTCTTGGAAAAATATCAGCAGGAAAAAAAACTAGATGTTTTTTCCCACTAGAAATGAGTTGCTGGAAGCTGCATTTAATGCAAATCCATGCCTTCAATTATTCATTCTCATATGCAGGGTCTATCAGCTGGGCTTCTTAGGCAGGCAACCTACACAACAGCCCGACTTGGGTCATTCAGGTGATTGTTTGTCCTAAATTATCATTTCCCCGTTCAGAATGAACCAGGCTTGTTATGTTTTTCAAATACTGCCGATATATGTCAAGATTCATAAAACTTTGTACAGCCCTTAGGATTGCTTTCCTCTATTGTTCTTTGTTGCATCTTTATTCATAGTTGCGTCACATCATACCCTCCCACAACTCTGTCTTGTACGTAATATGACTGTAATAACTTGGAGGGATCTCAGTACGACACATTATTTTGCTTAGCTGCACCTTCCTTATGTGGTCTAATTTTCCATTTGGTTATTTGAATTAAAGATACAGCCTGAACTACTCATGTTGAGATGTTTGACATAATTGCTTTCTTGTGAAGTTTCTCTTTGGATAGATCAAGTGTGAACATGGAATAAATTTAGAAATAGTGATAGTGATTTTCTGCAAGTCTGGCTTTTCAGGAAGCTGCATTTTTCATGTAATTAGCCGATCATTAAATATATGTGCCTATTCTCGTCCGTACCCTTCACTCTTCAGCATACAGTGTGAAGACCTTGAAATATTTGTGATTTAAAACTAAGCTACCCTATATTGTTGGTGATTTGTGGATGAGTTTTTACAATAGTCCAACTTAGTGCTAATATGCCTTTTGCTTGATAAGATTCTTTCTGTAGTCATCCATTAAAAGGAAAAAAAGAAGGCAGGACTAACATTTTACCTTTCTTCTGGCTTTCTTAAAATAGAATTTTGACGAACAAGGCCATTGAGGCTAATGAAGGAAAGCCCTTACCTCTGTACCAAAAGGCTTTGTGTGGTCTGACTGCTGGAGCAATTGGTGCAACTGTTGGTAGTCCAGCAGATTTGGCTCTCATTCGTATGCAAGCTGATGCTACCTTGCCTGCAGCACAGAGACGCAATTACACAAATGCATTCCATGCACTCTCCCGTATTGCGGCTGATGAAGGAGTTCTAGCCCTCTGGAAAGGTGCTGGCCCCACAGTAGTAAGGGCAATGGCGTTGAACATGGGGATGCTTGCCTCTTATGATCAGAGTGTGGAGTTTTTCAGGGACAACCTTGGCATGGGCGAGGCTGCTACAGTAGTAGGTAAAATAATTTCTTCACAAATGCTTCCACGGGTCGTGATTTAGTTTTAAGTCAAGTTTCTTCAGTGCCTTCCCTCAGTAAGGGTTTAAGTTTAGATTGTAATTTCAAGAGGGCATCAAATGTATGCAACTTGTCTTGCAAAAGATAAAAGTGAACTTCTCTTTAGAGAAATCCACCCATCTTTTGCATAGCCTGGTTAGTCATTTAAGTTACTAGCTGCTAGAGAATGCAGCATCTTTGGGCCTGAGTCCTCTACTTGGTGCCATTAGTGCTTTCATGGCAAAAAATCGTTTGCTGGGAAATGTTTTTGTTTGATCTCTACTTTGCTTCCTGTGTTTCTGCATGTGGAACTCTAATCTATTCAAGTTGCTTAGTAGATTGAGGGAATTTGGAACTCTGGCAAAGCCGGTTAACAGTGCAGACTGTTAGATGGTGTAAGCTATGTCTTTGAGGTGTTGCCTCTTCTGCCTTGGTTCTAGAATGTTATCCAGGAAATTGTGTCTGGCACTCAGTAACATGAAATGGGGAAAAGGTTGCCTGGGGTATTTGTGCGTTGAATTAACTTTTCCCTTGCTCTTCACATTTGACTGCCTGGAACATCAATGTTATCATCAAATGATGAATATGCTGCAAATTTCACGTTCTTACAGAGAGTACCTTTCCCTTTACTAAAATACAGGAGCCAGCAGTGTCTCTGGATTCTTTGCGGCTGCTTGCAGTTTACCATTTGATTACGTCAAGACCCAGATTCAGAAAATGCAGCCAGATTCTGAAGGAAAATTGCCCTACTCTGGTTCCTTTGATTGTGCCATGAAGACTTTGAAGGCGGGAGGACCCTTCAAATTTTACACTGGATTTCCAGTATATTGTGTTAGGATTGCCCCTCATGTTATGGTATGTTTCCCTCTGTTTCTCCCACTTTATCTTCTATCGATTTTATGTGTGTTGTCTTTTAACATATGTTAGCTTCTTTCTTTTGCCTATACAGATGACTTGGATTTTCCTTAACCAAATTCAGAAGGTGGAGAAGAAAATTGGATTGTGATCGTCACAAAAAAGAATTTTAGAAATAAAATCTTTGCCTTTTTGCATTAGTACTGTTTTTGCTATCTTTATTTTCACGCCTTCAAAGTGAAAGAGTGCTTTAAGATTTTTGTGGTGATACATTTGACTCGCTGAAATTTAGGTTAGGCATTTGGTCTTTTCAATGTTCTGACCAATTTAGTTTTGGAAGGACCGCATTATCCAAATTGATGGGAAGATTCTTTTGGCTGAATAATCAATGTACTTCAATAACTATCTTGAAGCAGGTTTTGTGGAGTTTTACACCAATTCGACTTGCCATATTGAGCTTGATCTTCTTACCTATTTTGGCTATTCTTAAATGGTTAAATTTCATTTGTTAGCATCCATCTTGTTATGAGCTATTGAGTACTGTACTACAAATGCATCCAAATGTTCTGCTCCATTAGCTTTTCATGCACCTATCTTTTGTCTCTTTTCAGTTGACCAGATTGTTAAAACTCTCTTACTTATATCCCTAATCTGATCTTTGATTTGTGAAGAATAGTCCGCATTGTAGCACATAATTCTATGGCATAATGGATGAATTACAAAACAAGATGATGTTCGTTGTTTTCTTGGTTCATGTATTTTATGTGACTCTTCTCTACGAAGATGGTTATAACAGCTAAGAGAACATTTGTCATGGCCCATAGAGCCTTTCTTCCAAATTTTAGACCAGAGAAAAACTGACCACAACACAGATTGACAAGGGTCTGGTTTGCCATATATGTTGCAAAAATTATTGAACTTAAGTGGAGGTGTAATGTGTTGAAAGTATTTTGGAGGCAACAAATCCATTAGCTGCTTCTGTATAGTGAACACCGTCCCAGCTAATGTACTAGAATATATCCTCACATTTGTTGTTTGATTGAAAGTTGTATGATGGCTCTCCATATCCACAACATGCCATCAATGGATTCACAAACCCTAACAAATGTCAAACAGTCCGTAATTGTCAACACTCTCTGTTTACATCAAACTCCACAATCAATTTGCATGGAGCAACCTGGTCTCCATCTCCGAACTTGTTGTTCGACGAGTGTAGATACCTTAAAATCCTTAGTTGTTCCAAATTTTCTAATATGTATATAGAGTTTGATTATATTTTGTACAAGGAAGGAAACAAAGACTTACCATAAGCTAGAAGCGTTGGCAATGAGATCCTATTTGATGGAGTAGACATCAATATATACAATGCTGATATTCTTCATTTCATCTCTTAATTCTTCACAAAGGAGTTTTAGTTTGTCATTAAATATTTTTGCGCCTTCCTTAAGCATCCATGCTCATCATAATCCTCCTCCTATTTCTTATATGTCGAAATTCACACATTCTTAAACGGAAAATGGACTACATCTTTCCTGTTCAGGAATGAGAGGATGTGAAGCAGTGTTGATTCAGGCAGTTGATCGATCCATAAGGGAAACCAAGGAACAAGCTTCGCTAGGATAGGATCATCCGCTTTGCTTCTTTAGTTAGTTTTTCCTTGCCAAAACTCCAGGGCTCAATCCTTCTTCACTGTATAATAAGGGAAACCAATTGATTTCGCGAGTTGAGAAAGTTTTAAGGGCAGATATAACAGATGGTGCATTCATGAGTGATATGAAGTAGAGCATACGAAAAATCAAATCTGAAACTGTCGGTAGATGGAGCAACAACTGGAAACGCAAAATCAACTTTCTGGTGTTTCAACTTTTGATTGACATACTTTCTAGCTCTCGCATACTAGAAAGAAAATTACATACACCAAGAAGTGTAGGACGGACTTCTTTTCACTAGTAATATTAAGTGGGGTGATATTTCAGTTTTATCTTCACATAACAGCAAAAGTCCATCTTACAAAAGCATGTCTTATGTAGCTAGTGAGGATGTCTGACCTGAAAGAAATAAAATACAATCAATACAGCTTCTGAAGCCGATGAATATAGCTTCATCGGAGTACGAAATGATCACTTCATGTTGTCAGTTGAGGAGCGTAACCACTGCTCGGGAAGAAGCCCTGGGCAGGCTTAGTAATCTCTGAGCTACTTTCAGCAAGGACTCTGGTGAATTTTCGTCTAACCCCCTTTTAGCTATGGTTACTAGATTCTCCAGTACCCTCCCGTTCTCCAAAATGAACTCCAGAAATGGAAATACGGAGTGTTTTCCCACAAATTGGGTAATCTTGAGAGTCTTCAAATGATGCAGCAAACATTTGACGTGCTTTGCGCCATTAGCATTGCTGAAGCTTTCTGAATCTGCCAACTCTGTGCTTTCTGACTAGAAAAACATATCCAGGATAAAGCTTACTCACATTTAAATAGAACCAGAAGGTGACAATACAAATGATCTCCAGAAGTCAGTACTCAGTAGAGGATCAGATCAATGGATAATAAATTTCATTTTTATGTAAATAAAAGCATGGGTCGGTTACTTCTCTAAGAAGAAGAGGAAAATGGCTATGTTTTGGGTAAATCAAAGTTCAGTTCTTGTCAGCTGAATCTAAATTGATGCTGTTGGAAATAGTAAATAAAACGTTAAGAATTATGAATAATCGTCTAATTTCATTTGCATTTTTTGTAGTCTTGTGTTTTTTGTCGAATCAAGGATTGACATAGTAGCTATACATATGCGAGTCTAGTGTGTGTCAATTAGAACATCTGAACCTCGTTATGCCTTGTAAAATTTGTGTTTTTGTCTTCTTAGATGTATAACATAGTGATGACAAGAGCCTAGTGCAAAGTGGGCGTTTGATAAACTTAATGTAAGACTGCATGAAAGGATTTCATTACGTATTTGAAAGGTAAGGGAAATATAGAATTAAACTATGAATGTGTACTTGACTATGTACATGTTAGAATAATACCTATAAGTACCTATGAACTTTTAGTTATTCCATTAAGTCCAGTCGAGAACAAAAAATCATATTCTTTCCTCCAGATTGACTGACAGTGCTTGTCCCAACAAATACTCTGGGCAGAATGTGTCAGACAAGAAATTAAAGAAGACGAAAAGTTTAGGAATTGAGTACCTCCCCCCAGAATTTAGGTTCCATGTCTATTATTAGCATCTCTAGGTCTGGTGAACCTTTCAGCAGGTTAAAAGTCCCCAAAAGATCATCATCCTTCATAGACATATTTAATGTGACACATTTGTGAGTCGAAATGTGGGAAGGAACACGTTCTCTTCTCCCTTTGTGCTAGAACCTTGTATCATCAAAATCACAGAATTCAGAGAAAGAAGTAGATATTTCAGAAGAAGACACACAGCCAAGTCATTAATTTCTTAAACCTGAACACCTACTAGAAAATAAGTGAACCTGATAAACTTCTGGCTTGCTTCCTTTCAATATGATCTTAACTAAACAATGTGGTGCTTCCATAAAGAACTATGTGCTATTGGTCTTTGTCACTTTCTTAACGCAGGCCATATTAGATGGAGGTCTGGTAATTCAGAGAAAGTTGGCATCCTGCTTAATTATATAAAGAGAAGAAATAAGGTCTAAGAAGGTTGAGGGCATGGTTGACGGAAGAAAAAGAAAAAAAAGAAGAATGTGAGAGAGTGTGGAAAGCATTAGCAGGAATTTCATCACCAAGATTAACTTTGTGGATTTATGCCAACTTCAAGGTAAGAGTTGAACCATCCATAGTCCTGCAACTCCCTCCTGGTGCATACCAGATTATCCCTACAGCAGTTCACTTTAGATAAAGATCATAAAAGGATGTGAGGAATGTACTTGTTAATGCTTACTTTGAAATGATTTTTACTTCCTCTGTGGTGTTTCCCTCTTCAGGCATTCCAATTACTGTATAGAGAATTTGGGCATTTTAGATAAGTGGAAACACACTGACATGGGAGAGCTTAAAGGATTTCTTCTCAACAGATTCCAATCAAATTGAACTTGAGAATCAGTTATTTTGAAATTAGATTTTTCTTACAAATATTATGGGGTTGATTGAAATTCAGGTGAGGCAGTGACAGTCCAATAACTTACTGAATTATACTTACAGCTGCATTTTCAATGAATATTGTTTTGTTTACAAAGAAAAATACTTATCTGTTGAAGTGATTAGCTCAGCCTAATGCGCAGCAACCGGAGGATCATACAAAGATCTCTCTGAACAAGAAGTTTTGGTCTAACAATGTGCTTGATGTATATAGAATCATGTCTAGCAAGCAAAATCAACCAGAGAACTAAACCAACCTATTGTAATAATTACTTCACTCTGCTTCAAAGGTCAAGAACACCCAATATGCATCTCACAGACACACACAACAAAATGACGTCATAAAATGCAAAACGAAAAGATCAGACAGATTACTCGTTTAGAAAACTAACCTCGACGCACCAACTGCCCAAAGTTAAGCTCTCAACATGTTTTAAGGTTCCCAACCAACTCCATTAGGTTGTCCTGCCTCCATTTTAAGTTCTTCTTTTCTCTATCAGGAGTAGTATATGGATGAAAATTGAGAGTCGCACGAACAACAGATGGCATGTTCATCAAAACACACTTACTATAAAAAGATCCTGACAGTTGCAGAGACTGAACGTTCGGGGCTGATATTCTCATGAAGGGACCATATTAGTACACAACTGATTCATACTCACAGACAATCAGCACTTTAATGAAGGAGAATCAAAAGTCAGATCATTGTAGCCCCAGCATGAATCCAACTCTAAAGAATTCCAGTTTTGGAGCACCCGCCCTAATCTTATGAATATTATTATCCCACAACACTGAGGATCGGAGGGTTCATTTTGTCAACGAGTTCCATCTTATCTGCATATCCGGAATGATCCTGCAGCTCCACAAGCTCAACTTCTTGAGTGATGAATTGCAACTCACACACACTTATGTGTCAACCATTCAGAACAATCTGAATTAAAATCTAGAAAGAGCTCTTCCACATGTTCTTTGTAGCATATAACATCCATCCGACATAATCTTTACGAGAACTAGCATTTAAAAAGAGAGGAATTCTAAGTTTTTTTTATCTTACAAGTGCCACGAGAAAGCAAGGTCCGATTCACGAAGTCCACAAAATCCTGATAGTCATATATCAAGCTCTTGGATAATAGACCGCCAATGTTTGGAGAGAAGAGCTGTTTTGACAACATCTTTCCTGTTCAGGAATGAGAGGGTGTGAAGCAGTGTTGATTCAGGCAGTTGATCGATCCATAAGGGAAAGCAAGGAACTTGGAGGGCAAAACTCCAGAGCTCAATTCCTCTTCACTCTATAAAGTTATCTCATTCCACTGAAGCATAAGATTTTCCAGAATGATAAAAAGGATAAAGTTTTAAGCTTTATAGGGCAGATGGTGATGAATGATATAAAGTAGAGCATTCAAGAATCAAGATCAGCTAGCAGACCTCTTGAAAAAAAGCATAGGAAAGGAAATCCAATGGGCATGCTAGCTAGCAATAATTAGAAAATCCAATGAAAAAGACAACAAACAGGTCCTAGAGGAGTACTACCACTTACCTGAAGCTGTCGGTAGAGTGGAACAATCTCCTGTTTTTATATACCATACCGTGTGGTATTGACAATTTCCAAACTTATTTATAACTTGTACTCTAATAAAAGAGAAATTCTTTTTACTTATTTATTTTTCACAAATGAATATCTGGGTTTGGTTAAATGGTTCAAATTTACTCAATTGTAGATAATCCATATATCCCAAACTAGTTTTCTTCGTGATTTTTTTAAACCAATTTTTATATCACATCTACGTTCGATAAAAGAAATACTTATATCAAAAATTACAAGTGCCAATATTTTACTATTAAATATATATATATATATATATATATACAATAATATTCAATATAATTTTATAAATTCAATTAAAGGATATCTTATTTTTATCAAAAGTAGGAATATAAATATTAAAAAAATGAGGAGCAGTTATTTGTTTTTAGCAATAACTCAAAGAAACCAAACAGGCCTTATAAAAAGAAAATGGTAGGAAGACGATAAAGTTGATGAGAAAAAGCCGGTTTTGGCCCAACATTCAACGCTATATACAATAAAAACTGAAGAACACCCAAAATTTCAAAAAAAAAAAAGAAAAGAAAAAGAAAAAGAAAATTCTGGAAGAATATTTTTGGGAAGTTTAATTATTAGGTGAAAATCAGAAAATAGTATTGTTTGATTATGGTGTCGATGAGATATAAATTATTATTATTATTATTATTAGGCCATTTATTTATGTTTGCAAATTCGGAATCTGTTTGTGGAATTCAGCCTTATACGTTTCTCTACGATCTGAGGTCTCAATCCCCTATTTGGATCTCCTTCAAATCTCCTTCCCTTGTTGAGGTAATTCTTTTTTTTTTTTTTTTTTTGGAATGGGTTGTATTTTTTTTAATTCTTTTTTTGCTGATTGGTGTTGTGAAGATTCCATTTTTTTTTGCTAATTTGAAGTTGTGTTATGATTTCTGAGAATCTTTTTGGGTTTTCTTTGTTCTTGATTAATTGGGTTTGCTGATTTTTTATTATTCATTGAGTTGCTTCTGTGTTTGATCATTTTTGTATAAAAACGATTGGACTTTTAGGGTATTTTGGGGTTTGAGATTATCTTATGATTGACAAAATAAGGTTTTGAGTCATTGAGGAAATTACTGCAGCTTATAAATGCAAATATTTTTGGTTTGGGTACTTTATAATTGTTAAAGCTATGTATATGAATTTGATCAAATTTCGCGGGTCCAAGCTATGAAAATAGCCTTTCTGCAAGGTAAGACTCTGTATGATAAATCTTTGTGACTAGCCCTTCCAGGACCCGTGCATAGCGGGAACTTTAATGCACTGGGCTGCCCTTTTATGTATACGAATTTGGAACAAAGAAAGGATCATTGTTTGAGCAAGATTATGGTTTCAAGTCCTGGTAATGTGGAGATACTTGTTGCATCGTAGCTCATTTAAGTTTTTTCAATTGCTAATCATGGTTTAGGTTGCTCGGCCATGGAGTTTAAGCTGATTGTATAGGAGCATCTTTTGAAAGTTATAAATTTTGGTATTTTTCAATTGTCATAGATGATTTAAAAGATTTGTGTAGTCACTGTTGATATGGAAATTGTATCTGTATGTTTAGCAAATGATTTTTTGAATTTATAAATTGAAAAGAAATCCTTTTTCAGTAAGGATTGAAGAAGGGGATCAAAATAAAGTATTAAGTTTTAATGGTAGATGTCCACGAGTAGGACGCTGTTCAATGTAATGATGTTTATGTTGTTTTTGAAGATTTTCTGTTTGGAAATTATATTGCATGTCTTAAGTGTAGGCAGTTATGTGCATTTAGTGTGTATAGAAATATTGATTTTTGGTCTTTATGCATTAGATAAAAAAGTTTGTGTAAATGGTATGAATAGCCTCTCTTCTTCCTTGGAGAAGCTCGTCAGTGAGAAATCCTCAGTGTTATGTCATTGGTTTTGTTAAGTTTTTGAAAAATGTACTCCACTGTTTTAATTTCTAAGAGTAGAATGTGAAGTGTGCATAGAGTGGGAAACTTGGGTTGGAAGAGTGTTAGGTGATCTATTTAGCTTCCGTTGCAGTTGGAAACTGTTTTTCTGGATGGGACAATTTTGGTCTCAGAATATAGCTCATGTATTCTCCCTTAGGATGTTGTTCATATGAATATCTACTGCAATTAGTTGACTGATTGTGAAACACCGTCATGACATTTTAACTTGGCTTAATGGAATGTGGCATTATTTCTACTTTAGGTGCACGTTATAATACTTTTCAACTCTAAGGAAGGGGAAACCCATAAGAATTAGTTGCTATTTGACCTCCTCAGGCTCCACAATTCTCTAACCCTAGTAAATCCTTACTTGGTGTGTTCTTCATCAAAAATCCTAACTTGGTATGCAAGATCAAGAAACCGATATATATTTCAACCTCCTACAGGGTAAGAATGCACCAAGAGCTTTGTTTAAAAGGTGATATTAGCATCTATAAGAGATGAAATAAGTCTAGAAATAGCCGGCTTCCAAGTAAGAGAATGAAAAAGTGACCATGAAGTGGTTGGGGAACAGCCAAGTTGGTGCTCAAGCTATATTAAGCTTGAATGATGTGCGTATCTAACTTGTTGTGGCTTCATATGACTTTCTAGTGTTTGGATCGACTTTGAAAAATAGATTTTTCAAGTTCTAGTGTAGACTCTGAAGGTGTATCTAATATATACTGTTACCTTTCTCAAAAAGGTGTATCTAATACAGGTCATCAGCATGTGACTGTTGCGTCTCAGAAATATATGTCTTAGCATAGTTATTTTTTTTAATCCTGATTTTTTTGCCTTTATGCAATTTTCTCACAAAAGACGGATGGAGAATCACTTGACAAGGCTCTAAGGTCCTGTCAGAAAGATGAGGTTACTGCTATTTTGTTCTACGCCTCGTGGTGTCCTTTCTCGACAGATTTTAAATCAAAGTTTGGTGCTCTGAGTTCCATGTTTCCGCAAATCAGACATGTGATGGTTGAGCAATCAAAAGCAATGCCTAGGTTGGTTCATGTTTTTGATATTACCATCTTTTTGCATAATGTAAAGCTGTGTCATCTCTATTAGCATTTTGCTCCACCGTTAGAGCTTTTGCAGTATCACAGTAACTGCTCACAAAGTGCCGATAAAGTTTATGGAAATGGCTGATCCCTGACTACCCTTTATGCCCTTTGTAAAAATACTTTACCATTGTCAGACATTAAACAATTAGATAGTCGTCCCAACTCCCCTTTTTTGTTTTCAGAACGTGGATATACTGCATGGAAATTTGTCTTGGGTAAAGTATGAGATTGAAACTATTAGATTAATATTTTGCTTAGCAACCTATTCATAGAAGCCATTCTAGTTTGACCTACATATGCTTTTAATCAATAAGCACTGCTGTGTGCTTAATATTAAAGCATGTATGTAGTGATGACATCATAATTTTCCCCAAGAAAAGGAAAATTGATAAAGAATTTAGCTTTTTCCTCTCTCCCAAGCTTCTCAGCTCTCGTTTCAGCTGCTCATCACTATTTTAATCATGTGTCTTGCCTCTCATCTGCAGTGTCTTCTCAAGATATGGAGTTCACAGCTTTCCATCAATATTGCTTGCAACTCAGACGGCTAGAATGCGATATCATGGTCGGAAAGATCTTCACTCTCTTGTGAACTTCTACAAGAGGACTACAGGTGACCTTTCCAAATGCTTGCCTATATTCTCCTTTTGCCTTCTTTTCATTACTTTTGGTTTCGGGTTTGGTGCCATTTTTAATTGGGAAATTCAACAATTGGCAAAAAAAACTCTTGTTTTGAAATGTTTTATATTTAACATATGCATATTGATTAAACCAAAATAATGTTGAAGCAAAGAATTGGTAATCCACTGTTAGCTCTTCTTTTTAAGGCCCACAAACTTTCATTGAGGCACAATAGCCCAGCCGGTATTTAGATTTTGGTCCCAAAATGAAGAGCCCAAATTCAATAGAACATGTAAGCTTGAGAGAACCGAATCTGAATGTTACTCAACTCAGTGAATTGTTTTCAAATTTTGAAAATCAAGAAATTTGGTTTTCAAAAATGAACGACTGAAAAAACTGAATGAGCAAACCTAGTAGCAGCAGGCACCGTATAAAGTATCAACTCAATGTCCTGGATCAATTACACTATCAATTGATAAGATTAGTAGTAAAGGTGAAGGTCCTTATTGAATAGATTGTGGAAGTAAGATATATGCTTCTTCAGCAATTTCTTTAACAGGTAAAATCAATTTACAAAGGTAAAAAGTTTGAACCACTTCAAGCTAGTTTTTCCATTCCAGGGAGTACTGGGTATTGTACTTTCATGCATTCAGAGGGTACGGAGAATAGTTAAGACTTAAGGGGGGGGGGGCGGGGGTGTAGCATTGGGACTTCAAGTTTATTACTAAACTCATCCAAAATTTGGTAGTTCTCATATGTAGAAGGAACATTTTCTTGCAATTCAACTGCTTCTTCATCATTTATTGTTTTAATTCCTCATTGATTTATACTGCTATTTGTCCGCCTTTCCTGTTTTTGATCCATGGGAACAACCTCTCTGTTGGACTATGTATGCTCTACCCTCAGACCCCACAAAAGTGGGAATACACCGAGTATGTTGTTGTCCTGTTTGGATCCATGAGAGATACCCAAAGAATAAAAACTCAAACAGGCAGAGGGTTCCATGATACTTCAATTCCTTGAGTTTTTGTTCTCATCAGAATACTAAAATGAGAACATAGCTCTGTGAGATCATTTTAGAGATGGACCAAAAATTCGTTTTTATTTTCTAACTTTCTTTCAATGTTCTCTTGCTTTGACTCTTTCAAACAATGTCCATTCATTATTTTATGACTACTTAAATGAGCAAAATTGCTGTAGTGCATAGAGTGAAGAGAACTATAAGGGCCCTCTTCCTTGGAAAAATGATTGTCTTGTATGAGTCTAAAACTTGGAAGTTATAATTGGCAATGTTACTGGGTTTAACCGTGCAGTCCTATGCTATATAAGTAATAGAATATTTATTAGTATGCAACAAATTTTAGCGTTTTACTTTTTCTCATTTTCAACTTGATGGTATAAACTTCACACGTATGTACTTGTTTCAGGGCTTAATCCTGTGGTTGATGTGACTGAGAGTCAAATTACTTACAAGGCAGATGGATGCAAAGCTTTCCAGAAATGGAAAGGGTCCTCTTTAAGGGAATTATGCTCGAGTGAACCTTACCTTGTATTATCAATTGCATTCCTATTGTTTAGGGCTTCCCTATATTTCTTACCCGGGTTGGTAGCTCGTGTAGTAGCATTATGGGCTGCATATATTCCTCATCTAAACATGTGGATCTTTGGAGATTCGAGGCAGCTTTTGGGGCGTGTCTTCCATGTAATTGACCCCAAGCGGGCTTGGAGCAAGCTAAAGCTATGCAAAACGAGGTACTTCCACAAAGGTGCTAGGAATGCTCGGGTTTGGGCTTCGTCCTTGACATCAGTTTCGCTGGGAGAGACGTCAGCAGCAAGAATGTCCTCCTCAGGAGACTTATAAGCTACCACTCGTGTCTTGCGTTGGATTGTTGCTAAAGCGAAAAAGTTAGAACTCAGGATCTGGCTTCGACAGCAAGTAGAGTGTCTTGTCTTCTTCATTCCCTGTTATTTCTTCCCCCTCGGGTTTGCTGTTCTGGACCCGTGTTGTGTCTTATCATTTTCAGAAAATTTAAATATACGCAGAGACGAGTTTAGGTGTAAACATGAACAACGTTCTTGTAAATTTTGAGAAGAGAGGGTTTCTATGTATATTACATGATGACAAGAGGTAGACTTTGTAACACTGCATGTGTTTGTCTGTGATGATGGTTTGTTGGCATTAACAAAAAGTGTGCGACTATTGAGTGGAGGATGCTCTTCATCAAGAAGATATGGTCGCGTGGTAGCTGGTGTGGAAAAGAGTTAGGCGATTAAATTCTGTACCACGTTTGGTTGTTGGTTAGAAGGTAAGTTATTCACTTGATACGTTATTTGGTTTTGCAACTTAGAAATCCATGCACACCTCTAATCACGTATCAAACAACTTTCAAGCTTATGGATAAAAATGATAAGTTACTCATTTGGAACATCGTCTTTCAGCTTGTTACCGTGTAGTGTGTAATAATACTCAAGACTTTGATTCTAGATAATTTAGGGTTGTCATTCCTTGCATTCTTTTGCTTCATCAAAACTTATTGGCTCATCATTGAGACACAATAGTAGCCTTAATCCTTCTTC
>JBDJHY010000001.1:517442-535276 GCA_039654485.1 Withania somnifera | reverse complement strand
ATATAGCCCTTGTATAGATAACAATTGTGGTACCTCTAACCTTGATCTCCGGAAGTGAATATTTCTCTAAAATTGACTTTTTTCTGCTTCCCTACGGTGTTATCCATCATGGCTTTGTAATTTGCATAGAACTTTCGAATTAAAAGTGGATAGTAGTAGCCTGGAGCTTCTGATGTAAGTCTATACCTATTGAACAACTCTAGGAATTCTGGATATTTTGGGAAGTGTGTAGTGAGAATTCTAGCTCTTCTTTGATGCTCTTCCTTGGGTGACCCCTTGCATTGATGGGAATTCCATCCTTAAATATTTCAAGTGCTCCTTTGACTTCCCATCTCATCTCATCACGAAATCAGGGGTTTTAGCTTTTTATTATCCTAGCCGGTTATTACACTAATGAGGCTACAAACGTACCAGAGTCACTTTGCTCATCATATATTATTCCCTTTCTTTCTTCTGCATTTTTCTTGTCATCATTATGTTCAGCCTCAGGATTTTGAATCTGCTAATCAGACTGGAGAAGTCAATTTTCCTCCTTGTACTTAGCCTAATTTGAGGCCTATCATTCTGTTGTTGTTCCTCAATTTCCTCATCTTATTGATCTCTCAGTTGCCTAGTTCCTGTCTTGCTCTTCCTCCTCTGTTAGATCTCAATTTGGTGTCCATTTATCAAAGATTAGAAATAGAAAAAGGTAAACTTGATGAACTCAAACACACAGAACACAACTATTCACTTTGCAATGCACTAAATATATAGAGTTGGTATTTTGGTACAATTGAAGTAGGTGAGATAGTGTGTGTATTATAGGGAACATGATTGATGCAGTTACGTAAGTAGGAATTTGAAAAGGTGGAGGAGAGAATGGGAATTAAATGAAGAAGAAAATGGTGTATGAGAGTTTTACATTTGGAAATCAGGTCGGTTCTACATGGGTAATAGGAACTTACTTGGTAACCACTTGCGTTAACGGTCGTCGTACAGTTAGTGACTTGTTAATCGAGTCGTCATTTATATCCATATATGCTGGTGTTGAAAACCAATAATAACCAGTTTTGACGACCCGTTAACATGTTAATGACTTGTCATCTCAACCCATCATAAAAGGAATATTTTTTCAATTTAATATCTTGATGACGATTCGTTGATGGCGACTCTTTGACGGCTTGAAGACTCGTCAAGGTGGGTCTCCATTTCCTTTCAGACTGTCAAGTATTATTTTTCCTTGACGATAAACCTTCTGACGACCCTTCAAGAGACTGATGAGTCATCATGCATTTGATCTCGCTTCCAACCTTATTTCTGTATTACTATACAACCCATCAAACTATTTAAGAAAAATCAAAAAATAAAACAAATACAAAATATGATGCACTTTAAAATTTTGGGTTGCCTCCCAAGAGCACTTGATTAAACATCGTGACACCACGGGGTTACCTTAATTATACAAAATTCATTAAAGTAGATTACTTCAAGGGAATGTACCTCTTCAATGGATCCGAAGTACCTCTTGACTCTTTGGCAATTCACTTGGACCTTAATTTCTTCTCATTTTCTAATTCCACCACTTCAGATGGAAATACCTCAGTCACCACAAATGGACCCGACCACTTTGATTTTAGTTTACCTAGAAACAATCTTAACTTTTAATTAAACAACAAAACTCAATCCCCCAGGTTGAACTCCCTTTTCTCAATTCTTTGATCGTGGTAGTTTTTTCCATTTTTTCCTTTTACATTGGTGCCCTTTCATAGGCATTTATCCTAAACTCATTTAACTGATCAAGGCTCAAATTGCAGCTTCGTTCCAACTCAAGTTTATCTTTTTAATAGCCCATATTGTGTTGTGTTCTAATTTAACTGGCAAATGACAAGACTTTCCGTTAACCAGCTGAAAGGGTGACATCCAAATTGGTGCCTTAAAAGCCATTTTGTATGCCCACAAGGAGTATCTAGATTTCGTGACCAGTAAGTCCAGTTTGCATTCGCCGTCTTAGCAAGAAAGGACTTAATATCTCTATTTGACATTTCAACTTGTCCACTTATCTGCGGGTGATACGGAGTTGCTACCTTATACTGCTTCACTTTATATTTTGCTAGAAAATTGCAAAAAACTCTGTTGTAAAAATTGGAACCCCCATCACTGATGATGGTTTTGGGATACCAAATTTTGAGAATATTTGTTTCTTCAGGAATGTCACTACACTTTTTCCTTCATTGTCATGCAATGTTGTAGCTTCGACCCATTTTAAAAAATAGGCGACCAATAAGACGTATTTCTGCCTATATGAACTCCCAAAAGGACCCATGAAATCAACTCCCTACACATTAAAGAGCTTTACTTTCATTATTGGAGTCATCGGAAGTTCATGTTTTTTAGAAATTGCTTCTTGTCTTTGACATTTTTCACAAGCCTTAACAAATTCATTAGCACCATGGTGAAGGGTAGGCCAATAGTAGCCACATTGCAGCACTTTCTATGAAGTATGGGTGCCACCATAATGCCCTTCAACTGGGGACGAATGACAAGCCTCAAGAATGCTCGTTGTGTCAACTTCTGACACACATCTTCTTATCATATTATCAACCATTGCCTAAACAGAAAAGGTTCATCCAAAAGTATTTATTATATTATCAACACATTGGAAGTTGAACACCATTTTTGGAAGAAATACTGATTTGGGTATGATATCTATTGATATTCTTTCTCGTTATTGCATGTTTATCGTTATGAGTGGCTAACTTCTCTAATCTAGCATTGTGGGATACATGGGATGAAGCAAATTAGGAATGTTTATCAACATACAATCTCTATATTTTGATTGCTTTATAGTGGTTGTAAATACTAGATCATTCTTAGTTTAATTAGTATGAACTATATGGTTAAACCTATGTGTTAAGATTATGACGAGAAATTGAGGGTGTTAACCTTCATCTAGTGATTATTATTGTAACTAGGGTAATCATCTTGAGGTGATTCGTGGATAAATATTGCACTTGTAAACAATCTGAAGAGGTGTAAAAGAGATTTGTCTAGAATAGGTTGAGAAACACTTAGACGAATAGATCATTGGTAATAACTTGTAAACTTATCGAAGATACAAGACCGTTGACTTTCATAATCCGAAGATTTATTGATACCTTGGTGAATACAACCTAAGACTTCTTCATTTTTTCAATTCTTTACTTAATATATAGGTTGATATCTGAAAATTGGTTTCGAACTATTACTGTTGAAACGTTAAAAAAAACCCATTTTATGTTTATGTTTCTAGGAAATAATCGACTACTTGTTAAATATTCTCATTCGACTTAAATTTGAAGTCATATTCCCTGTGGGATTCAATTCCAACCTAGTTGGTTATATACTTGACAACGACCGTTTTATACTTCTTTTAGAGTTGTAATTTAGGTGTATCAATATCCTGTCTAATCACCTGTCTCCAATATTTCTTAGGTTTACCTCTACCTCGTTTAAATCTATTCATAGCCAACTTCTCACACCTCCGCGCTAGAGCACCTATGCCCCTCCTGGTCACATGTACGAATCATCTCAATCTCATTTCCCACATCTTGTCTTCCACCAAAGTCACTCCCGCCTTATCTCGAATAATCTCATTTTGAATCTTATCTCTCTGGTAATCCATGACAACACCCTCATCTCTATCACCTTCATCTTTTGAACGTGATAAGTG
Organism: Withania somnifera; assembly: GCA_039654485.1. Lineage (NCBI taxonomy): Eukaryota > Viridiplantae > Streptophyta > Magnoliopsida > Solanales > Solanaceae > Withania > Withania somnifera. The sequence continues at coordinate 531,588 of JBDJHY010000001.1, read as the reverse complement.
AATTTTTTTTTTAATTATTTAGGGTGGCATTTTACTTTATTTGAGTTTTGTCATGAGCAGATGTAGTTTTCAACATATCCACACCAGTATTTACAAAATTTTAATGTAGATATAGTAAGTATTAGATCTTCTTAACTTGTTTACTTATTCATATATTTGAATCTTTGGATGAAAATCCCGGCCTTCACCACTCTAATGTTCTCTACAAATGGTTTGTGTAACATTCTTGAAAAGTGAATCATAATGAGTATTATACTCATACCATGTATCACAGTCATACTAGAAAAAAAATCACCAAAAGGAGAATCAATTTGCAAAATGAACTCAAAAAAGGTAGCCACTTTACAATCACTTTTCATGCAATGGGCACCCAAGCAGCTTAAATAGAAAAATGAAGAAATATATATATATACAAACACAACAGTTTTAGGACAGATAAACATGCTACTAGTGGGAATGTGACAATGGTGGGTCTTAAAGTTAATGGACCATCCACAGATGATAAAAATAATGTCATCCACTAACACCCCATCCAACAATGCCTTTCTTCTATCCACTCACTCACATTCTTGATTTTACCAAAATATAAAACAAAATAAGTCACATTCTTACGCATCCCCTTGAAACAAACCATAAATCAAGACTTGGTTGCAAAATGAAAACCAGTAGGATACATTTAATTATCCATTGAGTGATGGTACTCCAAAGAGTGGAGGCATATAATAAACAAATAGTAAGAAACAAAGAAGATGACAAAAGGCCTTTTGTTTCTTTCAAGCTTTTTGAGAAACTAGGCCACACTTCCCCATATTAACTTACATGGGAGAACCTTTCAAGGTGAAAAAAGCAAAAGGATCAAAACTTCCCACTACAGAAAAAAAAAAGTTCACATTTACTGCTAACTCAGCCCTAAAAAATCAAGAAAACCAAAAGGGGTATACATGAACGAGAACATTAGCCTAGATTAAATTTTACAAGGCGAAGGGCTACTATTATCAATAATATTGATCTTTTTTTATAGCTTCATTGGCAATTGGGATTTCTACCAGGGCCTCCATAGTAAAAGTGATGGCCCCAATCTTCATTATTTCCTGTTTGGACATCATAACAGTTGGATTGCTCAGTATAGGTGCCAAGATCTTTTGGAGATTTGAGATTATTTGAGCTGTCAACAACTTGGATGTTCCTGAAATAACTCGCCTTGCCAAAACCTTCTTCTGGGAATCTACCACTGCCCATTTGTGTAGATGTATGTTTCCCATCTGGTTGTGAATTCACCACCTCCCCACCCCACTCTATCATAGATGCACTCTCTGCCAAATAAGAGAACAAGAAAGATGGCCAGTACCCCAATACATAGTCATTTCCAAATTGCATCCACCAATGTCCTTCTTTTGGATCCTACAATATTAAAGGAGGATTACACCAACAAGAACAATATTTCAGGCACAAGAATGCACATATCAGTACAACTGGAACAGTAAAGATGTAGTTTTTCCAAGAAAGTTGCTATAAATATGTATTCGGAAATGCATTTATAGACTCAATTCACTATATGAGATGCTGGCTTCTGGTGCCCACAATCTGAGAATGGACGTTTACCTTCCAGATAAGAATACTGATATCATATTGAGAGTTTCTTAAGGCTGAAACAGGAGAGATGCTTGCTCCCATAGCTATTGCACTGCTGACTTGAATGAAACCTGAGCAGAGAAGGTTGTAGCAGCCTGTTGCTTGATATGCATCACTCTGCAAATGTGGTAACCAAAAAGATTAAGAAAAGATGATAATGTTCAAATGAAAATGAGAAGAGTTGATCAATTATTCTTAACTAGTAGTAGCAAGAAACTTACAGTCCAGTAAGTGAATAGTCTTGTGTTATTGTCACCATAGAGGTCAGGACTAACCTGACATTCACGTGTATGCTTACTGTTAGACTCAATAATAACTCAAAATGCTTTTGACATGTGAAGGTGAACAGTCCTATGTCATTGTCCCTTAATAAAACTTTTTAACTCAAAAAGGTTCAAATGTAGCTGATACATCTCATATAATTTACTATACCTGCCAACCAGCTTCAATGCTGTTTAGATCTTGACCAAAAGAACCACCAAGAATCCAAAGTTGAGACAAGCTAAACTCATTTGACTGCTGAACCTTGGGTTCCCATACATTAATAGTTGCCTTAGCTCCATAATACTTGTCTCCTTCCACATAAGCTATTGCATGCTGGCAATACACACAAAAGCAATCAGAATATAGATTCTAAACAAGCTCCAAAGAATTGACAAATGAAATGGTAGAAAGTTTAGGCACCTGATGGCCACTTTCATTGGTAAGGTCAGGATCTGTAGACCTGGGCTTAGGGATGGCCTTGTGCTTCTTCTTACCATAACTTTTAACAGAACTTGCCCTCAAGATATCATCTTTCTTTGTTCTCCTTACAGGAATAGTATCCTCAGGACATCTTCCATTCATATGCCACAACTGAGTGACAGGATTGGTGCTTTCTTTAGACCTTGTGGACATTTTGTCCTCATCATAGAGCCCTTCTGGGTGGTAGCTAGGCCTCATCTGAACAATTTTTAAGAAAACACCATTTACAATACTACAAATAATTTTCAAAGGAAAAAAGGAATGTGAGGAGAAAAAACTGAAGAAGTGTTTTTGTATTAAAAGCAACGAAAAAGAAATATGGACCTGGATTTTGTGATCTTTGATGAATGGGTGGTCAAAAGCAGGTTGTTGAGAGATGTGTACACAGTCAATGATATCCCCATCTACACTCTGTATTAAAATCATTACACTCACAACATTAAAATCTAATCTTAGTCAAAATATCTTGCATTCAACAGATGAAACAGGTTGCTAACTTCACATATGCCCATTAATATCTTAACTAATTTTGAATGACTTCCAAGAGCAAAGGAGCAAGAAAACACACAAAATGGATCCAAACTCAGAACACCATTTCTTTTTCTCAAGAAATAACTTAAAAACTCAGAAAGATTCAATCTTTATACTGTTGCCATCAACAAAAGATGAAGTTCAAGCTTAAGGCGAAGTACCTCAATGCTTTTAATAGGAGGTTTATTGACCCTTTTCAAGTGTTTCTCAACCTCAAGCTTCTGTGTAGATACAGATAGCCTAGTAGCACAAGATAATGAAATCAAAGAACCCCACAACAAAAAAACTACAAGGAAAGCTCCTTCCTTTCTCAGGGAACAGCTAGCAGCTGCCATTTGTAGAGCTCCAACCAAGAAAAGAAGCAAGACCCAAGTCAAGAAATGAGCTAAAATGACAAGCCACACTACAATTTCAATGTGTTTTAGAGTTCAAAATCCACACCCACCACCATAGCCAGAAAGTAGTAGCAACAAAGGCTCTTAAGCTACACTGCTTATCCTACGCACCCCTCTTTTTCCTCAAAGGAAAATACAAGTGTGGAGGGACAGTGAGAGGCTAAAAGCTTTTGCTTTGATTATTTCTTCTCTCTCTCTCTCTCTGCTTTCCGCTTCTATCGAAAAATCCAATAAAAATTGCAGACTTGCCTCTGTCTTTTTCTATTTCCATTTTCACACCCTTTTATATTTAATTAATTATAATTACTCCCCCTCCGTTTCAAAATAAATTTTATAACTTTATATATTTCTTGAGAACTAAATATTATTAATAAGATATAAGAAAAAATAGTGAAAAAATATATTGTCCTTTGTATTAAATATGACACTGAAAAAGATATTTTAAAAGGATAATCACAGGCACTAATGCTTTCGCTACCAATGAGTGTAAAAAAATTATTTAATTATTTTATTTTTAATTATTAATAGTATTTTTTTTTATGAAGTTGCACCAGGGTTTTATTCTTAGTCTATTTTTATTTGTTTTGGTGATATATATTTTGACATGGCAAATTTGAGACGAGGTGCATTGATGTATATTATTTGCGAATTAACGTGATTTTGATTAATGAGACTCACGGAGGTGTCAATCCTAAGTTGGAAATTTGGAGACAGACTATAGAGTCTAAAGGGTGTCGATTGAACAGGCTAAGAGGTAGTATTCAGAGTGCAAGTTTAGTGAGGCGATGCATGGATGAGGTGGTAGTGAAGCTTTATAGTCAGGTCATTCAGAAGAAGGATAACTTCAAGTATCTTGGGTTTATGATTCAGGAAAATTAACGAGGATGTCACTCACCGTATAAGTGCAAGGTGGATGAACAAGAGACTGCTTCGGAAGACTTATATGATAAAAATGAGCCCCCTAAACTCAAAGGTAAGTTCTATAGGATGACAGTTGGACTTGCTATGTTATACGGGACGGATTGTTATCCTGAAGAACTCTCACATCCGAAAGATGAAAGTACTGCGATGGATGTGTGGAGTCACTAGGAGCGATAGGATTAGGAATGAGGTTATTCGTGACAAGGTGGGGGTGAGTTTGGTGAAAGACAAGATGTGGGAAGTAAGGTTGAGATGGTTCGGGCATGTGATGAGAAGGTACTCGAGTGCTCCAATGCGCAGGTGTGAGAGTTTGTCGCTGGGTGATTTCAAGCGAGGTAGAGGTAGACCGAAGAAGTATTGGAAGGAGGTGATTAGACATGACATAGAGCTGTTACAGCTCACCGAGGACATGACTCAGGATAAAATGTATTGGAAGACGCGAATTAGGGTGGTAGGTTAGGAGGTAGGAGTGAGTTTTTGCTGGTAGGATGTGTGTTTTATTTTGTTCCTCGGCAAGCGGTAGGGTAGTGCATTTCTCATAATGTCTTACCTTTGGCATTTGTATTGATGGTTGTTGTGTTATTTCTGTGAGGCATTGTTTTTGCTATTCGCTATCATTTCTAATATTTTGTATTGTTTATTATTGTCTTAGACTGTGATTTTTGTTTTTCGAAAACATTCTCTCTACCTTATATCTGAAGTAGTGGTACATTTTGTGCTCACCAGATTCCACTTGATGGGAATTACCGGGTATATTATTGTTAGTGTTATTTTGGTGAACACAAGGGGTAAAAAATAAATGCAGCACCACTAATGTCCTTTTCTTTTTAAAGTAGGGTCCACATTAGAAAATATTGTGATTTATCTTTTTATCCCTTTTCTGTTCAAAGTTTTTAACCGTTATCATTTCGAATTTGCCCTTTTATTTACTATCTCGAGAAATAGTACCAACCATTGAAAATTTAATTTTCTTTTTGATTTTTTATTGTTTTGGTGTAGAGATAGATTTTATAATTCATTACACCTTTTAATTATATGATTGACTACGTTAATTATTATGAGTATATATTTAATTTTGAGTCTTCTTAACATAACTTAAAAAAAAGTATACACATTTTTGGTCAAAATTTTCGATTCTCTGAGTACATAAAATATTAGAAATAATTAAAAGAATTATTATATTTCATCAAGAAGTGCAAGTAACACTTGACACAGAAAAAAGACAGCTTGAGATGATTTGAGTATATCTGTTATTTATCTTTATATATATATGAATCGATCGATCGATATCTGTGATGTTATAATAAATGAATATATTTGTGATCTACCTTAAGATAATAAGATTAATTTTTTTAAAAGGAAAAAAAGGTCAAAATGAGATCAAGTAATTGAAACCGAAGTTTATGCATTGAATTTGCACATGGCATATTTTGACGTTTGAGTGATGAGAATAAAGATGAAATTATAAGTCAATTTGGTACATAAAAGTTATTCCCTTTTCCTATTCTTTTTACTTTCTTCTTTCTTGAGAAATAATAAAGGATGATTAAAGCTAAGTTGGTTTAGTATTTTTAGAGCATATAATCAGCTTACTTTATTCCACGTTCACCCTAATTAATGGCCACTTATTATTAATCTATTGTAATAATAATATTCCTCAAGAAAGTTTCTTTTTTTTTTAAGCGAGAAAAAGAAATTTATATAAAATAAAAGTCTCACGTCGAATATAACTGAGTATTTTATGAAAAAAAATTAATTTCTCTACCTTACACCCCCAAATTTCAATGGCTATATACTGTTGTTAGACATAATTCAATGACTATGTAAATAAATTATATTTTAGTCAGAGAATCCACTGTCAACTTGGAGTCTCATCCACGATAATGTTTCTTTTTTAATTCAATTGGACAAAGATTCTATGCTTTTGATATTCTAAAGTACTATAACATTAGAACACTTAAATTATTTTTTCTTCCCAACAAACTTAACAATTGTATTAGTTAAAAAACTAAACGAATACTTCTGACGTTACAGTGGGTCAAATGGTGTTTTATGTGTAATAATAAGTTGGTCAATTGTATTGGTAAGAGCACAATTTCCAAGTTTATGATTTTTGCAGTATATTGTTTTTATTCGTATATAGGTAAAGAAGAAGAATAATAAGACAAGTTTTTGACAAAGAAACAGGATTAGAACAACTTAATACATTTCAATGTCTTATTATCTAGATGGAACTTTAAAATTTCCACCCTAAATTGATGTGAATCCTTCTCAAGATTTTATCGTCACTATTGAATATTTTTAATTTTTAGTTGAAAGAAAATACATGTTCATAATTGAATGATTGTGAATCTACGTGGAGGGTCCTAGTACTTTTAGACATCACAATGGCTCCTTTTTGACATAACACTCCTATTCCTATATATAAGTGGCCCTTCATGTTATTTTAACACAAAAATAAAGATGAATCCACCCAATTAATTTTCTAATCCATTCTATTAATTATCTCATGTAATTAACTTTTATAAATCAATTTACAGAGTAGTTTAAAATACTACTAGATAATACATGTTGTGTTACATCACATCGCACTACATATAGCATGTGAAGTGGGGGGGCATTCTACATGAACTTGCAATAACCAATTTTAAAAAATTCTATAAATTTGAACATTATTTAAGAAAATCTAGGAGAGTTTGTCACTATATGTTATGATCACCAACTTTAAACATAGATAGGTAGTAGAAGTAGAAGAAGCTTTTTACAATATAGTCTGAATAATACATAGCATGAAGTTGGCTATATAAGATTTGCTAGCAAGGGAAGAGAGAACATTTTAAACTAGAGAAGAAGAGGAGATAAGATTATTTAATTATGAGATGAGAAGGCCAAATGAAATGGAAAAAAGTTGGAGATAAATATATATAAAACTAAGTGGAAGCTGAGGGACAATGTTCTTCGTGCTTTAAATAATTGATTTGCTAAAAAGTTAGAAATGATTCATCTTTTCTCTTCTCCTTTATTATTATTTTTCAAAAGCAATTTTTGTGGTTTAGTTGGCATTGTAATACAAATTATTGGAATCAAATTGGAATATTAGAATTCATCAATCTTTTTCCGAGCTATTCATTCAGTCATAATATTAATTAACTTATTCTTATAATCATGTGTAGTTGTTTATTAGAGATTAGTGGATTAAGATGCCACAAAAGTTCCTTTTTTATATATATAATCCTAGTTATTTTGAATTTTTTACTCAAACTATTCAGCAATTTCCGCTTCCGCTTTCGCTTTCTACTTCTTCGGGTGATCAACATTGTGTATGAGTTATTCTTGTGGAGCATGTTGAAACTATTGAAGGACGCACTATCTCGAGGTACCCTTTTATTCCTTTCTTTAACCTTGAGTTGTTTCTTCTCCTTCCTCACTTTTCGTTTTCTTTCAACTGGTTTAGGAGGATCCGCTTTGCGATGATGTATTAGAAATGAATCACGAGTGCTGTTATCCACTAAGTTACTCCTTTTTCTCTTGACTGATGCCTTGTTCATATCCTTTAGATCTGATGTCCCTCCTATATTCTCATGAATAGGAGATGTGATTTCTTCTGAAAGAACCTCTCTCCCTTTCTTGGTGGTTGCAGCTTTCAGATACAGCTTAAACATACTCCTAGGGCCTGAATACAAGGGAAGGTCCTTTTTTGATAGCTAGTACATAATAGTCTAGCTAAATCACAACTATTATGTCTTGTAATAGGCATACACTTCTTTACATATTATTACCAGTGCTTGTGCCCCTTTTTGTTTTTTGATTTGCATGGTTCTGATTCTTATGTTAGAATTTTTAGATTTGTCTAAATTGAGAACACTTTTGGCTCTTTGAGGGAGGTCCCCATAAGTATAATATCTTATGAATCCCTCTGACTTAGTCAAAAGAATTAGATCTCTACATTCCTCAATTTTCTCCGCTCTTTCTCATGGAGTCCTCCGATTACCTCGTAAGAAATTTACTAGGCTTAGAGAGTGATTCAATTTCAAAATCATCAAGATCAGTCCTTCTGCAAAATCTTAGTGCTTCTAATATAGCAATAACTTCAATTTTATGTTTGTTCTCAATTCGGTCTCCTTTCTTTGCGCATAGATGTTCTATCCAATTTGAGCACTTAGTGTTGACTTAGTTCTAAGATATAAAGCACCATAAGTGTTGACTTTAACCTTATTTCTTACTGGTAAAATCCAACTTATGTTTTTTAACATAAAGTTTAGGTTTGTATTCACTAAGAAATTTGATTATGTCTTCCCATTCTATAGGAATCCTCAACATCCAAGGAAATTTGATTTTAATCAGTTGATTAATCTGAATGGTAATATGATATTTCATGTGATTAAACTTGCAACTTCTTTCGTGTTTTTATAGTGTTTCTTCTCTTCCATGGTGGCCACATAGTCAGTGCAGGAATAACTGTCAATAAATCTTGTAGCTTAGTCTTTGCTTCTTCGGTCCACCCCGTAATAATGACTTGTTGTAGTTGCATTCCTTCAGTGTTTATTCTTTCATAAGTAATAAACTACTCACAAAGCCTATTGACAATTGGAGTTGTTAGAAAAAGATGGGACATTGTTTTTTGTTTCCTTTATTCACAACACCAATATTTTGAGATCACTTGGATATTCATTCTTTTCAGATTATCATATTTAGCAATTCTTCTTTTCCAAGTTCTCCGTAAGAAGAAACACTATTTAAAAGGGACTTTCCTTACACAAATAAAATCACAATCTCTTCTTTTTCCTTATGCACTCCCAAACAGACTTCACACTAAAATCCTCATTATTTTCAAAACATCCGCCAAGCTTTGTCATTGATTTCATTCATTAAATTTTGGGTTGACAGTTTCTATACTGTACTCCGTCATCTCATTTGAAATCTTATTCAATAGCTTCTGCTTATCACTTCACCTCTCTTTAATAAAATTCCTAACTTTCAATTCCTTTTCTTTAGAATTTTCTATCTTTATGTAATAAAGAAGCCACTGTTTGATTCAATTATCATACCAAAAGCTTGAGGATTCATTTTTTATTTGCCACCAAATATTATGTTCTACCTTCTTTCTGATTTGAACAACTTTCCTCCAAACATGTGATCCTCCTAAACTATTAGTCATAACAAAATGGACTTTTTTATAATATTTGTTCTACATAAATGCACTCCAAAGTGAGTCTGTAGATACTCTAAAGTTCCATTCGAGTTCTGAAAAAAGGACATTGGAAATATCATGCAAAGGTGTTAATCCCAGTCTACTCTCTATTTGGGAAAGCATAATTCTTCCCATGCCATCTAATGTTTACCCCTTGTACTAATAATATTGCTCCAGAATATTCTTGCAAGTATCATAGATAACTGCTTGATTATTCTTTTTGGAGGATTCACAGTTAATGGATATACTAGCATTGATTGTAAAACATGAGCAACCAACACATATCTGCCACCAAAAGGAAAAAACTTATTCTGCCATATTAATATTCTTTTTCTTACTTTTTTATCAGGTCTTCAAAGTGAACCCTCATCATTATTCCATTGAATATAGGGCAACCCAAGTATTTGAAAGGGAACGATCCTTGACCAGTTCTTGTAAGTCTTCTTATTCTTAAACAATCAACAATAGACATTTTTTTCATACAAATATAAGAAATTTTTAGACAAATTAATTAGCTGATCAGACACATATTCATATTCTCTTAAGACTCTCATCATCTTCTTTATGGATGCTTGATGTCCCGAACAAAAAGTATGGTATCATCCGCATAAGATAGGTGATTAATATCCTGACTTCACTTAAACATACCATACCCTCTATATTTAGAATCTTCATGCAGCTTATTTAATCCCCTAGATAATACTTCAGCAACAATTATGAAGAGAGTGAAAGAAAGTGGATACTCTTGTTTCAACCCTCTAGACTTCCTCCTTAATATTCTGTATACTATTTATGACATTACCTTGCCCAGTCTGAGTTTCATTTATAGACATCTTTCTTCTCCTTTCTTTCACATATGAATGAGTTTTTTTTTAATATTTTGTCCTCATTCTTAAACCGACTTATTCCTTACTTTTGTTTTCAATATTCTTCCTCCAGTTTCAAAAATCTTATTAATTTGGCCTCTTCTTTCTCCAATTCTCTCCTTGCTTATTCATCAAGTAAAATTTTCAGTTGAGCTTCCTTAACTTTATAATGTCTTGTAAAATAGCAATCTGCTTGAAAATATTCTCATATTCCTTTTTTCTCCATTTTGTTGTAGCAGACCTGACTTTCTTTATCTTTGCGTGAATCACTGTGAAAGGTGATCCCTCAAATTTTACCTTCCATTTGTCTTCCACCAATTTCTTGAAATTTTTATGCTTTGTCCAACAATTTAAGAACTTAAAAGGTTTGTAACTGGTTCCTCCTCTGAGCTAAACTTTACTTGAATAGACGCATGGTCAGAATCTTGTCTCATTAAGTATGTCACAATAGAAGTGGGTAGAAGATCAAAGAATTTCTGATTGCCCCATACACTGTCAAGTCTTTTTAAAAATTCAATTCTCTCTTATTCTTTCATTTTACCAGGTAAATTTACTGCCTGTATATTTTGATTCCTCCAATGTAAAAATACTTAAACATTGCTCAAAATCAATGATTCAATAGTTTCTGAATGAGTCACCAGCAAACCTCCTACTTTTTCGTCTTAATTTCTAATCACATTAAAATCACCCCCAATCAACAACCTCTTACTCTTCATTCCAAAAAAAAAATTTATAAAGCAATTAGCTAAGCACACGAACTCTTTCTCTATGAGTGAGACTCCATTCAAATCTGACACTCATTCGGTGAGGCCTTTCATTCCTCACTCCTAACTTTCTTTTATAAATGTCAATCTCTTCTTGCTTTTGAAAAGTCTCAAAAATAGCAATATATGAAAAACAAAATCTCTTGTTAAGATCAATTAGTCTCGCGAAAGCATTTTGGGTGTTAACTTGTCTTATATTCCAAAAGAATATGTTGTCAATCATTGATTACTTGTTGCATACCTCTCTTTGCTACTCCTTGTTTATACCTATAATAGTAAAGTTATTCCTAATCTGACCTTCTTAAGTTCACTTCTTAATCTCTCCATTTGCCTTGGTGATAAATCATCTTCTTTACTTATACTTTTAATGTTCTCCTCTGTATCTTCATCTACTTATTTATCCCTTAAGGATCTAATTTCATCTAAACTTAAATCTTCTGGGCTCTCATCTTGATTGCTGCCTTTTAAGGGAGATGATAATGTGATTGGATCCTTGTTTTAATTAATACTATCTCCTTGCTTCTATTCCTTCCCCCTTTCTACCTTTCTTCTTTATTTGTACTCTCTACACTTTGTTCCATTTTTTCTCCTCCTTCTCTGTTCCAATTTCTGCTAATGTTCTTTTAAAATTTGTCTTGTACTTGTGTTTGATCTCTATCTCCTTTTCCTACTTTATGGCAATGTTCTTGGTTTGCTTGTCTTCCTCCTTTTGTTTTTTAATTTTTCCTGTACTTATCTTCTTGAACTGCAGAAAATTTATTTTTAATGTTCATACCTCCTTCATGATGTTGCGTCTCTCTTCTATTCCAGTACTGGACCATTTTTTTCTTCTTTGTTGTCTTCCTCTTCCAAATCTATTTTTCTTATTTGTCCCTAAAATCCTGAACTTTTGTTATCTTTTGTCTTATTTATCTCCTCCTATTTTTGCTCATCCAGTTTTCTTTTCCTTTTTCTTCATTTCTCACTTTTTCCTTCTTATTTCCCTGTATCCTCAGTCTCTTCGGTCTCCTGCTTAGGAGATAATTCTAGATGCATTATGTAACAAGACTTTTCATCATCTCCTTGTAGTATACAAGTATTACAGTACCTGGGCACATAATCATATTTAATTCTTATTCATTTCTCAATCAACTCTCCTTTTTTTATTCCTTACTCCAATTTTTATTCTCTTAGAAAATTTATTAAGCAAATTTAACTCCACCTTTATGCGTGCACAACTCAGTCTCGATTGATTTTCTATTGACATGTCAACTTGTAAAGGCTTTCCCACTACAGAAGCCAATAAAAAGATAGCTTCTTTAACAAAAAAATTATGTGGAAAAACTGGAAATGAGATTCATGTTACTGCTATGGCTTTGATACGAGCATGAAAAGCACCAAGTATACGACCCGGGTGATCCAAGCTATGGACGACATGAAGGCACCAAAGGAGACTCAAAGATGCATAATCGCGCGCCAGGGAAGACAGTTTCAAGTTTGGAAGATAGCTTGGGCAGGATGGAAGACTTCGAGAGCTTGAGTCATGCTACCCAAACTTGAGGGGTCAATGTGATAACTTCAAGACTTGAAGGATTGTTTTGTGATATTTAGTCACTTTTGGGCTTAATTATATTTATTCAATAATTAGACTACTATAAATAGGTAGTCTTGTATTATGTTTAGCAAATTTTCATGAATTAAATGAACTCTATTGACAACATAGCTTAGAGCTTAGTTTAGCCTAGAGGTATAGTTGCAATCGTAACTTTTTTTTACATCAATCAAAGGATTTTTCATTTTGTGGAAGAAGTTAGTTTTCGTAGATTGTTTTGGGGATTTATTGTCAACTCATAGGTTCAATTAAAAGATGAGGGTACCCAGTTCCTTGTTGTTCATAAACCGTGGGTTAATTGTAAGTTTTCGCATATCCTTTTTCTCTTTATTTCTTTCTCCCTCATACCTCTTGTGCCTCATATTATGATCCGTGTTATTTGGTGTCAGATCTTAGGCTAGTAATCCGTTCTATCGAATTACAGTCCTCAGTTCATAAACAAAAAAATTAAAAAAAAAAGAAGGAAAATTGGAGATTTTGGAATTTTTTTTAGAAAATTTGAATTTCTGTGATAATTTTGTGTCCCCAGTGTGTTAATCTTACTTCCCTAGTGTTTTGAGTCAAGTTTCTTCGATTTGGAGTCATTTCGGGTTGTTTCGGGGTGTTCACCATTATTGACATTGAAGGAGAAGAACTAGGATTCGTAGGATTGAAGTTCGGGCGTGGTTTTTGTGCGTAGGAAGTAGTGAGATTTGTTACCCATAAAAGAAGGAGCACGTAGCCGAAATTTGAGGCGAAATGGAGTTCGTTTAAGGGTGGTTGGGTTTTGGAAGTTACAACCGTTCTTGAGTGTTCTTTATAATTTTGTGTTAAGAAGATTGAGAACTAGGGCGTTTGATCCATCATCCTTGAGTTGAAGTATTATTTAGGTGTTTAAAAGTTGATAATCTTCATTCCTAAGTCATTAGGAACCTGGGTATCAAGTTTCATTCAATTTCGGGTTGATTCAGAAAAACTGAAATTTTTGGTGTTCTTGATGTTCTTGGTGTGATTCATATTCTGATCTTGGAATATCTTCAATATTTGGTGTCTTGATCCATATTAGGTGTGTTTTAAGCTGGAAAAAGTGTTAGTACACGTGAAATTACCATTGGGGGTAAGTACAAGTTGATATTTACAAAAGGGGGGACCACAAGGCAAGACCCGCACAACTTTTCGGAGTTGCTGCCCAAGATGGAGGACAAGGGTGTGTGGGACGGAGGTCTCTGTCCTGGGATGGCAGTAGAGACTGCCTTAAAGCCATTTTGTCCCACTGGACAACACGACGGTGTGGGGGGCTTCGGAAGACGATCTGCCCTCACCTATGGTGGTCAAGTGTGATTAAAAATGACTCCAAATTTGTTCTAAACATTGTGGTAATTTCTTCCTTTGATCCAATTCAAGTTCTTGATCATTATTTTTATTTAGGTGTCAATTAATTCTTACTTTCATTTTTTGTTTTCGAAAGCTAGTTTACAACTAGTAATTGTCCTACTTAGTTGTTAATTAGTTCTTAGAGTCCATTTCTTTTC
>JBDJHY010000001.1:469386-480167 GCA_039654485.1 Withania somnifera | reverse complement strand
TGGGGTTACCATCATGCAAAACACCACATTGTGTTTTGGTGTCTACATATTCTTCTTTGTACAAAAAATCTTGTCTTGTTGACTTAGTCTTTTCCTTGTTGAAGATCCTTATTCATTCTTAATATGTCAAAATAAATTTTTTCAAAAAAATAAATAAATCACACTTTTGCTGGATGTTCCTTAGACCTATCATGGTGGTTGGTGACAAATTATTTTTTAAGAAGGAAAATAACATAAGAAAAGAAAGTAGCTTCCAATTTCAAATTGACATGTCAATATTTTTATGAAAGTAGTTTGTGTGGTACTAGTTATTGGGAAGAGTACAGTTGTGCCATGTTTTGGAGTCTTTTGAGAATTGGTATGCATCATCCTCTTCATCAGCTGTAGTTTCTCTTCCAGCTAAGCTAATTTGTTCCTTCTCACATTAACTCAACCTTCAGATAAAATGAATCAGTAGGGGGTAGGACAGGCATTTCACCATTAGATGAAAGCAAGAACCTTTGTTTTTCCTCTCTCTCCCTTAACTACTAGACACGTCCCTTTCTTTACTTTAAAATAAAGTCTCAAGGATCGGAATTTTCATGTAGAAAAAGGTGGAGAAGTAGAGTTTCTTGATATTTATGATGTTTGATTGAGGGGTGTTCATTTCAACTTGGAATTCACAATCAGAACCCCTCCAAATCCCATAAACTATTGTTTCTTTCTTGAAAATATAGTAGTTTTTTCTTTTTTGATTTAGTCAAGAATTTATTACTTTTGTTGTTTTGTGGTGGATTTGGACATCATTATGTCATGTGTAGTAGGTGTCAGCTCAAGGGAGAAATTTGTCATCTAGTATAATTGGACTAAAATTAATTGTTTCTGTTGATTTCCATATGAAAATTTGGGGGTTTCAATTGCTTTATGAGGTCAAAGGTTGGATCTTTATCACTTGTAGGTGGGGAATGGGCTACTGGTGTGATTCTTGAAATGAGTTATTGATGAAGGAAGGCAGTTTGATGAGGGTTTTGTTCTGCAAAATCCATTGTCCATTTGTTTGTTTCTGCAAACCCTCTGCTGCTCATCTCTATAGTCCAGGTCCATTGAAATTGGAAAGTACTCCACATGTTTCTCTTCCTGATGCCTCTCATAAAAAATCTGAGGTTAAAGACGAGAGTTTAGATGCTGGAAATACTAGTCTTAAAAGCTGTATTAGGAAAGGTCCTGTTATTGGACCTAAGGAGACTATTGACAAGAAGAGAGTTCAATGGATGGATAACATAGGGAACGAACTTGCTGAGATCAAGGAGTTTGAATCCAGGTAATCATTTTGTTCATCCACAAACCAGATAAACATAAGTGCAGCATTACTTTTTGCACAAAAAATGTGATCTTGTTTCTGCTCAATTGATATGGTTTCGTTAATTCTGTTATCGGAAATTTAAATTAAGGGTCAAGGTGATGAAATGTGGGGAATATAGATCCAGCTAACTGGATTTACTTGGATATATTATTGAGATCTAACTTCTAGAAGTTTGAGCAGCTTGGTTGTAATGGAAAAGTATGTCCTCATCTATATTTCTGAAGAAATTAAGAAAATTAGAGATGGGCAATAAGAAAATGAAGATCTGACTAAAAGACTTTTCTAATTTTATTTTATTGCAGAAAGTTTCTAATTTCTAAGTTGGATGTGGAGTGTGATAGGAAATTGAGTGAACAATCATAAATACTATACCAATGTGCAATGCTTGTTTTTTCCTTTCTCAGATTTTTGTTGCTGATACTGAAGAAGTTTTACTAGATATGCCCATATATAGCTAGTTTGTTGTCACAACTGTTTGGTTCAAATATCTTTGTACATGGTTTATTTTGATGTACTCTTTTTTTACTTACACTAAATGAGTATGAGGGCTCTATTTTTTTTTTTTAAAGATTCTGGATGGGGAGAGTTAAAAGGGTGAGATGTGAAAATTGAATTGATTGCAATGGCCAAGATTCTGCAGGTCATAATGTTGAACTGCATTGTGAGTCAATTGAAGTGAGTTTGACACAGGGTTTGGTTTAATAGTAATTTATACTAATATAAGTATTTGTTGGTGAATAAGCTGTTCTTGGTGAAGGTTTCTGAACGTTAAATCCAGTTCTACAAAAATTGCACAAAGAAGGCTTTATGTAAGCTCAGAACCTGATGCCATCTCCACAAATTATGGATTAGGAAGGCAGTTAGTAGTTTTAAATGAAGCTGTTATAAGTCACATGGTGACAACTTTACCGTCACTCCAAGACTCCCCTTCTTAAGATGTTACAAATAGTATAAAATTCCATCTTTCTTCTTTCTTGATGGATGAATTTACTTGAACTTTATTTTTATTCCCTCTGGGATTGTTCCTTTAATATTAAGGTGACCGTTAAGATGATGTTTCTGCAGTGAAACGGGAGATATTGACACTGAAGAGGAGACAAGACATTGTCTATGCATTATTCTTTGATGCTGCTTAACCAGCTTCTTTCTGCAGCTACTTCGAAATGGCTGCAGTTTAATCTAGTGGAAGAACAATGAGGAATTGACTTCATGGCACGAGATCATTGTTCGTGATTGGAAAAGCTACAGGCTCTAACATCACTCATCCAAGCATGCTTCCATCAGAATTACTATTCTTTCTCATTTGCATCGAGATTTTCATCCAACTGTGCTTTAGTAGAAGTGGAGTTGATGCATTCATTTTAAAGCCAGACTCCTCATTTGATTATCTTGGGAAACCCTGTACACGGAAGTGAAGGTTATTCATGTCTCTTTGTCCTGCCATTGCGGATTGTGATCACTTCAAGATTTCTTAAGTGAGAATTCAGGTCAACTGAGAATTGCTCCCTGTTGTAAAAATGTGAAGCGAAATTGATGGTTATTCTTGCTTGATTCGTCTGAGTAATAAAATCGCATACAAGCTAATTGTCTTCTCCTGCAGCATGTTTTCTGGTTCTAGCATCTGAAAGGCTACTGAAAAAGCTATGTGCACAAATGTTAAACTTCAAAGAACAAGCAGCATGTCTCATTTCTGTTGTTTTCTCCAAATAATAGCCTTTTGAGCTGAGTTCCAGCTTGGTAGACTGATAATTTATTGCGCGTCTAATGAAACTACTAATAGAGGGAGAAAAAGCTTATTTTGAATATATAACAGGTTATAATTCCTCTTCATTGTCACAAACAGGTAGCGCAGATGCCAATGATCAGCTTGAATGGTTAAAATTGAAGTGTTTGTGTGGTATATTTTAATCAAAAAGAAAGCTTATCGTATTGTTGGCTGAACTCAATGGCAGAAGTTATGAAGATCATGCCGGTTTTTCCACTACACCAGTAAGGTTTTCTTGCTCTGAGAGGATGTTCGTCGGAGATTGTTCCCTGGAAAGTCAAGAATATGGTGATTTATAAATTTGCAAATGCTTTAGATTGCTCATCTAGTGGCATACACGTTGCTTTCTTATTGATTTATTTTACTGACTTGGATGCACCATTAAAATCATTAGTGGAACAGTAGATTTTTGGTTTTCAAATTACTATTGTCTTTGACACTCAAATGTAAACACACTCTTGGAATGGAAATATTTAATAGTAAAACTATTTCCACTTCCATTTGTGTCTTGTTCTTGCTGCTTCTTGATATGTAACTATGTGTCTCTGTCTTCAAGGGATTAACCAATTTAAGATGGCTACTGCTTCAGCTCCTTGTCTGCCTTCTTAGGAAGCGTCTGCGCTGTTCC
The DNA here is from genome assembly GCA_039654485.1 of Withania somnifera. Classification (NCBI taxonomy): domain Eukaryota; kingdom Viridiplantae; phylum Streptophyta; class Magnoliopsida; order Solanales; family Solanaceae; genus Withania; species Withania somnifera. The sequence goes on along the minus strand of JBDJHY010000001.1, from coordinate 476,432 downwards.
GTAAGCTCGCAAAACCCAGTAAGAAGTATGACTAACATAGATACAATGAAACCAAATGGAAATCCTATCCACATTGCTTCCCACGCAAACCATGATTCTTTGCTCTCATTCTCTGGTTCCTTTTGTTGTAGTGACTTGTTGTTGGGACAGGGCAGTCGTATTTGGAAGCCACAAAGACCACTATTATTAGCATAAAAGGCTGGATCATCCATTGTATCCATTTGGCCACCAACTGGGATTTTACCTTTCAGATGGTTATTGCTGACATCCAAAATAGTGAGTTGTTGAAGACTTGTAAAGGACTTGGGAATTGGACCAGAGAAACTGTTGTGAGATAAATCAATGCTCTCAAGACTCTTCAAATTCCCAAGAGTTGCTGGAATTTCCCCTTTAAGGTCATTGTAAGAGATGTTAAGCATCTTTAGGCCTTTAAGTTTGCCTAAAGAAGATGGAATTTCACCAGAGAGATGGTTCTTTGACAAGTCCAGCAAAGAGTAGATGTCGATGCTGGCACTCGATGACAGACCTTGTATTGACCTTTTCCAGTTCACTATCAGGTCAGTGTACTCAATGGAGAAGGTGAAAATGAATGAAATTGACGAGAAGGTGCTTGGTGTTTCAATCATTCCAACTAGATTTCCCACCTCTACAGGGATGCTTCCAGTGAAGCTGTTGTGGGACAAGTCAAGGATTTGAAGATTACTCAAGTTTGAAATGCTACAAGGAACTGAACCTTGTATGGAATTATTCCTCAAATTCAAGCTTACAAGGTTGGACATTTCTGAGATAAAGTTTGGGAGTTCTCCAGTGATTCTGTTGTCATGGAGATCAAGATGCTCAAGCATGTAAAAATTGGTCAGATTCCTTGGCAAACCACCAGTAAAATTGTTTCCCCCTAAGGCTAAAATCCTAGTTTCTTGTGAAAAGGTTAAAGGAACTTTACCGGAGAAGTCATTCAAGGATAAATCAACATATGCAAGAAAAGAAATTGGATCAAAAACTGGAATTGTGCCAGAAAGTCTGTTCCTTGACAAGTCCAATAGTAGCAGGCGACCAATATTGGTGATGGATCTCGGAATTTTCCCAGAGAAATTGTTCTCAGCCAATATGAGAATCATAATCTCGGTAGCATTACCCATGTTTTCTGGCAGTTCCCCTGAAAACCTGTTTCTTGAAAGGTCAAGAAGAGATAGACTCCTGGAATGGAAGAGACTGGGAGGGAGAGAACCTGCTAGATTGTTAGCTGACAGAATAACAGTTCCAAGTTCCATTTCTGCAAGCCACTGAGGGAAAGCTCCTTCGAGCTGGTTGTTACTCAAATCCAAGTAATCAAGACTTCTTTGTGAAGAAATCCATTCTGGGATTGGTCCTACAAGACCACAAAACTGAAGGGACAGTCCAGATAACGTACATTGAGGCACTGTCTTGGCATTGTTATTCCATTTCAATCCATTTTTTCCCAGAAAGAGATATTTCAGAGCCTTCATGTCGAGTAACCAAGATGGAATTTCACCAGTAAGCATATTGTTATCCAACTTAAGATTCTCCAACTTGGTCATGTTCTGTATTGAACTTGGAATAACACCAGTCAGCTTGTTCTTGCTCAAGGCCAAAGTAGAAAGATTTGACAACCTCCCAATCTCAGTTGGAATCTGCTGTGAAAACAGATTTTCCCTTAGATCCAACACTTGCAATCCCTTCAAGTTCAATACTGAAAGTGGGATTCCACCAGAAAAATGGTTGTTTCTGAGAGACAATTCTAGAATCTTGGAGAAGTTTCCAATGCCCGTGGGAATGTTCCCTCCAATTAAGTTGTCTTCCAGCTTCAATGTCCTCAACTTCTGAAGATATCCTACCTCAGGATTCAAAACACCAGTGAGAAAATTTCCACTCAAGTCAAGATACTCCAGGTGTCTCAAGTGAAAAATTTGTGGAGGAATAGGGCCGGTAAAGTTGTTGTGCATTAAGTCAAGATGAACTAAGTTTCCAAGATTGGCAAGGCCTTCACCCGGTATTTGACCTTGTATGTTATTTGAGGACAAGATAAGCATCCTCAAAGATTTTATACCAAAAAGGGGTGCCAAAAGAGAAGCACTGTTCACCACAGGCTCATGAGATTGAAGGGAATCCAGAGAGAGAGCAATCACAGCTCTAGAATTTGGTATAGAGTCACAAACAACTCTATCCCAACTACAACAATCAGAGGTGGAATTCCAGTCCTCAAGATCATTGCTGAAGAAACCATCCGAAGAAGATGAATTAACAGCAGTATTCTCCAGGAATGCAGATTTGAAGTTGAGAAGGGCTTGTTTTTGATCATTTGGACAGCAAAAAGCCACTCTAAAATAACTGAGAAATCCCAGTGAAAGAAGTAGTAGGTATGTTTTAGTCATGGTGGATTGGTTGGTTTTTGGTACTCTTTGAAAGATCCTTCATCCAACTGTCAGTTGTTCTTTTACAACAAAATAATTAATGAACACATTCTGGTTTTAAAGGAAGATGATCTTTTCCCCATACTGGTTGAGTCAATGGTTTGTGCATGACAAAGACAAATCGGCTCCTTTTCAACTTGACTTGAGTGGCATGTAGTCATGGAGTATAGGGTAGGTGAAGTCAACGAACTGTGTATTGCATCGACAAATTCTCTGTTTGTGGTTGACTATTGAGTAATTGCTAGTCACTGTTGTGATTATGCTAATGCACACTAGTATTTTTGTAGTTGGGCACTTTTGACTGGTTATCTCTCAGTAATGGAAATTCCACAGAAGTTACACAAGCATACAGCATTCTGATAATTCTTTTTCGGTGTAATTTTCACAGAACCCTTGAAAAAACTCTAGCACAAGAGAGGTAGCCCCAGACGAGATCCGAAGGCACATTGACCAGATTAAGCGCATGTAATTACTAACGATGGAGTACAAAAATGGACGAGATCTGTAGGTTTCAAATTGAAGATCCTTATAATTACACGGGATTGACCATGATATACAATTGAAATAAAAAATGTAAGAAGTAATTTCATATCTCTAACTCACCCTATAAACAAAATCCAAAACGGGGAGCATAGTTTGTTGCAGATCCATATGTTTTGCCTTATATGTGCATGGATGTCATAGTAAGCCTGCAGCAATCTATTGACATTTCAGTTTGCGGATGTGCTGCTACTTCTATTTCTTGTTGAAACCAAATAGGGACTTAATAGCATTGATGGCATTCTCATTGATGAACGATTCATCATACTTTTTCATGAGTGTCTCAAAATTGTCAGACGTCCTTAGATTGGCAAGATCGGTGTCTGTCCTGATTCTCTGTTAACAGGAAAATGTTAATCAGGTGCTACTCCATACAAACTTCCGACAAATTTATTTTTCTCATACCTTGAAATCTTCAAATCCTGCTTCCAATGCATCCTCCAAGGCAGATAACCCCGCTTGAAGCTATCACGGGGCAACAAAGAGAGTCATTATAAGAACCAAGATTTAGTTTCCATGAGCAATTTATTATCTAAAATGAATTTATGGTCGGCTAAAAGCTCAGTCTACGCAAACTAAATATGCAGGCAACATTTAGAAGTCAAGAAAGGTCAGCGTCAATCAAAATGATGAGTAGTAGCTAGTGAATAGGATTACCTGATTAAGCTTAGAATAACAACAGGCAACATTGTAACTTGCCACAGCAGCTTCATCTCCCATTGGTCTTGATCCTAACACAGACTCAAACTTTTCTAGTGCTTCTTCGTACTTACCATTCCTTTTACCAGGAAGATAAATTAAAATGTTATACACTGAGGCCGACCCGATCCAATCCATCAGTATGAACCTTTAGTTGGTAGAAAGATGTTTTGGAAATACACAATAGTAGGCATGGAAACGACAACAGATGAAATGGCCTTACTTAGAAAGTTTCAGTCCTTCGCGAAGATCCTTTTCTCTTTGCTCCTTTTGTTCTTTCTTCCTCCGAGCATTTGTTAACTAAGAGTTTTAGACATCACAGGGAAAGGTCAATGCATATATATGTAGAGAGAGTTTTTATCCTTTTATACTTGAAAATCGCTTGCTCACTTGAATTTCCCTAACTCTGTCACTAATGAAACCAGCATTCCTCTCTGCTCTGATTATTTCCTTTTCTGTCAATTCACGTTCTTCTTCCACCTTCCCTGAGAAAATAGATGTAAAAATGTGAGGCAACATATGGAGGAGTTGCCTAAATTACTTTAATTAACTAACCATATCGCTTTTCCATCTTCATGAGCAATGGTCCAATTCTTTGCCTGATAGTATACATTGTTCTTCCATATTCAGCAGCAGGCCATATTTCTTCTCCAAACACTGCACTGATCACATTTTGGCACATTCTTTACTTACACATAAAAGGTTAGTGTACTAAAACTTCCGCTATGAGCGGGATCAAGAGAACGGCCATTTCGCAAGAGTTTATTGTAGTACGTAGTCTTACCTTGCATTTCTGCAAGAGACTGTTTTTATTAAAAAAAAATGTTTTCATTATCTCCTCATCACATGTCACCAATTCTACCGGTTACTCCAAGACTCCTCTTTCTCTTAAACATGCATGAATAAATACTACCTATTCAGTAGCATAACATAAGTAAAACGCATTATGAAAATTTGCTACTAAATTCTTTTTAAAAATCAAATCAAGAATTAAGAATAACCTGGTGGCAATGACTTTATCTCCCACAGTGAACTTGCCAGTCTTATCAGCTGAACCGCCAGGAGCAATGGCATCAATGTAAGTACCTCCATCTCTACCTTTAGTAAATTTAAGTCCATAAGGCTGCACAATCTCTACTTCATACTCTTCCCCTTCTTCTTCTCCCCCCTTTGCATCCGGAGCTGCCTCAGTTTCTGAAGCTTTAACCACCAATATTGAAGCTTTTCCTAAATAACTACTTGTTAGAACGCTGCTGCTATTGCTAAAACATAGGAAAGTTGATGGGGGATTCTTGAACTTAAGCAAAGAACAAGAAGGAGATGTGGAGTTCTGCTTGAGCTTAAGTAAAGAACAAAGTGAAGTGTAGCTAGTAGTAGAAGCCATTGGTTGTTCTTGATTAGCTATTCTTCAAAGTGATCATTCAGAATTTTCTGTTGCTGCAAAAGGATTACCATACCTTTGACTAGTGGCTCTAATAGCTTGATTCCACACATCCACTCATTTTGATGGGTTTGATATAGCAAAATTTTTACTTTAACAAAATACTACTATAATAACATAAAAAATACAAGTACTATACGTCGAAAATTACAATTATCATTGACTTTCAAAATTCATACTTAAGTATGTACATATGTTGATTATGCGAATAGCAGTGAGAATTTACTCACTGCAACTCTTCTTGCAAGAGCCTAAGAAGTTCAATATAATAGTAATTTTATTTCAATGCATTTATGTCTCATTATTGATGAAACTTTAAAAATGTTTCATTATGCTGTATAATGTTTTAGTTTTATGGTTCAAACTTTTTTATTTTTTATACTTTTTGTATGTTGTATCTCTACTTTATGTGTCCTTCAAAAAATTAGTATTTGTTATATCAGTAATTATCAGGTGATTTTTTGGGAAAAAGGAAAACGTGTGGGCAAAGCAAACACCATTAGAATTTTTAGAAGATAACAAGTCTTTCCAATGACAATTGATTAAATAATTTTTTTTTTTTAAAAATAGAAAAGTTAAATGATGAACATTAGCATTTAACCTTCAAAGTGTGCAAGCGGATCAAAGCACACAAAATAAAATGGAGGAAAATCATTATCATATTTTAAGTAGTTCCAAACGAAATTGACACTTTTTTCAAATAAGAAACAAAACGAGTTGGGAAATACACAACCAACATAGTTTGATTTTATTCCCTTTTGCATTGATAGATAATTAGTGACTAAAGAAAATAAAACAACCCAAATTACTTCCAACAATATACTTACAAAAATTTCAAGTGAAAAAATTCTAATAAATAAATGGTTGAATAATATTTAACACCGAGCTGCATTATTTTTCATTTATTTCTAGAGTACAAATAACTTTCAACCATGCGCTATCACTTTTAAAAGTATAAAAAATATTAAAGTCAAGAAGTTAAAAGAATTATATTATTCATTGGTGCTACTTTATAGAAACATCAATACAGAAAATGTTAAATCAAATACAAACTACCAATAATATTGATGTACCTTTGCCTCATAAAATAATAGCATTTTCTTCAGTCTATTTTCAAGTATTTATCCTCACACTTACAAGATTTATTCGTAATTATCGCACTTTTTATCATTGTACATATGTATTATAGATTCTTTGTCATTTTTTAGAAACTAATAATTATAATAAGGAAGTAGTTAAGTAATATGCTAACGTCATTAATGACTACGACAATTTTTTTTTATTCATATACTTGCAAATTTTCTTTAACAAAGAAAATAGAAAAAAAAAAAAAAGAAGAGACCGTAAGGTGTGCACGGTAACTAATTATTCTATTACAAAGATCATTGTACCACTCATTTTGCTAAACCTTTGAGGGATATAACGGTGAATAAATATATACATATTCCAATGTAACTATATGTTGTAGTTACATGCATAGAACTTAATAAATATATACAATAAGAAATTATATTAGTATAATGGTAGTTTGTTTAGTACATGTATTGTATTCCCCGCCATATATTACGTCCATGCATGTTGTTACTTGTTTTTGGTTTATAGCTGTTGTAGTATACTATAAATTAATGACTAAAATAATAAACATTTGCGAATTTTCTTTATCGTTAACAAACAAATAGAGAAAAAAGGAAGCTCACCACTCATTTTGCTAAATAATTAGAATAAATCAAGGTTAAAATAACAAGAATTAATAAACGTGGGAAGAAGAAGTAAAGTGTGGTTAAGAAATACAAGGACAGGTACAGAGATTATTTAGGCATTTCATTATGAATGAATGGTTCCAATAGGGTTACCACTTACTATAAAAGGCCTTTAACACATTGTAGAAAAATGCAAGCTCTAGCAACAAAACAAAATAAAAAGAAAAAGAAAAA
>JBDJHY010000001.1:456620-469286 GCA_039654485.1 Withania somnifera | reverse complement strand
AATAATGAAAGATTTCAAGAGTGAATTTAGGATCATTGTAGAAGATCGTAGATCTGAATCTGGCTTTGCTTTAAGAACTGTGTTCACTCTTCGAGAGGTAAGTCTCGATTTAATTTTCGGCACACTTTGTATGCAATACATGTTGATTATGCTATTTATTATTCATGTAAGAGAAAGATCATGGGAATGCTTCCGCCGCGTAAATTATATTCCAAAAATTATGAGATACAGTATAGCATATACAAGCAAGTGAAGTATAGTTACTTGGTGTGAGAGTTGGTGGCTTGTATTATTATAAAAATTATTCTACTATACTTAGAAACGTTTAAGTAGTTTTTTATGCAAATGAGAAAATTTTGAGCTATTGGTTGAAAATGAGAAAAGTAAATTCTCATTTGTTAACTCTACCACCAAGGTTATTATATTAAATCACTTTATTTTGAGAAATTAATTTTCTATAAGTTTGATTAGCTATGATAGCACCAATACTATTAGTAGAGTATAAATCATTATTAAATTAGTAAGTTCAGACTAAAGAGAAAACACAAATTGTGATATCATGTTGATCGGTGGTATACCATTAATATTAACTGTGTTAACTGTATACCATTAGCTATGATAGCACCAATACTATTAGTAGAGTATAAATCATTATTAAATTAGTAAGTTCAGACAAACGAGAAAACACAAATTGTGATATCATATTGATCGGTGGTATACCATTAATATTAACTGTGTTAAGTCTTGTGATAATCTTACAGATTTATAAACTAAGGCCTTAGCAAGATAAAGTGTTTGAAGCACATCGAGAGGGATGATATTGAAGCCACAAATTTCAAGTGTTATATATGAGGAAATTCCACCTTGGAGACTAGAGATCCTATAACTAGGTTTAATGGAAAAAACGGATTATATGATGGCTCACTAGAAATGCACCAATATTAATTTTACTCTCTCCTTATGATGTGAGTGCATTTATCCTGTAACTTTTTGTGAAGGTTGAATCTAAGAACTCTTAATGAAAGTCTATATCTCGTATGAGTGGAGTGTCGGATTTACAAGAGTATCCTTGACAGATTTCATCTATGTGAGAGTGGAAGTAGGCAGTTTCTTATGAGAATGGACTTACTCTCAAAACACTAATGAATACCGGAATAGCACAAGGTCGTAATGTGCTGACTATTAAAGCTTATGTCAACATCTTGATTATTGTGTGTAAGCAGTAATACTTTATTTCCCTTAAGCAGTCATAGTTCAAGTTTGAGATCATTGCTGACTCCAGAGCAATTATTATTGTTTTACTAAGTGGATGTTCAATGCAGAGTATACTCACAATAGTCTACCTTCAACTAAATTGGTGAAATACTCTCTTATATTAATATAACAATGAGCGGGGATTGTTGGGTCATGTGAACATATGAGTATGAAAATTTAAATATTATATTTATATAATTTATTATGTGCATATGTTAGTGGTAAATTGTGACAAAAGATAATCAACATTTTTTGTAACCCTTAACCCTTGTGGTCATTAGTTTCTTGTAACATTTGTAACCAATGTAATCACTAAGTCATTCATCTGTCTACTTTACTACCTCACATTCTTCCTATTCAACACATGAAAGAATTCTTCACCTATAAATAGTAGCGTCTTGCATTATGGTACAAAGAGGCAGATATTGTCGTGTGTAGTAGTGAAAGACAGAGTTGAGACAAAAAAAATATTCTAAGTCTTCAACTATATTCACAATACAAAAGAGAGTAACTATCTGTTGAAGGAAAGTGTTCTTCTAGTGGAGCTTTGGACTCTTTAACTAATCCGAAGTTGTTTGAGTTGTACGACATTGTCGGGCTGTTGTATCTTGGAGGGGACTAGTCAAGAGTGATACTGATGGATCGGTGTAAATTATGTCGCAGTGAGCTTGAATCTCCCTAAAGAGAATGAGATATCCGCGCCTTTGCCTGAATGTATTTTTATTCAATTTTATATTTTTCAACTGTAATTATTTAATTTGTGATATATTACACCAACATTGTGTTATCTCTAATTTTTATATTCTTTTTTTTTTCCTAAGCATCATTGTATTACACTTCGACAATTAATAGCCCTTTCCTACCCTTCAATAGAAAAATCATCTAACAAGAGTGCAGGAGATATTTCTTTTGCATGAAGCTTCGATGGAGTTTCAGTTTTATCCCAAAACAATTTTTAAATCTAGAATTTCAACACAAATTAACACACGCTTATCATTCATTTCAATTAAAAATAACTAATAAATTTGAATTTCATACTAAACTTCAAAGTGATAAAAGGGGGAGTTATTCTGCCTTTTGCTTAATTTCTTTTTTGATACTTTGATGATTTGTCATCATGGCAACTCCAATGACAAACCCGACAGAATAAGAATTCTGTTAAGGAAAGATGCATACCTTCCATTGCTTCAGCAACGGCCATACTAGATTGTCTATCAGTTTCAGAAACATAAATGGTGACAAGTAATTGAAAATTAAATAACAGAACTAGAGCTTCAAAGCAACTAACAATCGAGTATAATTTCATAAGTGAACTATGCCTAAATAACAATCTCAACTCGTAGTTCAACAAGAATCTTCAAAAAAAGATTTCAAAAATTCTACGTGAAAACTCAAAAAGCAACCGAGTTATTTGAAGAAAACAATTAGGCGATACTTGTTGAGAAGAAGAAAATAGAAAGAATTTCTTTTTCTATTCTTGTAAGGCTTTTTAAAATTAGCGTAGTCGTGGAAAGCGGAGTAGGTTGTAGGGAGAAAGAGTGAACAAGTAGAAGAAAAAAAAAAAAAAAAGAAATTCGGCATGCACTCAAAATTGATGTAGCACACACAATGTGTCAAATCATACAACTGAATTCTACTATAGTAAGTGTTTAAATGGTACAAATCTTTAATAAAAAATGATGCCAATTTTTAAGTGTGATTCACAGGCCTAATTATACTGATATACATATAATAATTGGTGGTAATATAATGTCCATGGTTGGCAATTGTGGAAGTGTTCTTATTGCATTTGTTTGTTATTTTTCTTTGTAGAAGATTCTTAATTGTTGTATATGAGTTTTTAGTGGAACTGTGCAACGTTGGGAAGAAGATGGTGGTACATTATTGAAAAAGAAAATACATTCATTTTCGAAAAGAAGGTAAAAACATAGATAAAGTGTATAGTAAATAATATTCTACGGATCTTGCTAAATGGTAATATTTATTTGGGACAAATATACAGTGGTTATAAGAATCTCACATAATTCTATGATTTGATGAGCCGGTTGATGAATTAGAAATTTCTTTCGAACGTAGTTACACAATATTATGAATACTCACCTATCCTTTTATTTAATTAATAAAACATGGAATTGGGGTGTGTTGTACTTTTGAAATAATGACTTGCATGGGAAAATTTGTGTTCAACCAAGGCTAGAGTCACGTCGAGTTTCTTATTTGACTAATTACTATTTCCTTTTCTGCATGATAGTTAATGATTGAAAAGGAACTCATTCTTCTTTAGTTTAACTGGTGGTGCAGAAGAGAACTTCGGAAAAAATCAAATTTAATTGAATGCTACACTTGACTAATTACTTGTAAGTGATCATTAATTCCACATTTTCGAGACTGAATCATGCTTACTATTATTTCGATGTAAAGAATTAAAGAGACGTTTTCCGATCTTATGATATGATAATTTTATTTTTATTTTTTTGGAAGTAATTTTCATTTCACTTCCTTCTGTAACAAGTAGTGTCATTGAGATTAATGAGATATTTAAATTAGATATTACTGTTTTTTATTGAATGACTTTTTTTCTGATAATTCTAAGGAAGATAACTTAAAATAATTGTTCTAGGTTAGCCTTGAAATTAACTTATCTTGACCGTAATAAGAAGACTGCTAATGTTGATTTTGAAACTTAGGAAACACCTGTTATAAAATATTTCAAAATACATCTAAACTATTATAAAAATTGATGTAACACATACCAATTTTTATGGGAGTCCTATGACTATTCCCCCGCCCTCCCCCAAAATTTTAAAGTGGATTATTTATGCTTTTATATATTTAGCTTGACTATTAAATCATTCAAAATGTAGAGAGTGATGTTATCGGTAGAATAGCGGTAGTAGAGTCATTAAAGGTCATTAAATTGTGTCAATATTACAATTATTATATTTAGATAATTATCATAATTAGATAAGTATTATTAGTAGCTAAAGAATCATGGTACGATTAGAATACCATAATTAAGCAGTATAGTTATGGTAGGAGATCACTCCAAAATCTAACATCTACCAATTAAGGTTACCAGAAAAGCTTATAAAATCCCAGAGGGATCAAAGGAAAAGGTACGTTCAATTAACTACTCTCAAATATTATTGGAATTTCTTCCCAGTTTAATACCTACTTAAGTATCGGAGAATTGCCCCGGGGATCACCCTGGGGTCTTTGTTCTGCAGGTACATTGTTTGGAGTCACTACGATCTGTGTTCATAAAAAAGATTCGTCCACAGTCAGGTAAGTGTTGGTCTTTTCTTATTTATCAAAGATCACGAGTCATGGAATGACTAGTGGGTTGCTGATATGACTGTTGATTATACGAGTTGAGAAGACTCAAACCTCGAGTCGGAGTTCACTACTCCACGACTCGTGGAAAGGATGTCGACATTATTTTCGTCGTTTGTTTAGGATAGATTTTTAATTATTCTATAAATATACTACTTGGGTTTTATGAAAAAGGTTTGATACTTTGATATTGTTTTGAGTAATTTGAATTGTTGAGAATTCTACTTTAACAATGTTCTTGATTATATTTGAATGCTTTATTCCTTCTCCATCATTCTCTGATTTTACCACTTTGTGATTGTAAGTTTTATTATTTTGAATTCTATGCAAATTCTTAATATTATTACCATGATCATGAGTGGCTAAAACCACCACAACTAGGCTTTGTGGGAACCATGATAAATATGGTAAAGTATTCAGTATTCTAAATTGGTGTATATGTACATATTGTTATTCTCTTTGTTATGATTGTTTTTAACGGTTGCAAACATTAGAACTCGCCTTAAGTCTTACTTGCACAAAATAGATGTAGGAAATAGGAAAAGAGAATAAACAACAGAGATTTGAGCCACAAATCTTCATCTAATGACTTGAGTCATAACAGGAATAGTCAATTTGAAAATCATAAAACAAGGGTTAGTATGAAAAACACTCTGAGACTAAGAGGTGATGAGTGATAATCATCTAAAGAGTTGAGAGGCCTTTAGGTGAACCTAACTTGTCAGGTGTTACATGTTAAACATTGATTACTATTAGTAAACACCTAGGAATTTATGAAATCATGGGGATCGCAACTCTGGTGTTCTAAAATCACTGATAACACTTTAACTAACATTTGAAACTTGCAAACATTGCTTTATTTACTGCTTTAATTCCCTCGCTCGGAAGCAGCAACTACTAAGTTGACTTAACTTCTAATAGACGTGTTCTCTGCCAAATTCCCTGTGGGATTAACCCAACTTTTGTTGGGTTATATACTTGTCAACGACCGCTTTATATTTCTTAATTGAAGTCTAAATTTGGGCGCATTAGTATACGACAAGAAGACCCCATATCCCCATACATCTTCATCCTATGTATGGAAAGGCTCTCAAGAGACATAGATCAACAAGTGTTTGAAAAACTGGACTCCCATTACCACCTCTACTGGAGGGTCCAAATTATCCCACTTTTTTTTTTACAGATGATCTTGTTCTGATGACAAGGGCTAACATTCACAACTGCACCACCAAGTGTCTGAAAATTGGACTCCCATTACCACCACTACTGAAGGGCCCAAATTAACCTACCTCTTTTTTCCGGATGACCTTATTATGATGGTAAGGGCTAACATTCACAACTGCACCACCATTCACAAACACCCTTGCCTCCTTCAATGCTAGATTTGGGTAAAAAATAAACTATGGAAAGTCCAAAGTTATTTTCTCCAAGAATTGCTCCGAAATTGATGCTGACAGATGTTCCAGCTCCATCCAAATCAACAAGAGCAATCAATTCGGGAAATATCTTTTTAATAAAATATCACAAGAGATTTCCAGTACAATTTTATTAACTATCTTTTTAATGTATAAACATAAATAAACTTTAGGGAATAGTACTCTTTAATATTTAATTCATTGAATTCTTTCTGGGGTAATTGGTTGGCACAAAGAGGTATGATATGTTTTAACTATAGGTGAATTTGAGATTTAAAATTTATAAGTTATTATATTAAAAAAAAATTACACTTCATGCTTAACTACGATTTATAGCTAGAGATTCAAAAAATTACGATCTGTAGTCAATATAATTACAATTCAGTTGTATATTTAAATTAAAATAGCTAATTTCGACATATATGTATAATATTCACTTGTATATGTATATCGAAATTAGTAAAACATGTATGCTGAGATTCATTTTTTATATATATGTATACCGATTTTTGTGTTTATGTAGCTATGAATTGTAATTAGAAAATATAGCTATAAGGAGCAATTTTAGCAATCATGAAACTTTTTTTTCTAATAATTTAAGATTAATACTCAATAATAATTTAGGCTTACATTCACGAGTAAACAACGAAAAATACCTAACAAATGTTTTCGACAAAATTTATTAAATAGATATTGGAGATCTACGAAAATATTATTGACGAGTCAAATTTTGACAAATTCCGATGCGACATCCGTTAGAAATTCTGGTTTTTTTAGTAGTGAGTCAATTAATTACAAAAGATTCAAAAAACTTATTGCTTATACATTTACAAGGTCAGAGCAAGTACACGTGAATTCATAAGTTACACTATAAATTCACCTATAATTCTACATGGATGAAAATTCACCAATTACTGAAGGATCAAAAATGTTATTTAGATCCTAGTTATTTATTAAATTTATAAAAGTAAAAAGTTTTTAGGTTTACGAGAATTTAATTAGTTTCTCTTGAATGCATCTCTCTGCAGCTGTGATGTGAATTGAATTGTAAAGAGTAGTCATTTCTCCATATACTAAGAACCCTAATTCTGGAGCTATATCAGTTAATGCTTTTGAATGCAATATTGAATGAGCTTGGTGGGTTGAATTCAATTAATTTCTTCTTTCATCAAATTAGTTGATTATTAAATTCAGTGGTTGAATTCATTTTCTACGACATTTTAAGCAGATATTGGAATTGATATATATATGTACTCAATGTATTAAAAGTAATGCAAATCCGACAATATAACTTATATGTCCCTTTCGGGATGGTCTAGTTGGTTTGGAGAGCAGTTATCCATACGGGTGACCTGGGTTCAATTTCTCCTCAATATCTTGTGGGTCAAGCCTGTCACATAGAGTTTGCCTAGTGCGATTTACATCTCTTATGTGATTTGCAAGTTATTACATAGTGGAAAATTTATTCACTGCGCACAAAGGGTTCACCCGAAGGACAAGAATTGTGGCTCACAGGAAGAGTAGAGGTTGAAGCAAAAGCTTTACTGGATTTTCCTGAGGTTCCAAAAAAAATATATATATATACTATGACTAGCCATGTATATAGTTAACATGCATTAACTTACGTTGAGAATATTGTAACAGCGCTTCACCATGAAAAAATAATAGGAATTAGCGAAGAATATATCATATATAGTTAACACAAATTTATGTTGAGAACATTTACAGTGACCGCTTTGCCTTAGTAAAAAAGTTTCATCTTTGTCTGTCTTCAATACTTTGTGTGACAAACATATGCGGAACTGTCCATTCTACTTGTGTATTATAACTTCTAGTTCTTATCTCCTTTCTTTGCCCGTAAGTCTGCCACCTTGTCGAAGAAGCTCCCTGTATTAAAAAATTATATTAGTATAGATAGGATGATCATTCGTGATTAGTGAGGTAAGTACCTTGGAGTCAACATTGATTGTAAATGAGGTATCCATTTGAATATATGTATATATTTAACACAAACATATGTTGAGAATATTGTAACATCGCTTCACTATGAAAAAATAACAAGAATTAGCAATGAATAATTTATGTCGCTAATTCTATTTAATTACAAAGTTTTGATAAAATTATTTAAAAAAATTATACTGGTTCAGAACTATTAAAATACAATCGATAGATTATCAATAATTCCGTAGCCACTCTCTATTTTGTTTGTTGAAAATCATCGATGATCGTGTAACTATATGACTTTCATAAAAATATTTAAAAAAATTATGTATATATAACATATAGTGACTTTTTTATGTGTTTACTTTTGTATATTTTGAATTATTAACACCTCTTGAATTTTTCCTGTAAATCTGCTTGGCAATTTCTGAGAAATAATAATCAAAGCTTCAAATAACAAAAGTTTATTTGGCCATTTTTGCTCATAGTTGTGGTATATCAAGCTTGATAGCATCAAGCAAATTCTTATATCTTGATTAGTGACAAAGCCAGAATTTTCACTAAGACAGGAATATAGCTACATTAATCTAAGGGTGGTCATTGAACATTTTTCGTCAAAAAATTATATTATGTATATTAAAAATAATACTGTGCATATAGATCAAAAACAACTTTAAACAACTTTTTAGAGATATATATTAAAGTTTTGAACACATTTAGCAAAATTTGTAGATTCGCCACTGCACTAAGGGGATTTAAATTATGAAATAAACACAGGGAAAAGTCAAAGCCGTTCAATAACTAGTATATATACATAAGAATATAATTTTAACTATATACATAAAAAAGGTTACTTAGGAGTCATGGTACCTTATTTTTAGTGTCTGGTTCCCAGAGTTTTTAGGAGGTTTGTTGCTTCTTCTACTTTGAGTATACTATTATTTGGTAATAGATTTGCATCTGTTGTTATTTGTTGTTTGTTTACTTTGCATTTATCATTTTCATTATATTATGCCATTTTCAGATTGTATTGTCTTGAGTCCAGATTCTTCCGAAACAACCTCTCTATCTGACTCTTATGTAGTAGTATGGACTATATACACTCTACCCTTCTCAAACCCTACTTTGTGGAAATATACCGGGTATGTTGTTGTTGGACGGATAAAAGGCTACTTGATTCATATATAGATTTTTTCTTTGTATTTCATTAACTTTTTATATAGTTGTACTAAGCAGCTAATACTAATGAAATTTATTCTCAAACTAAGGCAAAATGAGTTGTCAAATTCAACAGTGCAACAGTAAATTTAACTCATATATACAATCTAAATCAATGAACATTTAAGATACAAGTACAATCATTTGAAAAAAAATAATAATTACTAACATATGTGTACAAGTACAATCATAGCAGATGAAATATTTGTTGGGACCCCATCTTTCAGATTTTGATATTCTAAATGTAGTAAGAATTGAATTTTGAAGAAAAGAGGATATAATATCTATTTTTAGAATGGCAAGCAAAGCTGGTGAAATATTAAATATTTATTCATATCGGACATTTATACATATAAAAAAAAGTTTGAAAAGAAAGTCCCAAAATAGTTCACTATTTTTGTGTTTAGAATCAATATCATCCATATTCTTTTATGTGGGGGCAAATATAGTCCATAATGTTTAATGAAGGAAATTAAATTCGATCACTCATGTGGGTCAATCCGGATTCTTATTAAATAATATACAATTATTTATATATTTAAATTAATAATTAATTAAAGATAAGAGTTATATATGTTGGAAAATAATTTGAAGAGTTGTGTCTCTTCAAGGTAGACAAAAAAATCCTTTCTTTACCAAAAACTCTCTTCTTCCTGTGAAAAACTTCAGTAGAAGATTTTTTTAGAATAAAAAGGTTATCTTCACAAAAATTGGACCAACTTTTGTAACACGTACGCGATTATAGACTGTAAACTTTTATAATATAATTTATCTATTGTATGTGATTACACTCTAGTGAAACAAATTTAATGATCTTCAAGACTATGTGTTTGATTAGATTCTTTAATTAAGTTGGTTCACTGTTGGTCACCTAAACTCAAAGTGTAATGTAACAATAAGAGTTTAGTATAATACATCAGTAAAAATTGAATGGTAGAAAAATTAAATAGTTCTGGATAAAGAAGTCTCCTCCTTAGATAAAGATGTCTTCGACACTATTTTCTCGGTAAGCAAATAGATTAAAAGTGCACATTAAGATGTACCAATAATTGAAAGGCCAAAAATCTTACTCTCTGTATTTTACTTTGTTCATCTGATTTTAATTTGACACAGATTAAATAATATGAAAGTAAGAAGGATTTTTGAATTTCGAGGTAGTAAAATGTACCGAAATGTTTTGAACCTTGTAATCTTAACATATCAAGTGAAAGTTAAAGTTAATGAATTGCCAAAAAAAGAAACAAATATTCTTTCTAAAAATGGACTAAAAAGAAAATAAGATAAACAAATTAAAACTGACCAAGTATTAACAAAAAAAAAAACTTGTATTGGAGAACAAGACAAGCTTTCAGGAGGAAAAAAATAAAAGGAAGTTCAAACACATTATTAGAGAAAACCTAAGCTGCGCCGACTCTCTACTTTTGATGTCATATCCGTGTCTGATTTTCCAAAAATATACTATTTTTGATGTATTCAATATGCACCCGTTGATATTTTTAAAAAAATCGAACAAGATAGGAAAAAACAGGTCCAAAAGTCCTATTAAAAGCCACTAAGAGTCTCTCTAATACACATTGGAAAAAGTGGATTAGTTTTGCTATAACCTCCATCAATAATTAAGTTCAATCCACTCACATACTTAGACTCGTGACTTGCAAATAAATAGCAGCTGCAGCAACATCCTCTGCCTCTAATTTTGCTCTTTCAAATTAGATAATTTCACAATTGCCTCATCCACTTTACTTTGATCAATTCCACCAACAAAATTAATCAACATTGGTGTAGCCACGACATGTGGTGTAATGCAATTTACTCGTATTCCATATTGTCCTGATTCGACGCACAAATTGTTCGCTAGCCCGATCACCGCGTGCTTGGACGAGGAGTAAGTGTGTGGCGATCTCCCGGCTACCATGGCTGTCATGCTCGCGGTAATGACAATAACACCTTTTTTAGCTGGAATCATCACGCGAGCTGTGTGTTTGGCGCCCAAGCGCGTTGATATCGAATACTTTCTTCAGGTTCTCATACTCCGTGATGGTAATTCCTGGAGAAAGATTTCCCATTATGCCTGCATTTAAAGGTGAAAATTAGATCATAAAAATATGATCGTACCAACTTGCTTGTTTACAACTCAATCCATCTTGACAGATAGAGTTCACAATAATCATTTTTTTAACTCCGATAATTGAAAAATAATCATTCACTGACAGATATAACTCCAGGCAAAGGAGATTCTATGTAATAAAAATTGGGCATATGAACTCATGCTCTTTCCGTTAAATTAATATTTTATGTATATATATTTTTAAAATTGATATAATATTATATGTTGGCATCGATGATATAACAAGGCTAAGTGATGCATTTGGTTGGTTCTAGAGTTATTAACCCAAAGGATTAATTTGTACTTTGTATATCTTTTCCTTTTTTTTTTCTTTTGATGTGCATCCATGTTGGAAAAATCCTAGATTCGCCTTTGACTCTAGGACACGAGTTTTTCACCTACAAAAATTTAAAATTTTATGACTGATTATTTTTGAATGACAACGAAGAAAAGGCCAGCGTGCTCTATCTCATCCTTCTTGATACACCCAAATTCAGCTCTGCTAAAGTTGGGCTGACTTGGCTCAATGCAGCCCAATTGAATAATGAAAAAATTTATTAGAATATTTAAATAATTTATAAAATATGTTATATATAAGTATAGGCAAAAAAGGAAAAAGTATTTACTAAATTTTTTTAATAATTAAATAAAAAAAAAGATAAACTAAAACTTGGTAAAAGTTTAAACTAGTTGTATAATTCATTATAAAGCCCATCTTGATCCGGTCTATTGCAACCCAACTACTTCTAGATAAAATTATATTTATATATATATGATGAAATTAACTGCTTTATTTATATATGTATTTTGAAAGGATTGTAATTATTTAGAACTATAGTTATAGATTATAATTGAGGACTAATATTTATTATGAAATTGACCTATTTATCGACTCGGTCCATTTTAATCCGATTCATAATTCGCCACATATACCTGCATTGTTGTACATTATGTCAATCTTCCCATGCTTTGACACTGCAAAGTCTATGACCTTTTCAACTTGTGTTTCATTGGTGACATCGCAATGGACGTACGAGATGTGTTCTTGGCCTAACTCATTGCAAAGTGAATGGCCAAGATCATCTTGAACATCAACAATTACAACATTAGCACCATTGTGGGGATTTTTGCAGTGGTAGCACCAATTCCACTTGCACCTCCACTAAGGCTACATAATCAGTACCGGGTCGAGACGGATCGGAATAAATCGGTACCAAATTAAATCTGGGTTGTTCCAATCCGGATAATACCGGTACCAGTACAATCCGGTCCTAGATAATGGGGACGAAACTCCGGTCCCGTTCTGTACTGTGATGATTTTTTTAAAAATTTTAATTTATTAAATATTTTTATTTTATGATTATTATACGAATAACTTGTAAATTTTTTTTCAATTAA
>JBDJHY010000001.1:414881-428201 GCA_039654485.1 Withania somnifera | reverse complement strand
ACTTTATAATATACAATCAGGGGTAGTATAATAATTTAGACATATAGTATAATTGGTTATCAATTAACTCATAACTCAATATTAAAAAATCATTTACATAATAACTCAATAACAATAAATAAATAAAAAAAATTATTTAATTTATTGATTAAATTAATTTTTATACACCAAACATTTGTGATCCATAAAAGTGAGAAAATTTAAAACGTGTTAAAATTTGTATAGCAATATCCACAATAATAAAATATTCTGAAATTAACCACTACCATATTATAAAAAAAATAATAGATAAAAAAAAAACATATTATATAAGTTTAAGATATAAATGGACAGCCACCCAAGAGTTGGTGGATTCTATCTTTTGAGCTTTTTTAACTCTTTTGCACGTGAAAGCTGTGTATGACCAACTTGTTAGTATAGTGACATTAAACCAATTTAATATTCTTTTTCAATTTGTTGCTTGGAAGGAATCATATTTGTTATAAGATGATCCAAGTATGTTTAGATTGATACATTAGTGACTTATCGAACCAATAAAAGTTGAAGATAGAACTAATTTTCTCTTGTTGGTTCATCTCGTCAAGCTATTATAAAAAAATCTAGCGGAAAGGTTAATGTTATAAACACCTATTATTTTGATGATTTCTTCTCATATGATGGACAAAGACATGTGACTGATGAGAGTAACAAATATCTCATGAAATTAGTCCAAATGACCAACGCGATTATAAAAAAAAAAAACTACCGATAAGAGGACAAACCTCCATCGATCGAATGATAACAATTTATAGTTGCTACAAGACTCCCATCCTTATTTCTTGTTTATTTATAGTTCCTAAAACCCAAAAAAAATTTAGAACTATTCCCAAAACACACAATTATAAAAACTATAAGTAACCGTGCAATGACTATATAATATTAATATATACTTGTGAAACACAATGTACCAAAATAAATAGTTACAAAGTGAAGTCATTTGGATGGAAGAATTCCATACAAAGAGAATTTAAGTACAACAAAAGACCAAACCAATTGGATACACTAGGATGTCTAGCTAAGAGCTAAACCAAGTTGATATTACAATAAGAAACAACAAAACTTGAGAGCTACACGTATTTTAACTTGCTCAATGAAATAGATTATGCTTCACTGATTTACGGCGTTAAGCAGGCCTTCCAAGAGATCATAGCTAGGTCTCCTTACCGGCTAACAGAGGACTAGTAACGACACAGGAAGTTGCAGAGAAGCCAACTCCATTAGACTCGGGGGTGGAGCACTGAGGCGAGTTCTTGCTGAGGCTATATGGTGCTAAGTTCATCACCCTGCAAACATGATCAGCACTTTAATCACAACACTTCTTACGAATATCCAATAGATGGAGATGCAGTTATGTGTCTCAAATATATGACTGAAAACAAAATCTAGCAAATGCCAGATAGCTATAAGCCATATTTGCAATGGCCAATGACAATCATAAAGAATAATTAACTTTGCAGAAAGAGTGATCTTTTCTACTAACTCATAAACTTGCATTCAGATTAATAATTACTAGAAATCTATGCCGAGAGAGCTAGCACATGATAGCTATTCAGCAAAAGCATGCTAAAACTAAAGCCTAAAAGAAAAACAAGAACTCGAAACAAGAGACATTTAGCAGTTTACCTTTCCTTCCGCTTCTCCAAAAACCGAGCCAGAGATGCTTTCCTAGCTTGTGGAACCGCTGCACAAAATGTAAATGATAAGAAGCAACAAAGACTTGGCAAAATAAATCATGTTGAAACTAAAAAGATTTTCTTCAATGACTGCTAAAGATTTCAAGAAAGTAGTTACTTCTACTTTGAGCAGCATAATTAGCTATTATAATAAGTGGAATAGAAAGAAGAATTAAGTTCTGAGTTTCAGAGGGTAAGCTTTTACGCCATGAGTATATTCTGAGTTTACAGTCCGGCAGGTCATACCTGCTGGCATTATGGTAGTCGCCCCAACAGGTCCTAGTGATGTCACAATCTTTGGAGTCTCCGATGTGCCAAGGGGAGAGACTGAAATGTTCGTAGGTTTAGATATCTTCAAGTCATCTTTGTTTCCATGACTGCCATCACATTGACCAATAGGATGGGAAGAAACAGACATAGGGCTGGAAAGACCCGAGACAGGCAGCATGTTTGGTGTTTGGTTCACACACGCCCCATCTGCAGCAGCAGGTTTGGATGCAGACGCCTGAAGCTGAAATCTTGGTTGCATCACATTAGGAGGAGCGCAACCAGTTCCAGCCAAAAACATAATAGCCTGTGCCTGCGTAACATGCCAGGCAAATATAAACCTTAGAGAAACTTCTTACCTCATTGCATCATCTACTTTCCTTTCTGGATTAACGATAGCCTCTAATTATATCAGTTTGTGTGCATGTGAGAGAGAAAGAGGGTACCTTCTCAGGGGAGATATCATCGAAGACATTGACCGTACCACCATAGAAGATGGTCAGTTGAGCAGGTGCTGCAGAACCTTTGGAACTAAACCTGCAAAATAAGTAAAACATTTTAGACAGAGTTCAGCTTCTCTCTCATTCCGCTCAGGCTTTCTCAGCTAAGTTTTCTTATATGTTTTCCAATTAATAGTATGTCAAGCAACTGAGTAACAGTCATCATTGATATTAACTGCATATTGAAGTGCTCATTATACCTACCGTATACGACCTCCATAACAATATATGCAGTCTGTTTTGTGTGCACAAAATGGTGAACTTACCAAGGTTCAGCTGTCCCAGCCACAGAGCCACGTGATGGAAGCATTGAATGAGGAGCTGTAACAGGAATTCCACCAAGAACTTGCTTCATCGTTGCAGCTGCAGATTGCTGACCAGTACCACCAAAATGAGTCTTGTAGGAGGGATTGCTCATGTTAAATGGAAGTATCTTAACATCATGGGGAAGATGCATTGCATGCACATTCTGTTGCAGATTATAAGGTGTCAAGCTTAAAAAATGTTCCTTTTCATCCGTGGCGATCTATTTTTTCTTCCCAAATGGATTTAAGAATGGTGTAATTCATTTCGAAAAGAATCCATAGACAATAAAAGCAAGAGATTGTTGGCAATTCATTGTGATTGGTTACCATTTCGGGGTATAATTTCGTAAATGAAGGACTCAGGAAGTCAAGAAAACTGATAGGTGGAAGCTACTTTATGGTTAACCTTCCTTATGTGACTTGACCTAAAACTTCAGCAAAGCATTAATAACAAATAGCTTCAGTAAAACACACAGCAAATTTGAGTCTTCTGTTTTTACGTCATATATAAACTAACTTTGTGCAATTATAGGGACAGACAAACCTGGAGTTCATCAGACTGACGTTTGAGACCAGTATCGACTCCATCTGTGGTAGATATAGCTTTGAAGGTGTTTTCATCTTGAGCAGAGTTAAAAGACATGAAATGAGGTACACCAACCTTGCTTGACAATGACCAGTGAAGGCCTGATATAAACAAGAATCATTTTAACCTAATACATACAAGCAATAACAAAAACAGGCCATAGAGCTATGATGTTTTGTATGGGTTTGGCCGAACCTAGTAATTTTAATCCAAATCCTATATTTTTATTAGGAAATCCACAAAATATGTACAGAAAATAAATTCAGAACCCAATTACAGACACTTGATGCAGTTATCCTAGAATTTAGAACCCATAAAGTTCAAATCTTGGCTCCCCTACAACATGACAGAAGGAAATCTTTCATTTTGTCCAATTCAAACAACGATACTTAAGAGTTTCTTCTTTTAGATTAACTGAGCAAACACTAACTACCAAAAGCAAAATTCAGTAAGAACTTCTTAGGCCATAATTACCTATTTCATAACAGAAAATGGACCAAACCAACAATCATCCTCCTAAGCTCCCTTTTGGACAAAACTTTTGAAGTTGAAGCTTGAAACTTGAAAATTTGAAATTTTGATGTTCTGATTTTTGGACAAGAGTTTTACTTGAATTTTTTTTTTTGAAGTTTTGTGAGTGGAAGTCTCAGAAACCCAAAAACTGATCTACGCCGGTTTTTGGAACTTGAAGATCATATTTCAAAATCTGATCAAATTTCATGGTGAAAGACATATTTGAAGATAAATTTTCAGAAACTACTCGCAAAATCTATGACCAAACACTAGCTCAACTTCCTTATTTATTCTTCTACCAAAAGGATCTTTAGTCATAAGCTTTGTACTTCAAAGTTCTGAGAAATTTAACAAATTACTATATTAAGGAGTCAAAATTTTCTTTTTAGCAAATTGAAAATCCAAGGCAAACTTTCCATGGGGAAGTTGAATATTAAACAGGAAAACCAACTCACCAAGCAACAACAAAGAAATATAAAACTTAAACAGCACCAAAATACCTATTTAGCCAACACATTCATACATATAGCCAAAAATAAATCTAAAGAACAATCATGGCATTACAGAACTTAACAAAGTAAATAATATTTCTTTAGCTGAAAAACAATTAAAAGATCATTCTTTTATGCTCGCAATAAAGCCAAAAGTTCACAACTAAAGAACACCAGTGCATTAAAGAGCTTAACAAATTACAAAATTGTTAGTTAGCTGAAAATTTGAAGGCAACCCACCTTACCAAAACACATAGTCAAACCAAAAGAACAACTTAAGATCAGATTTGTATGCTCACAACAAAACCAAAAAGAAGAGTTAAATTCACAATTTTGGTCAAAGAAAACAAAACAGAGTCTTTGCAGCTTTCAACAGGTTCTTCCTTGACTACAACTAGAGAATCTTTAATATTCAGTCCCATGAAGTCCCTCTCCATCCCTAACAATTTCCAACAAAACACCTAAAAATCACTTTTTCGAGAAACACCCAAAATTCAAACTTTCAAGCAAAACCAAATTTTCAAGAAACACTCCAAAAAACAAACCTCCAAGCAAAATTCAAATTTTCAAGAAACACCCAAAAATCAAATTTTCAAGCAAAATTCAAACTTTCAAAAAATACCCAAAACTCAGATTTTCAAGAAACACTCAAAATAAAACTTTCAAGCAAAATTCAAATTGCCAAGAAACACCCAAAATTCAAATTTTCAAGAACTTTTGAGGCACACAAGAAGCAGATCAAACTCACCAAAAGTGAAAAACAGCAAACCTCAGAAACACAAGATTAAAGCAGAGGAAAGAGAAAAAGAGAATGAAAGAGAAATATGATACTAAATGCTTCGAACTGCAGCAAATAGATGCAAATATAGTTGATGGGCTTTTTCTCTTTTTTTTTTTTTTTTTTTCCTTTTTTTTCTTAAATACTTTTGTTTTCTTCCGGTGGGTTTAATCAACGGTTTTTTTCCTATTTGTTTCATGGGGTGCGTATGCACTTCAAAAACATATACATTTTCTATTTTTCTAATTGAGTCTGAAAAGTATAAAACATACCATAAATTTTTATATGAGATTAAAAAAAATTATTTTTATTATATTTTTATCTTGATTTGAGAGTTTTTTAGAAATAATTTTTTTATTTAACTCTTAGATAATGGTATAAATGTATATATTTTATTCTCTCCAAAATTTAGTATGTGAAAATATACTAAGTATATTGCTATTATATGATTCTGTATAAAAAAATATATGTAAATTTTTTTATTTATGAATAAAATTTATTTTTAATAGATATTCGACAAAAATATAATGAATTTGAGAGTTTATAGAAAAAACAGATTTTGTTCACTTCTCTTCATATTTTTCAATTATTAGTATTTTTAGTTTACATGTCAAAAAAATTAATCAATATTCAAAATTAAGTATAAAATTAATATTACAATCCAGTCTATCTTAAATAACAAATAACATCCAAACTCCAAGGGCAGGATACTACAAATATTACACTACGATTACTAGCACGAATAATTAATAAATAAAATAAAGCACCCCTCCGTATAAACAAGGACGCACTCCTTCCTACTAATCTCCTACCTTAATTTGCGTCCTCTACACCTTCATATCTAGAGTCACGTCCTCAGTAAGATGTAACTTTTTCATGTTATATCTAATTGTCTCCCTTCAATACCTCGTTGATCTACCTCTATTTCGCTTGAATTCACCCATAGCCGATCTCTCACACCTGCGCACTGGCATCAGTGTCATTCCTCATCACATATCTGAATCATCTTAACCTTACTTTTCTCATTTTTTCTTTCACCTAAGTCACTTTCACCTTATCTTGGATAATTTCATTTTTAATTCTATCTTTCCAAGTAACTCCATACATCTATACTAGCATTAGTATATCCGACACCTTCATATTTTGAATGTGAGAGTTTATAAATTTTTCTTTGAAGTTAGGAGATACCTTCTTATCACACAAGATTTTCGATACAAACCTTCACTTCACCCATCTTACACCAGTATGATAAGTGGCACCCTTGTCAATCTTTTCATTTTCTGAATCATATATCCAAGATATTTAAAATTGTTCCTCTTCTAACGGGCTTGCGTATCAAGTTTCACTAACACATCAGGCTCATGTGTCAGATCACTAAACTTGCACTCCAAATATTTCATCTTGATCTTGCTCAATTTAAATCCTTTGGATTCTAGGGCCTTTTTCTAAACCTCTAAACTTAGCATTGACTCCTTCGTGAGTCTCATCAACCATAACAATGTCATCCACAAATAACCCTTTCTGGCATCATCCCATTCCTCGGATTCACAGAGATTTAACGCGTCAATACATCAAATCATCAAGACAAATAGAAATGGACTTAGAGTCGATCTTCAGTGCAGCCCATCTATTTTATCCATTGAAAGACAATTCATACAAATTAGTAAATTATCCATTAATTGTTCACTCCACAAGTGTTATTTGACATCTATTTTAATATAGTGGACAAATAAAAATAAACAAAAAGTATTATATACTAAAATTTTATTTTTTAAAAACACAATTTGATATACTAAAATTTATGTTACGTTAGGAGTTCGAAGAAAAATCAAGCCAAAAAAATATTGTTAATAATTTTACATTTTTATAAGATATTATTTTTCGCTCAAATTCATAATTTCGTGATTACGTAACAATAACTTTATCAGTTATATTAAGCCTCTTGTTTATATAGTATACATTTTATATCATTTTATGTGGTATCCTTTGACTTGATAACATAAAGACTTTTTTTTTTAAATTTGTGGTCTAAACCACTTCTTATATACTTGTGTAGCTATAAATTACTTCATTAGAGAAAAAAGAAGAAATTTAAAATTAAATTATTTCTAATTATAGTAAAGGAATAATTTTTTTTTTAAATAAACTAAAAAATAAAAATATATCATATAAAATAAAATAAAAGAAATAATTAAAAATTTCACACACTAACACAATTGGTACAATATACTCCATTCATCTCAAAGTATTTATGATCGTTTTTAAATTAAAAATAATTCTATTAAATTATTGTTGTTTTAGAAGTTCAAAATAAAATTATTTTTTTTATATATATTTTATCTTTACACAAAAAGAGTAATCCTTTAAAAATAACTACTATCAAACAGTACCATTATCATCCATACGCTAAAATATAGAAAATAACCAAGGGTATTCTTGACATTTGAGGTTGGAATACTTTCTAATGTGATGCTAAATAAAGTGTGGGGTTTGGGTGGCGTGGGGTGGTGGGTTTGCGTAGGTGTGGAGTAGTGGGGGTGGGATGATAGGGTTGGGGGTTTACCCACGTGCCAGGATTTAGATAAACACATGTTACCAAATATCATTCTCTCTAAATGTTCTGTAGTACCACAAAAGCATGTTCTGTTATCCACTCACATGTCGACACCTGTCCACCTTCATTATCAATATGAGTCGATCTTATTTTTATCTTATTAAAATAAAAAAATTATTTTTTTTATAAATAATTGATTCATTAAGAATGATCAAATAAACATTTTTTCGGTAAAAAAATTATATTATATATATATATGTCAAATTTTAATTTACGACTTTTTACATAGTAGTTTAAATAAATTTATTATTTTTAAAATAATACTAAACTAATATTACTTATTAAAATAATTTAGAAAGGAGCTGAAAATATACTACGACTTATCAAAAAGAGTAAATTAATAACTTAATTCTTTATACAAGGACGATTAACTACTTTTTACATAATAATTAATAATTTTGTTGCTTTTAAGATAATATTGAACTAACATTACTTATTAAAATAATCTAAAAAAGAACTGAAAACACACCACAGCTCATCAAAAAAAGTAAATTAATAACTTAATTCTTTAATACAAGGACGGTTAACTACTTTTTACATAATAATAAATAAATTTATTATTTTCGAAATAATACTGAACTGATGTTACTTATTAAAATATTTTAAAAAGGAGTTGAAAATACACTACAGCTCATCGAAAAGAGTAAATTAATAACTTAATTGTTTAATACAAGGACAGTTAACTACTTTTTACATAACAGTTAATAAGTTTGTAATTTTTGAAATAATATTGTAAAATAATCTAGAAACGTACAACATAAGAATCTACGGAAAATATAATAAAAAGGTTTAGCAATTTTCAAACAAATTTTATGTTTCTTTTCATTAAAAAAAATTAAATAAAATCTAAAATTAATTATTTAATTTAAATTTAACAAGTAAATCCTAAAAAAAAAAAATTGTAGCTCTACCAGAAGCAAAAAAGGCTCCACAAAGAAACTTTAGAAAAACTTTATGTGATTCTACTATCTATTCTTCGTGTCTTGTGTTGGTATTGTCACTCGATATTAATGAAAGCTTGAAGCGTAAACGTAATTTTGTTCTAGATAAATTCTCTCCACCCGCTTTTGTTCGATTCATTTACTCCATACTAAATTAAACATGAACCAATCAAACCTAAATATTACACAATTTGATTTAAATTTTTTTTGTAGACTTATTCATAAAAGGGATTCAATTATTAATGTTACACAGTTTGATTTTAAAATTTGGTGTAGCCATGCTTTTAAAAGAAAATTACTTTTGAAATTGTTGAAGACCCTTGATGACATCTTTGGCTCTGCTACTGCGCTCGACTTAAAATGAACCGTGCTGAAAACAAGCATGAGGATTTGCATACTCAATTATTTAGGATATTAGTTCATATTTCGAAATGCTCATTAAGGTTATTGTATTCTTTACATCACAGATTATTTATCCTGAGTTTTAAATTATTTGTAGTCTTCAAATATTATCAGTATATCAAATTAAAAAAAATATATATTTTAAAATATGAATAAAAATAAGGAGAAACAGTGAAATGTGTGGAGAAGCTACTTTTTAAGGTTGCTCTTTCAAACGAGAAAGGAGTAGAAGCTATTCTACCTCACTCCAACCATAGAGCTCCTTGGGAGAATCAGCTACAACTGCTTTAAAAGAAATAGTTCTCACTTTTAATCTTTCTCCTATTTTTTTTTAGTAACATAATGTAAAAAATATTATCGAATGCATGCTAAATTTTTCATTTTACCTTAGGTATATTTTTCAAAAATATTATACACCATTAGATCAAATTCCGATTATCTTTTGATTGGGGTAGAAATGTTTTTCTTTTTTTTTAAAAAAAAAAATGTGTTCCCGCAACACATGAACGTATTCCTAAATTATTTCTCAAGATCTAATATTAAATGAATATTTTTAAAAATACCTAAACAATTGCAAAAAATAGCAACTTTGTAGGATTCCTGTAACTCCCCTCGACTTTTTTTAAGTAAATTATTTATGCTTTTATCTATCACTAGATCACTTAAAATTATCTAATCTCAAATTTTGATTCATCCAATAATATTATTCTCTAATTTTTATTGAGTTATTTTATCTCTTTATATGATTTGATGTGGTTTTTTCTTACCGTCGAGGGTTTATAAAAACATTTATGTTTTTTATAGTAGAAATAAATTTATTTATTTTATGCTTTCTAAATTTCATTTATAAAATTATATCGAGATGTTCATCATCGTTGTTGTTGTCACATCAGGAGCTACCTTTAAAACAATAAGAAGTTTCGGTGGCTTCTTCTTGAGATATTATTGTTTGGGCCTTGGGGTAGGGAATAATGAGGGATATTTCAGAATTATTTTTTTGAATAAAATTTATATTGTGCTTAGTAGACAACAAAATGTATCTCATAATATGTTATCTACTAAACACAATATAAATTTTATTCGATACTTGAGCCTAAGATATATCCACTTACCTTATTCAGTAAAGAATTATTTTATACCACTTTTCATATGATATAAATTAATTCAGAAATTATAATACTGCAATAATATAGTTTATGTACCAAACGATGAGGGATTGATATAATTACCGTTAAATGTTGTTGTGGAGTGATAAGTACTCTCTCATCCTTAACATGAGATCTTCGAGTCCTTAATATGAAATCTCCTTTTGTGTGAGGAGCCCTTTACCTCAATAGTGGGACATCCTAATGCAGATTAGTCGGTTTTTAATAAAAGTGTCGGACTTCGAATAAGAAAATATAAAAAGGATTGATATAGTATAGTTAGTTATCTTTGTGGAGAGTTTTTGAAATTGAATCAACATGAATATGAGTTGGATTTTAGTCGCATTAAGCTAATTACTCCCATTTTCATAAGCACTAATCTAAGCCAAGTTTGCACAATTTCTGTTGATGTTTATAATAACAGTTTGTTAAAGATTGAAATAATCAACTGTGTGAAAGTTAACAAAATAAACATCAATAAATAATATTATATATATATATATATAAAAATTTATTTATTTATTTGATTAACAAAAAAATATATATATGAATAGTACTGAAAAAATAATCTATAATTAAAGAAAAAGGCAAAAGGCTCAAAAGAAGCAAAGTTCATTGCATTACCATAAATCCATAATGCAATCACACATTTAACAAATCTTTTATGTCCTCTTTATTTATTTATTTTTTCAAGAAGTTTCTTTTGGTTAGAAATTGGGTGGCACCAAATTCTAGTGTATTATATAATTAATGATAAAACCATGTGCTTAAGCCCTTCTAAATTACATTTATTGTCTTTTTGAATTTGGGGTGGGTTGATCAATGGAAAACTTGAGAAATCGATAATTTTGAGTTGACTTTTATATATGTATTTATATAGCATAAAATACATAATTAATTATATATTTTTATAAATATTTATATTTTATTTTATTATTTTTAATTATGTATCGTAATCCTCCATATGTATTTGGAGGGTTTTTTGAGTTACGTATCGTATTCAAGTTATGATAAGTGATCTTTTGTATGTATCTAGAGATTTTTTTTGAATTATGTATGACATTCAAGTTATATATCGCGATTGTTTGTATATATATATATATTGGAATGGAAGGGTTTCTTGAGTTATGCATCACATCAAAATTATATATCGTGATCTTTATATGTATCACGACCCTTTACATATATCATGAATAAAAAATAATATAAAATATTGTTTAAGAATTTGTAATATAAAAAGGAATTGACTGTTGTATTAACTTATTTTACGTAGTTTATGTATACTCTGATCCTCTGGATTTTTCTATGTTCTATCGTCTGTTACTCTTAACTTATTCCAATAAAATAATTTCACTATTTTAATAAATATATACTTTAAAATAAGGAACATGGCGTTTGGTGGTATGAAAGTTGAGCTTTACACGCAATTTATGGAAAGAATTGATTAGTTATGCCTAGCTAAATAATTATTTCTTCACGTGTTGGTCAAACAATAAAATAACAATTTTAAATCTTTTCTTGAAAAATTACTTACTTAATTATTATATTTATAATTTATTTTATTATTTTTTAAAAATTACAAAATATGTCACTTTTGTTTTTGCAATACATATTTTGAGTGACTCGTGATACATCACATGTATCGTGACTACACGTTGTTGTTTGTCTAACTATGTATCTTGAGGGTTAGTTGAGTTATGTATCGCGATCCTCCGTATGTACAACAACAACAATATACTAAGTATATTCCCACAAAATATAGCGTCTAGAAAAGGTAGAATGTACGTAATTCATACTATTACCTCATAAGATCCTCTATATATATTTGAATATTTTTTGAGTTATCTATCGCGATTCTTTGTATCGAGCATAAAAACATGATAGTATGAAATATAATTTTAAAACTAGTAATATAATGAATAATTGATTCTTATAATAATAAACTTTATACAATATATTTTTATTTTTTTTCATGTAAATAATAGCAAAAACGAATTATAAGGATTGAGGTATTATCAAAACACCAAAAAAACTAATATTATTTATCATACAAGTGTTAATAGTGCTAGACAATTGAAGTGCTGTGTTTATTTTTCTTTTATTAAAAAATAAATCTTTTGGTTCCTCAACTTTATTAATATTCCTTTCGTTTCATTTGATTTAGAATACAAAAAAAAAAAAATACTTTTTAAATTTAAAATTAAAAAAATTATAAAAAAATATTTTAATAATTTTCACCTAACATAGCTTGGAGACATCACATAGCTAGATTTATAGTGTATATTCATTAAATTTATGCTAAGCCATAATGGTGAATAGTGATTGGAGTTATTATTTTCATTAAAGGATTATGTATTAATTATATATTAAAAAATAATATTTATATCTATAATATAATTTTTTAACGAAATAAATCACCCAATCTAACTCCTTTTCGTCTCCTAGCTCCTTATTTAAGTGTATTTCTTATTAATACCTTTATCTTTAATATTTCTCGACAAATCAAATTTCAAATAAGCAAGGGTCGTTGATTGACTGTTCACGGCTCATATGTGATATTGTATCTATACGTTTTTGCATATTATAAATTTTCTATTGCTTATATGAATTTTACATACTATTCTACTTTATTTATGTCTATCTCATTTCAATAATAAATATTTTATCCTTAAAAATGATTTAGGATTTTTCTGATTCGTATACTTAAAGTATAAATATATTTTTGAGCTGACGGAAAAACAGCTATTATACTTCCACGAGGTGGTGGTAAGGTTTATGTATCTCTCTCCAAATCCCACTTATAGGATTTCAATAGGTATGTTGTTACTGTTGTTGTTGTTGTATATATATAATATAGGAAAAATATTTGAAACATACCTAAATTATTCCGAAAATTGTTGTAACATATATCAACTTTCTGGGTGCCTAGTCCTATGACCCCTACAAACTATTTTTAAGTGGATTACTATTGCATTTATTTACTTAGCTGGACCATAAAGTAAACACATATATAAGCAACTACTTGAAAACACAGATCAAAAGTGAAAAATATGAAAAATTGAAATA
>JBDJHY010000001.1:337514-349965 GCA_039654485.1 Withania somnifera | reverse complement strand
ACAACTTAATATATATATATATATATATATATATAAAAATCCAGATATCTAAAAATAATAGTATAATTTTCTACTGAAAGGGGTTTGGTCGAACCCGTTACTTCAATGTGGCTCAGACATTGCCAAGGGCGAATCTACAGGGGCCGACCAAATTCTAATATATATATATATTTTTTGAACCTCCTAAATAGAAGAATAAATTTTAACTTAGTGGTGAGAGGTTCTAAATTCACTATAGGTTTCAAATATTTTTATTTTTCTAACCTCCTTAGTAAAAAATTTAAATCCGTTACTGATCACTCCAGGACAACATTAAACACATCTCACTATAAAAATTATGTAAACTTGTCATCTTACTGTATTGAAAAATAAAAAAGTTAGAAAGAAGTTAACCAGTGGCAAAGAGAACCATAAGCAAGAGAAACACAGTTGCAAGCAAACACATCGAGGGCCTCATCATGAAAGAACAAAGAGAGAGTGATGTAGATAAAGAAAAAGGGGATGAAGGTAATTGTGAGGAGCATATATGGTAGGTATAGGGTTATATATAGGAGTTTTTTCATGATAGGTGCTTTAAATGTGAGTTGAATGAGTGTTTGAGAGGAGAGAAACACTAGAAATATCTTAGGTACTTCCTTTTTTTATTTGGAATACAGTTTTGAAGTTCAATTAAATTTAAATTTCTGTTAAAACGTCCCAATATTAAGAGGTAAAACACTTCTTAGGCGACTCTATACTCATGGGACTCGAACTCAAGACAATTAATTAAGGATGAAGGATTACTTACCACTCCACCACAATCCTTACTAGTAATATCATAGGTATATTATTACATGATCTTGGTGACACATATTGCGTGAGTTAGAATTTTTAGTTTATCAATTTTAAATCATAACTTTTTAGTTTTATTAGATTTTTAAATAGATTCATTATATTTTCATGTATTAAATAATTTTTTTTATATGAAGTCACGAATACACTGTGAGCTAATAGAAAACTTGAGATTTTTGTAATTTTGAAAAACTTTTGTAATTTTATGTAATTATTGACTCTAAGATTGGTATTTGATTAATTTTTCCTTTTAATAATATGTTTGATCAAGTTTTTAAAACGTAAAAAAATATTTATTTCAGAGAGCTAAAATGTGAGGATAAAGAAAAAGAATATTAACTTAATATTTTTGCATGATTTAATTCACAAAGTAGTCTGCAAATGTATATTTTTTATATATTTAAATGTGCGCATATATTATGTATATGAGTTTTGTATATTTTGAGCTAGCTCTAATAAATAAGTTTGGTCCAAAGGATAACATTGAGAGAACCTAAAAAGAAATATTACTAAGTAATTTTAAATAGTAGCAAAAATTATTCTTCAGAAATTAAAAAAGTAGCTTTTTAATATCTCGGAGCTTTGTGCATAATCTATCAAGAATTTAATAATTTAATTTTTTTATAATTTAAAATTTATAAACTCAAAATTCTAGTTTCGCTTCTAGTTGAGATAGACATAATGAAATTTTAAAAATAATATAAAGATTAAGCTAAAGTTATTGAGTTTTACTGAATTCATACTATAAATCCAACACAAATTGATAAAAATAATGGTATATAACAAATTTAATTAATGTACTCCATCCAAATAAATCGCGACCTATGAAACAAACAATAAGGTGTGCGCACCACTCGCCAAAGCTATAAAAAAAAATTTTAGACCATCCGCTCATCTTTTTTGGCATTTTAACTTATTTTTGTAATCTATTTTTTTTAATAATAAAATACGTTCTTATTTTATCATCTAACTTGATAAAATAATTAATCGTTATTATTCTAAAATTAATCTGTTCAGTAATCACCTATTCATCATCTAAATGATGTTAAGATTCGATGTTTTCCATTGATTATACAATGACAACCAATTAAAGTATTAAACACGTTATGCAACTTTCGAAAAAATATTTTTATAGTCAACAGAATGAAATTAAAAAAAAATAAAAAAAAAATAGAAAGTTTTAAAAGTTGTTGTCTTGAGAATCAACTGAACTGCTTTATACCTTAACCAAGAAATCAAATTTTGTACACATTTAGAGTTTAGTGGTTACCATGAAAGAGAGTGATAATATCATTATTTAATAAAGGAAATTACAAGTAAATTATTCAAACTTTATGCATTGTTATTTTTTTTTATCGATTAAATTTGTATTAAAGTATAAAGAGAGGTATTTTAGAACTTAAAACATAACATGAGAGTTATATTTGGTTAAAAAGTATAATGAAAAGTATATATAAATTATTTTTAATAGTGTGAAAATATATTTTTAATTAAAAATATAATAATTATAATATATTTTAATTATTTTCAATAATATATGATATATTTGAAGAAAAATAATGGGGGGTCCCCACACGCCCCTTAAAATCAAATCATTTATGGTATTGAGTTAAAACATTATCAATTATTTGTTTCCATCTGCTTTCTTCTCCATTATTGATCAACTTCTAACATCATCGTACTATTTTGTTTCACACACAAAAAAGATTCATTAGCACTCAAGATTATCTACTCAGCTAAAAAACACCATAGCAGAATTTTCTTGTATATAAAAAAAAAAGATTGAATTTTTAAGGGGTAGATGGACTCAAAGTTATTAAGTTTAATGACCCATCAATCATTTTTCAGAGCTGTTGGATGTGGAGACTTTGGGTCTCTGAAAATTATTATCAAGAATGAAGGATTGGATCCATTTTCTTTGTTGAGTTTACAGAATGATGCAGGGGAAACTGCTTTGTATATTGCTGCTGCAAATAATTATGAGGAGATTGTGAGTTATTTGCTTGGTTTTTGTGATTTGGAGAGTGCTTTGATTAGGTCTAAAGCTGATCTTGATGCCTTTCATGTTGCTGCTAAAAGTGGTCACTTGGGTATATTTTCTTTGCTTTTTTTATATGTTCTTGATTAGTGAATTGTGTTCTTGATTAGTCAAGTGCTTAGCGGTTAGGCGGGGTTTGAAGCTTACAGGTTTAGGATATTGGTCCATTTAGTTTAGTAGGTTTTAAACTAATAATTTGTACATATTGAATGAATTTCTTAAGACAATAGAGTTTGGATCAAAGATACTGGGTTCGGCCAAACCTGTAAGCTGTAGTCTAGCTCTGCCCCTTCTTGGAGGGGGTGGGGGATGGGGGTTTAATCATAATTCTTGACTTTGGTGATCAACAATGCTCAAATAGCACGGAGCCGGGATTTGAAGCTTATAGGTTTGAAGTTAGGATTTAAGTATTTCTAGTTTAGTAGGTTCTAAATTAATAATCTGTACATGTTGAATAGATTTCTTAGGTTTTAATATAGAGTTTGGATAAAAAACAGTGGGCTCAGCTAACTTTGAACCTATAGGTTTGCCCGTGGGCGGAGGAGGAGTGGTGGTGGTGAGGATGGTGAGGGATAGGGATTCTTGACTTTGTTGATCAACTATGCTCAAATATGGTATGATAAGGTCAATTACAGAAATCTTGAAGCAAAACCACGAATTAAAATTGTTCCTGCTGACATCTTGTATGATATTTCGAAGCCGGGTTTGAAGTTTATAGGTGTTTATAAGTTTAGGATATTAGTCCATTTAATTTAGTAGGTTCTAAATAATAATTTGTACACTTTTTTGATAACCTTGGTATCTGGGTCAGCTTTCGCTGCATCTCGACTAATCCGACGGGTACCTGCCAACTTCCACTAGCAACATATACCAGGTAACTCTGTCCGCTAAGGCTAGGATAGATGAGAAGAATCACCTAGTGTTTTTTGTCTATATTGGGATTTGAACCTGAGACATTAGGTTTTTAATCCACTTCATTGACCATTAGGCCAAATCGTTGAGTGCGTTGAATGAATTCCTTAAGGTAAAATGTAAAGTTTGGGCAAACAATAATGGGTTTCGCAAAATTGGTGTCTAGATCCTCCCATGACTGGTTGGTGCATGGGGGGATGGGAGTTTAATCATGATTCTTGACTTTGGTCATCAACAATGCTCAAATAGGATAGAGTCGGGATTTAAAGCTTATAAGTTTAGGATTTAAGTTCTTTTAGTTCATTAGGTTCTAAATTAGTAATTTGTACATCCTGAATAAATTTCTTTAAAAAAACAGAGTTTAAACCATAAATACTGGGTTTGGCCAAACTCGTAAGCTATAGTCTAGCTTCGCCCCGTGGGTGATGGTGGGTGGGGGGATAGATGTTTAATCACGATTCTTAACTTTGGGGATCAAGAATGCTCAAATAAGGAAGCCAAGGATTTGAAGCTTACAGGGTTAAGGTTTTAAGTACTTCTAATTTAGAAGGTTCTAAATTAATACTTTGTAGTTTTGTACATGTTGAATAAACTTCGTAAGACAAATATACCCATCAAAAAAAATCTTAAGATAAATATAGAGTTTGGACCAAAAATACTAGGTTCGGCCATACCTGTAAGCTATTGACTAGCTACGCCTCTGATTGGGGCCAGTATTATCAAAGGCACGCTTGAAGCGCACTTAAGCCCTGAAGTGATGCTCAAAATATGTCGCTTAATATGCACTTCAATGTCGTCGTTAAGGTTTTAAGGCATACTTTTCCTTGTCAGTTGCCTCTTTCAAAGAAGCAACATTAGACAATTGAAATTTCATTTTATTATAAACTTTTTTTAATTTATTTGTTCATATATCTATCATGCTTATAATTATTCGTCTTGGACCATACATATATTTATAATTTTGTTCTCCCTTTGTGTCTTTTCATTGAAGCCAATGCTACTTGCTTTTTGGGTTTAAAGCACGAGTGGGTCTATAGCTTTTTATGCGCTTTTTGCTTTTGAAAATGCTGGTTGGGGGTGGCGTGGGTGTGGGGGAGGATGATTTGAAGTGTATAGGTTCAAAGATGTTAGTCCTTTTAATTTAGTATAGGTCTGTATACACTCTATCTTCTCCTGATCCTACTTATGGAGTTGTATTGGGTATTTTGTTGTTCTAAAATAATAATTAGTATGTATTAAATGAATTTATTTATCACAAATATGGAGTTTGAATAAAAAATATTGTGTTTGGCGAGACCTGTAAGCGGTAGTCTGGCTCCGCCCCTAGGTGGAGGGCAGGTGGTGGCGGGGGTTGATTTCGATTTTTGACTTTGATGATCAACTATGCTCAAATAGGGTAATGGGTATGATAAGGTCAATTTAACAGAAATCGTGAAGCAAAACCTATCTTCAAAAATTTCAATAGGTGCATGCATTGATTCGCCAAAAGTAATGTATTTTTGGAGAATCCAACGTGGGTGGGACATCGAAAGTGAAAAGTCCACACAACTTAGAGTATAACCATGAATTTTAAGTTTATTCCCTGATGACATCTTGTATAATAGGCTTTGGATATCATGTTTCTCTGATGTTAATATGTTATCAAGTATACAATAAGTGATTTGACTCTAAATCATTTATTTCATTGAGAACCGGGAGGTGGTGATTAGACAAGACGCATATTACATCTTAAGGCATGACCCTAGATAGGAAGGTATGTAGGTTGAGGATTAGGGTAGAATTGGTAGCAAATAGTTGTGTGTGTCATACTTGTATGTGAGAGAAGCGGGGGCTAGTCTCTTCTGCCCGTTTTCTCCTTATTTAGTAGTATTAGTATTCCCTTAGTAGCTTATTCTTCAATTTTTAATAGTACTAGTTGCTTCTTTTGCATTGTTCATCTTGTTACCATTATTATTTTTTTAGTCCTGCTTTTATTTCACTTCTTTTGAGTCGAGAGTCTATCGGAAACAACCTCTCTTACCTTACAAAATTAGGAGTAAGATCTGCACATATCCTACCCCTCTCTCAGACCCCACTTGTGGGATTGCGTTGGGTATGTTGTTGTAGGAGAGTAGTTATCCCCAAAGAAGAAAAAATAATCATTTAGAAGAGTAGTTATCCAAGAAAAGAGCATGTGTTTAGTTTGCAGAACTTCATCTAGTTTCTAATTGGCTCCTTCAGTTTCAAAGAGCTATTAATAAGCTAGACCAACTTTGATTCGTTGACAGCATAGAGATCCAAGTATTGGATCCAGGTGCTTGTGATATTTTTTATGCTTTCAAAGGATAGTAGTGATTTTTCATGTTTCTGTTACTGATCTATTGATCAACTTAACTTCAATCTCAAACTACTCGGTTCTACCTTATTGTAATAACCGAAATAGGACTTATTTTTCTAATGTTGTTTCTCGAGAAATTTAGTGAGAGCTAGCAAGAAGTACTTGACATGCTCGATTGTAAATTCTTACGTCCTGGCTTTACTGCTTGGTATTGAGTAACTTACTAGTCCAATGTGTTATATATATTGGAGGTTGTTTGACCGTATAGCGCATATGCTGTCATCTACAGGTATTGTGAGGGAACTTTTGGCCATGTGGCCTGGACTTTGTAAAGTATGCAACTCCTCAAATACAAGCCCTCTTTATTCAGCTGCCGTCAAGGGACACCTGGATGTGGTGAATGCCATTTTAGATGCAGATGTGAGCTCCATACGGATTGTTAGGAAGAATGGAAAAACTGCACTACACACAACTGCTAGGTATGGCCTTCTGAGTATAGTAAAAGCACTTATAGAGCGAGATCCGGATATAATATCCATCAAAGATAAAAAGGGTCAAACTGCACTTCATATGGCTGTTAAGGGTCAGGATACCTCTATGGTGGAGGAAATGTTGGATACTGACAACTCGATATTGAATGAGCGTGACAAGAAGGGCAACACAGCTTTGCATATAGCCACACGGAAATGTCGCCCCCAGGTATCTTTTTATTTATTTTCTTAAGGTTATAGCATGACACTTGCTATTCTAAATACGTCAAAGATTTGCTATCATTTTTAGATCATGAAGTCAATGGTTTTATTTCTTTAGCACTCAAGTTCCTGAGCAAAGCATTTTCATCGTTCCAAAAAGAGGTTTATGCAAGAATCATGATAGATTTCCCAGAGAATGATGTAGAATTTAAAGAGAAATATATTACCGGTTGCAGAATCTTGCAAAAATAGGGGCTAGATTTTGACTGGAAAGCTTGCGACATTGCATTAGATTATTGTTACAAGGACCTTTATTTGTCAGGCGTGAGATAGAAATAATGCAGAGTTGAGGTATGAGCTAGTATTGGGAGTAGTTGTAAAAGAAAGACAAGAGTGAAAAAAACAAATAAAATGAGAGCAGCATGTTTTGGTGAAAGGCAACTAAGACCTTCTTTTACATTGTTACACACACAGAGGGCGTGGAAATAATACTCTGTTCTACAATGCACACATATTAGAACCATAAAACTTTCCCTACCGATGTGGTATCCATGTTATGGAATTTGGCAGTCCAAGAAATTGTACTATAGTTTTTGCTGCCATATCAGCTATACAAGGTTTTGTAGTGGTCAACCCTACCAGAAAACTATTGTGTGTTACAATATTTAACTATAAGATTCTTAAAAGGTGCTTGCCAAGGCTATTTATGGATCTGTTTGAAACATCTTAACTTCTCGAACGGATGACATCATGAAATTCTGCAACTATCACTCTATATCTTCTGATAAAGGCCTTCAACTGCACTGAGAAATCAACTCATTGCAGCCACCATAATCATTATCTGCAGCACGTATTGAGCCGACACTATATACTGTTCAATAGGTGCAATAATGAGGAAGTAAAGTGTGCAAAATCATCAATTAGTTAGGTGGCACTTCCATTGCCAGTTTGCTACATCAACATACTTATATTCTACTAATGCCCCTAACATATCATCAGCAACTCAGGAACTAATTGAGTTTTTCCCTATGTTGCTCGGACTCTCCAAATATAACTCAGGTGGCATGTCGGATTCTCCAAAAGTAGGGCATTTTTGAAGGATCCGACATGGGTGCAGAAGCAATTTTGGGGAGTCCGAGCAACATAGGTTCTTTGTCCTTCAAATCACTTGATCCATCTCTCTAACTCACCTTCACGAGGTAGGGGAAGGTTTGCATACGTTCTACCGTCCCAGACCCTACTTGTGGGAGTACACTGGGTATGTTGTTGTATTATACTTGATTTGTATATATGTTTTCTAACAACAGGCTTGGAGCATGTCCCATTACACTTAATAATAACGAGTATCATTTATTACTTCTTTTTTCGTTCTCTGTTTATGAACCTTCATAAAAACATCACATGAAGTTTTTATTTTAGTAGTTTTTTACTTGGAAAAAAAAAACAGATGTTAAGAACAGTGATGTGGAAGAAAATACTAGATTGAACCAACTTTAAACTGGAATACTCGCATACGTGTTCCCAGTATCTGAGGGCATGATTTTATTTAAGGGAATGTGGAGCATACTGCTCAATTTGGAATGTCTTTGTAGTTGTGGTGAAGTTCTAGTCTCAATAGTGGTGAGCATCTTTGTTTAGCAGCAATCCTTCCCTTAATTATTGTACCTGAATCAAATGGATGTGATATAGGTATACGTACTTTGTATGGATTCTCCCGAAATGCACTAAAAGTTTGCAGAAAACCACACATGCCCATAGGATACAGACATGAACCCAAATCACATATTTATCCATAGTTGTAGGTAACATAGTTTTGGAACACAATCATAAGACAGTCTCTACAGCTCCCAAGGCATTTTGGTTTCTTTTGGGACCTTTGATGGGCCTCAGAAGCTTTTCACATAGTGAAAATAAACACTAACCGGACAAGAGACGAAATATAAATTCATGACAAGTATGAGACATCCTGCACTACTTGGTGCATTAACCATTCTGTGTTGGTAGGTTTGACAAAGGGCCTTTCCTTTGATCATCTGATGTTCTGATGTATAAGCTTGGATTAGCCTACCAAGAGAAATGCTCAGTTCAACCAGAACCCAAGGAGTTGCTTTACCTAGTTTTGAATTAAAGTATACTTGACTGATTTGCGTAATTGTTGAGTAATGGAAAATATTGCACTAGATATTCATACATCGATTGTTTTACTAACGCCATTAAATTATTAACCCAATATCTATTCTGAATGGTGCAATGCATTTCACTTCTTCTTCTACTAAGTGACATATAACTGATTGAGGCTTTGCTTTCAAGTGTGAGACAGCCGCACTATGTTTTTTTTGTTGTCTGAGGAGTTGTATTTTCCTATATTGATTTTTATTTTTCCATATCCTCATGGTGTGTCTTTATTTCAGATTGTAAGCCTTCTGCTCACTTACATGTCCCTTGACGTCAATGCAATTAATAATCAAAAGGAAACTGCAATGGACTTGGCAGATAAACTGCAATATGGAGACTCGGCTTTGTTAATTAAGGAAGGTCTGACTGAGGCTGGTGCAAAACATGCCAGATTTGTGGGTCAATTTGATATAGCATCAGAACTTAAGAGGACCGTAAGTGATATTAAGCATGAAGTGCAATCCCAGCTTATACAAAATGAGAAGACCCGAAGGCGCGTTTCTGGTATTGCCAAAGAACTTAGGAAGATTCATAGAGAAGCTGTTCAGAATACCATTAACTCTGTGACTGTGGTTGCTGTTTTGTTTGCGTCTATTGCTTTTCTGGCTATATTCAGCTTGCCAGGCCAATATTTTGAGACTGGACCCGAAGCAGGAAAGGCCAGAATCGCTGATACTGTTGCGTTTCGCTTGTTCTGCCTCCTGAATGCTACGTCTCTCTTTATATCTCTCGCTGTTGTTGTTGTTCAGATTACTCTAGTTGCCTGGGATACTAGAGCTCAGAAACAAATTGTCTCAGTCGTGAACAAGTTGATGTGGGCAGCCTGCATTAGTACCTGTGGAGCATTCCTAGCTGTTGGTTTTGTTGTTGTAGGGAGGAAAAGCTCGTGGATGGCAATCATTATTACTCTGCTCGGCGCACCAATTCTCATTGGAACTCTCGTTGGCTTGTGCTACTTTGTTTTCCGGCAGCATTTTGGAATATGTGGTAGCGATTCTCAAAGACGTATCACAAGAACGAGTGGGAGCAAATCTTTCTCATGGTCTCACTCTGCAAATATCTCTGATATGGATGACTACAACTCCGATGAGAAAATTTATGCTCTATGAGACTTACATTACACAATGTTCTATCTTATACTTGCCTTCCATGCATCAGGTACATCGTTGAACCCTGTGCATGTCATCGAGAAAGTAAAAGTGACGTTGAGTCGAGATACACATGCATCAGGTACACATTTTCAACACACCATGCAGGAAAACTTCCCTTTTTTTGCTCGTAGTGCGAGTTATGATGAATGGGCAAAATCCAGAGTTCTACTGGTTAGTTGTATAGGTTTCGCATTGCTTCAGTCCTTCGGGATCCATTTATACACATAGTTTGTTTCTAAATGGACATTTTTGTGGCTTGTACCCTCTCGGTGTATAATTATAATCTGAGGTTTGTAGTTTGTACATACTATTGTAGGACTCTTTGACAATTGACATCCCTATAAAAAGCTTGTAAGTTGTTGGATGGAGCATTGCAAAGTAAATCCACATAAAAAGGCCTTCTGAGTCTCTACTTTGTGGTGTGTTTTATGTCCATACACATCCCTGCTTGGAGCTGATTTAAAAGACTGATTTATGTGTTTTTTAATTGAATTTCTTTTATATTCAAGGCTTGTACTCAAATTCGAGATCAAATTAAAAATAAAAAATCTTTCCACTATAACTCATATTAATCATAATGAATACCTACTATATTTTTAAAATTCCTTTTTTTTTTTAAAACCATATGTAAGTGAAATTTTTTAAATTTTAAAGGAAAAGAAAGAGGAAAAAGTTTGTTAGTCACTTAGTATCCAAGTCAAAATTTAATAGGCCCCTAAACCAATTGTTCAATGTGTTTGTGACATAAAACTAATCTACTTAGATAACATATAATAATGATTTCATTTGCTTTGACCTGCCGACATAATTTTATATTAATATTTTTTATATAATTATTTAAGCATTTAAATTTAATTTTAATAACTAATTAAATTAACTTTCGTAAAATAAACGTGACCAATAAAAAGTATCTCTCTAACTTTTTAGCAAATGTATGGTTCCTATTAAAGAGGAAAACATGAGAATCGTCGTATAGGGTTGCTAATTGAGTTATAGTCAATTTATTTATTTTCAAATATGAAAATTATTTTGATAAAAATATTATTAATTAAAATTCAGAAAATTTAGCAAAGTGTGAATATTTATTGGTCTGAACTCCATAAATTGTATTTAGAATTCGAATTGATAAAATTGAACACCGTAAATTATTTTTGAAATTTGAAACTGCAACAACTTCACTCAAATATTATAAAATTTTGAACATCATGAATCATTTTTAGATTTTGAAATGATAAAAATTTAAAAGTTATAAATCAATCATAGAATTTGCGAGTAACAAATTTCCACAATTACGTTTTGAAGCCGCTATCCTACTATAGTATAACAATTCTTGTTAAGAAAAATATTCATGTTATATTGTGATAATTTAAAATACATGAATCGTTTTTTGG
This sequence comes from Withania somnifera, assembly GCA_039654485.1. NCBI lineage: Eukaryota > Viridiplantae > Streptophyta > Magnoliopsida > Solanales > Solanaceae > Withania > Withania somnifera. The sequence continues at coordinate 338,458 of JBDJHY010000001.1, read as the reverse complement.
AGTTTGAATTGGTAAAAGTTTAAACTCCATGAATCCATTCTAGTTAGTAAATTTTGGAACAAAGGGCACATTTATGACAGAGTTCCAGTTATCAAAATTTAGAAAGTTGTTTGTATTTGTGTAGGACATTTTTGTTTAGATGTTATTTCCATCTTAAAAGAGATTATGTTTTAGTTACATTTTCAGCAACGATTAAATATTAAACAAGTGATCCTAAAATTGACCATTCGAGCTGATTTTTATAGAAAACATTTAATTTCTTATTACGATTATTTTCAAGCATATATAGAACTCAAATTCGAAATTTCTTGGTAAAATGGAGTTTCTACTATGTGAATTGAAGAAAAAAAATAAATAATTAAGAACATAAAGTTCGATAATGTAATTACATGCAATCAATACAAATTACACCATAAAGTTTTATAATATAAGTTGTAATTGTTACAGAAGATTGCTTACATCTTCATGGAATCCGCCATAGCTATTCTTCACACACAAAAACAAGAGTTCTTGGTTCTAAGAAAAGAAAGAGTTAAGTGTTTCCTTTCTCTTTCTCTTTTTACTGATTGAAAAAACAGATGTTGTCTCGTTTAGAAGTTTCTAACACGTTAGGACTTTTTTCATGTTTAACTCTTCCCAAAGTGTTTCAATGGGGTGTCTTTTATTTTTTCAATTCCTTAGTTTATTATTATAAATATATAACAAATATATATTTATTTATTTAATTAAAAATAAATCCAAATTAATGTATGTGAATGATTCACTTTAAATGTTGAGTAAAAATAAAATATAATTAACCATCCCCTTTATTCTTACCCCTAAACAACGATAATTAGTTCCAATTCTGACAAAAACTTAATGCTAATTCTCCTTTTAAAGTACTCAAACTCCTAATTATTACTTTTCCCATACCTTTTGGCTTTTTACTTGAAGGAAATTGACAC
>JBDJHY010000001.1:318324-329102 GCA_039654485.1 Withania somnifera | reverse complement strand
TAGTGCTTTATACTTTTATTCGTTCAATTATCCTTTCACTTGAGGTTACCGGTATACCGATCATGTTCTATCCTTATCTTCCTTAATTCTCATTTATTGTGTATATTTTCACATATGTTGTTACATGGATGCCGGTTACGTTCTCTTTCATTGCCTGCGATCCTGTTATATGATTAGCTAGCACTAATAGTCTATGTGACACTTGTTTTGTACTTGAGTTGTAGTTTCCTGTATTGTCCTATTTGCTTCTGTGACCCTTCTTCGTGTACTCTGTTATTTACTGCTTTTATTATTGTTATGCACTCAGTGGACCCTCGAAGCCTACTGGGTACAGGTTACTTCGACGACTTGTATTTATACTACATTTGCACATGTGCAGATCCGAGTACAGGTTCCCATTCGTGACATACAGACAGTTGTTCATTCGGATCTTATTTACATTGGGGATTCAGGGTGAGCTTGGCGTCCAACTTGTTCCTGCTTCTCTTCGGACTTATGTTTTGTTGATCTCCATTGTATTTTGGAGACATTTTTATACTACATTTACTTTAGTTTTCTCATTCTGTACTTAATGGTTCGTTTGACACTAATACCGGATTTTGAGTGGTTATTTAATTCTTAAATATTTTCGCAAATTTATTACTTCTATCTTGACTTTTGACATTCTTCCGCATTTAATAAAGTAGTCCTCCGCTTCAATTTCGGACTACGGGGTTTGATTTTCCTACTGGTGGTATAGTAGGTGCCATCATAATCCGCAAAATCGGATCGTGACATTTAATTAATTATTTGATTATGTGCATGTTTGTTTGTAAAGTTCCAAAGAAGTTTTAAGGATTGAATTAGTAAAACTACCCTCTTATTTGTGATTTCTTAATATGCATATTTAAAAAAAACCAACTAACATGGAATGGATGGAGTATTAATATATTATTAAATGTGGTACAAAAGAGTTGTCGTAAAATATAAGTACTTACTTATTCTTATTTAAACTTTCGAATTTGAGTCGTTTGTATGTTATTGCTTTTGTTTGAAAATAATTTGTAAAAAGTTATAGGACTTTTCACAAAATTTTGAATTTAATTGAGTTTATCTTATATTTCAGACTCCATTATGAAGTTATACTGAACATATTATTATTTATTGGTCAAACTATTAATATAAAAATATTTTTCTCTATAAAAAGAATTCTTAAAAATAAATAAACAAAATCCAGCGAAAGTACGAAAAATAAGTTACATAGTCTCCTCCCATCCTCAATGCTCCCAAGTCCTTCCCTCTATTCATTGACCACTTTACCCATCACTGTCCTCGGCCCCGTACCAGTTACCACCCACTCTCACATAAGGATGTTATGGTGTTGGATTAAATTTGGTTGGGCGGGCAAAATTTTGAACCAGTCAATTTCGATTTTGAATTCCTTATCAAATTAGGGTCTCTAGGTCTAATCGAGTTTTAGCTAAGTCATTCGATTTTGAGTTTTACCGGATCTAGTCCGGTCGCATTTTATTAAAATAGTATGCTTATTTTTTAATTTTTTTTTATTATCTTTTAGAAAAATATAAACTTTAATATAAGTAGTCAATTGACAAGTCTCAATACTTATATACATTTTTTTAGAAATATATTTTCTTTTAGGTATTTTACTCTTTTAGTAGTTATAAGTCATAATTTGTAAATTATAACTATATTTTAATTTTTAATATAAACCTAAAGTTAAACTATAATACTCAAGTCTCAAATCTCAATACTTATTTAAGAAAAATTTTATAAATATTTTTTTAAATATAATTTTTATTATTTTTAAAAATAAAAAGATTTGACAAGAAAAAATTAGACTCAACTGATCCAAATCAGTTTGGGGGTCGGGTTTGATAAACCAGATACTGTACCCGAAGTGACATTATCAATTTATACTGATTATAAATTTTGGGTTCAAAATGCAAATCGAACGGTTTTGATTATATTATAGGATCCAACCCAACCCCTTTTCTACTGAACAGTGTCAGGTCAGATTTTATCGAATTGATAAATACTTTCGAAATAATATTTTTTTGACATAATACATAAATGTATCTTTTAACTTGATACTAACTAGTATTTATATCCTTCAAATTAAGATATATATAAATAGATGTTTAAACTATTATAAAGTTACAAATAATTAAATTTACGTGTAAAAATACTGACAAATCTCATGCATATCATATTTATTGTAGGGCAACTTGATATACTGAAACTTTAGTTGTACGTAGATTCAAGAAAAGACCAAATGATAAAATTTATTATATACAATTTTATCTTTTATTTTCTATCAAAATTATTTTTACAACTTATGACCACGTAATTAACTTTATCCAGGTAGAGACTTAAAAGGCAAACAGTAAGGGCACTATAGTCAAATCAAGTCCAAATAGCATTTCAAAGTCACAAGAGTCCCAAATATATCAACATTATTTTTTGTGGGCATTCAAATGTCAGACCAACACAGCCAAAACACAACTCACACTGTCACACACACTCTCTCTCTTTCTTAATCACATACATTTTCTAGAGAGAGAAACAAGGTTTTGTTTAACACCATGATATTACTATCACTTTGAACTTACTAAACATTCTTCACTTTTTCTCTCTCTACCAAAAAAAAAGTCATATATAAATCACTTTCCCTTTACCAATTGACGTTAAGCAAAAAAAAAGTTAAACCGGAGATGTCGGAGGTTTCCGGCGAGGTGTTATCGGAGTTCACTTCCGGAGAAATCAACGGAAGTGGTGGCGGAGGCAATGTACGTGAGACGGCGGCGATGCCGTTGACAGTGTCGGCGTCGTTTAAAGAAGGGAAGAGTTCACGGCGGAAGACGGCGGTGATGAGACCGAGCCTAGACGCCGACGAGCTTTTTAATCTTCTTCACGGTTCGGATCCGGTGAAGTTAGAGCTCAATCGACTCGAAAATGAAGTTAGAGGTTAGTCATTGTAGTTAGCTAGCTGGATCTAATGCTGAAAACTTTGTGCTAAAACGGCGTCGTATTTGATGTGATTTTAAAAAGAAAAAAACACTTTTTTTTTTTGGTGTTTGAGGATACCTTACTGTTTTTGCAGATAAGGACAGGGAATTGACCGAGGCACAAGCGGAGATCAAGGCATTGAAGTTGTCTGAGAGACTAAGAGAAAAGGCTGTTGAAGAGGTTTGTGGTGTTTTATTCATTTACCTTTTTCTTTTTTTTTTTTTTGCTCTTGTTACTGTTGAAGAGATTTTATTTTTTTTATAGTAGATAAATGTGAGCATTGTATGTGTAGTGGTTGGAGAATTTGTGAGGGATATTAGAAGGATGGATTCAGGAGAGGTAGAGGTAGACTGAAGAGGTAGGTATTGCGGAGATATATTAGGCAGGATATGGTGTAGTTATAGCTTACTGAGGAGGAAGGTGTAGGGTAGTAGGTAGGAATGTGTCCATGCTAGTAGGTAGGAGAGTATTTGTCTTGCCGTCCATTCTAGTAGGCTTAGTATTAGTCTTATTTCTTTTTCTTCAATTATTATCTATTATTTCATGTAGTTTGATTGTAGTAGTAGTTTGTTGTAGTATTTTGTTGTTTTTAGCACTATCTGTTGTTTCTTTTATTTTTTGTATATCTTTTTCTAAACTATTTTTAACTCGTGCCAAGGGTCTTTCACAAGCAGTCGCTCTACCTCCAAGGTAGATGGTAAATCTGTGTACTCTACCCTCCCAGGTCCCATTTTGTGGGACTACAGTGAGTATGTTGTTGTATTAAAAGGTAGTAGTAGTAAATTAAATTGTTTTTTTTTTTTTAGTTTTGAATATCTTTATTTATGAATATAGTAGAGATTGGCAAGAGAAGATAGCATTTCGACTTGTATGTTAGTTAAATGTATGATACAACATGCTCTATGGAGAAATTAGCCTCAACGGATTGTTGAGACTATTCTTGTTGCATTAAGTTGATGGAAGATAAGATGTGGGAAGCTAGATTGAGATTGTTCGGGCATTTGAAGAGGAGATGCACCGCAGTGTGGAGGTGTGAGAGGTTGGTTATGGATGGGTACAAAAGAGATAAAGGTAGCCCGAAGAAGTATTGGAGAGAGTTTATTAGACAGGACATGACGCAACGCCAACTTATGGAGGACATGACCTCAGATAAAAGGTTATGGAGGATGTGAATTAGTGTAGAGGGTCAGTTAGGTAGATGAGAGTTGTCTCGCTTTTTGTCCCTTACTAGTAGTCGTAATATTTCTTTTTTGTTACTATTTAATGTTTCTTGCACTTTGATTATCGTAGAATTTTGTTATAGTACTGTTCCTGTTTAGTATGCTTTGTCTTGTGTTTTTTTAGCATTTTATTTTTTCGTTTGTAATGCTTTTACTTGAGCCAAGGGTCTATCAGAAACCTCTCTAACTGTCTAGGTAGGGGTAAGGTCTGTGTATACACTACCCTCCCTAGACCCGACTTGTGGATTACACTGGATATTGTTGTTGTTGAATTAGTTGAAAATTGCTGGATTTTGATTGTTTTATTTCTAGGAAGTAGATAATTGTCTTCATAAATCATAATGTAAAAGGAAATCTTAGGACTTGACAAAATCACTTTGTACTCCCTTTATGAAGTAATCTCCATTAGTGTGCTTGTCTAATTCCAAATTGATTTGAATAAAGTCTTTTACAAATGTAATTTGCAATTATTTAATTGACTACATGTTAAATTCTTCTGGTTTGAGAGTTGGCTCTCATAAAAAGTGGGCAAAAGGATGCTCTTTATTAATTTGGAGTCGATTATTTTGAAGATCTTCTGACTACTGTATATGTGAATCAGAAGTTTCATGTGCAGTATATGAAGATCCGTAAATGTTCCACTAATCTGTTCTAATATGGGAGGGAAGTATATTCCAAAATGAGAATGTTCCGACTCTCTTTTCCAAATTAGAAGAGTTGAATAAAAGCTGGGCGTTCATAGTTGGGCATTGCATTTATGTTGTACCATGGCATTTCCGCTTCTCATTTTGAAGGTCTAGATTACCATTGCATTTATGTTGTACTTTGGGCAACAAAGTTCTAGTTTTAGTCTAACCTTTATAAACTCAATCATGCATTTTGATTGATGAACACTGATGATTGTAAAGCTATCATTAGTGTTGTAGAGGAAAATCTGATGTTGATTTCTATATTTGTCCTAATTTTAGCTCACGGATGAGTTGCAAAGGGTTGACGAGAAGCTTAAGTTGACAGAATCTCTTTTAGAAAGCAAGGTACTAATGCAGACACTTCTCGTTAAGATTCTTTTTCTTTTTAAAACTTTGTAAAACTGTTAATAATTTTCTTGCTTGGCAGAATCTTGAAATTAAGAAAATTAATGATGAGAAGAAAGCATCCATAGCAGCTCAATTTGCAGCAGAAGCCACTCTTAGAAGGGTCCATGCTGCCCAAAAAGATGATGATATGCCGCCTATTGAAGCCATCCTTGCACCTTTGGAGGCTGAACTCAAGATCGCACGTCAGGAGGTGTGTGCATGAATTTAAAAACTGGCTGTGGTAAGGTAAAAGCTCGCCTTTGTGGATTTTCTTATTCTTTCACCTTCTTTGCAGATCGCGAAGCTGCAAGATGATAATAAAGCTCTGGACCGTCTTACAAAGTCAAAAGAGGCAGCTTTACTTGATGCTGAGAGAACTGTGCAGTCAGCATTAGCAAAAGCTTCTATGGTGGATGACCTTCAGAACAAGAACCAAGAGCTGATGAAACAGATAGAAATATGCCAGGTATGTTGATCACGGGAATGACGCTTCTTCTGTTTGGAATACTGCAGCGCTCTATCATTTTAGCTTCCTTTTTTTTTTTAAAAAAGAAAACTAATCAGTTCTGTTTTTACTAATCTTCTTTCTCTTACAAACATACATCAGGAAGAAAATAAAATACTGGACAGAATGCATCGCCAAAAGGTTGCAGAGGTTGAAAAGCTCACCCAAACAGTACGTGAACTTGAGGAAGCTGTTCTTGCTGGTGGTGCAGCTGCTAATGCTGTCCGAGATTATCAACGGAAGGTTCAAGAGATGAATGTAATCTATCTTAACTTGGCTTTTCTGAATTATACTCTAAAACAGTTAGTACATGGACAAAATTAAGCACAAGAATGTTTAAATTTATCTATTTTCCAGGAAGAAAGAAAAACTCTTGATCGGGAGCTGGCACGTGCCAAGGTAACAGCTAATAGGGTCGCAACTGTGGTTGCTAATGAGTGGAAAGATGCCAATGATAAAGTAATGCCTGTGAAACAATGGCTTGAAGAAAGGAGGTTTTTGCAGGTATAGTGGCATCACTTGTTCACTATGAGCTAGTATGCTCTGTTGTCTCAATTGAACTTACTGTATTTTGTTAATGAATTTTAACGACATTGGTGTTCCAAAATCTTATGCCACAGGGTGAGATGCAAACATTGCGTGACAAGCTCGCAGTCACTGAACGAGCTGCAAAATCAGAAGCCATGTTAAAAGTAATAATTCAGTCAAATAAGTGGGTCTATTTTAATGCTACTGTTTCAATTTGGTTAACTTGAAGTCATTCATTTTCCTCAGGAGAGATATCAACTGAGACTTAAGGTCCTTGAAGAGACATTAAGATCATCCAGCTCAGCTAGTCGCAGCACACCAGATGGTAGAAGTTCAAGCAATGGTCCTTCACGTCGGCAATCACTGGGAGGCGCTGAAAACATCTACAAATTGACCTCCAATGGCTTTTCACCAAAGCGATCACCATCGTTTCAGCTTAGATCTTCTGGGTCCACTTCAGTGCTGAAGAATGCTAAAGGGACATCAAAGTCGTTTGATGGTGGCTCAAGGTCACTGGACAGAGGCAAAAACCTTCTGAATGGTACAGGTCCAAATTTCAAGAGCAGCAAGTCGTGTGATGGAACCAAAGACAAGGAGACTGAGAATAGTTCCTGGAAAGCAAGTCAAGTTGAAAAAACCAATGACACACAAGTAACAGAAAGAGAGGATGCTATACCTGGAATATTATATGATTTGCTGCAAAAGGAAGTAGTTGCTTTGAGGAAAGCAGGTCATGAGAAGGATCAAAGTCTTAAAGACAAGGATGATGCCATTGAGGTTAGATTGATTGCCAGCTATACCATGACTTTGTTCACTAATGACATTTCTGCTATGATTGACTGTTGTCTTTGTAATTCAGATGTTAGCTAAGAAAGTAGAGACTTTAACCAAAGCCATGGAGGTTGAGGCTAAAAAAATGAGAAGGGAGGTTGCTGCCATGGAGAAGGAGGTGGCTGCCATGCGTGTTGAGAAAGACCAAGAAAATAGGGCCAAAAGATTTGGAAATTCAAAGGGTCCAGTGAGCAGTTCTCAGCTGCCTCCAGGAAGGTATGCCTTTAGTTTTCATTTTAATGCCATTCTATGCCATAATCAATTATCTATAAAGCTGCAAGTTATTAGTTACTCACATATTGACTCTTGATATGCATGTGCAATAGTAACATTCAGATAAAAGTTTGGTAACCCATTTTAACTGGATAGAAAGAAGATAGTGAACACACCCTTTTCTGCTTGCTATAACCCATTCTACTCTGAACTATGCTCAACAGCTGGTGAGAGAAAACCGTATATTGTTGGATTCTAGCAACATGACATGTCATCTTGTGATGTCTATTACTATCTATTTAATTAATGCTAATTTGCTGAAGAAAGAACGTAATGATAGTATTTGTTACTTGCTTTGGGATACGCCTATATGCATATAACTTCTGCCTTATTTCCATGTTCAATGTTTAGCTCTTGCTTCGACCGTTGTTTAAAGTTCACATGTGCATTGACATTTGGGAGTTGGATGTGCTTCTTAGACATCATTGTTGCATGGTGAAACATCTGATAATTGCGGTTGTCTGCAATAAAAGGGCAACTGTCTAAAGACTGGAATAGATCATCCAATCTAAAACCTTAAGGCAACAGATTTCACGTTGACCAAGATTAAGGGCATCAATTTTGACCAATGAAATTGTGCCCCAAATTTCAATATGTTGGATTAGTGATGTAGTACTTTAAGGATTAGACTGTGTATTAGCCAAATAAACTCGTCTAGATGTTTTAGTTTGCTTAGGTTACTGGGCCAAATCAATCTGTTAGAGAGGTTTGATTGTAGGGCATAGGTTTACTTTATTTCATAATTGATCATTTTTAACAATTCAATTGTATAGCTACTTGGGAAAGCAAACAAATGGAAGTATGATTTTGGGGATTGCTTGCGTATTACCACTATTGAAACTATCTAGACCCAATCCTTTTCTTTATTTTTTTGTTTCCAATAAAGTTGGGGGTGAACTTGATGCAGCATTCCAATTTGACACCATTGCCCAAAAAGTTGCTCCTGTTTAATTATGTGGTTCTTGATGTTTTTGTTCCATCATCTCCTTTTTTTTAACTTCAAATATCATTGTATTATCTGCAGAAATGTAGCTCGAAGTGGGCTAACACGCAACACTCAATAACAATACAAGGAAACCCCAACTACTACAGCTTTGAGACGATATTCTGCTGTAGACTTCCTGTATTCCTAGTCTACTTGACAAGTCTACTATTTTCACTAATGGTTTATTGTAACAAGCATGCCTATGACTATGATCGAAGTCTATCCAAACACTGGAAAAGGCTTGTAGATGAAAATGTGGTGTGCTTTTGACTTTGACTATGATACCCTTCTGCTTAGAAATCAGCTGGAGTGATACTCAAGTTGTCAAAGTTGAGCTTAACTTCTTCACCGAACAACTTGAGTAGCAGTGGTGGTGTGGTTGTATAGGTAGCTCTTGGTATTTACTTTGATAATATACTCTTTCTCAACTTGTTTGCAGTCTATATTTGTAATCTGCAGCTTAATTGTGATGATATGTTATTGGTTCGTGTTTGTTTGTCTATATTCTTGTAGTCAGAGAAGGATGCTATTTTTTTGCCCCTTCTGACATTTTGACTAGAGTATTTGTATTATATAAGTAACTTCTTTTCTGAACCATTTGAATATTTTGAAATGATTTAGCAAGTACTGATCGACTTCCTCAATCCTTTTTAGTGCTTTTTGATATCCTTCAGTTTATCCAATGACTAGTATCTTCACTGAGGCTGTGTGTGAAATAGCCTCTCTGCCTTCGAGAGGTAGCGGTAAGGTAGACCTACACTTTACCCTCATCAAATTTCACTTCGAGGTATTTCACTGGATATGTATCAAATGACTAGTATTTCTTGCAATAACAACATACTTTGTCGGGTTTGGAAATGGTAGAAATACCCTCAAAATAATGGTTACATGAATGTGCAAAGTGGCCAGCTCCTATAAGTGGATCAATTGGCTGACATTTAACGCACCTCGAGTCCTCGATTAATTAGTTGAAGTTGGGGACCTAGTTTATTGTTTGTTTTCTTAAACGTCACTCCTGAATTACTATGGAGTTGGTTGTGTAGAGTATTGTCTTTTGTCAGAGGAAGCACATGGTTATGGTTACTTGGTCAGAAGCAAATGCAAATAAACCCATGTAGTAATGATGTCCACTTTGTGTCAGTTTTCCTTCACACTATTTCATGTGCTTCCAATGCCTTGAGTCCAACTTAAGATATGCTTAAATAACATTAATGTCAGAGCACCACAGGATTTGGGCCCTATAAACTGAAACTTCTAGACTTTGTTATTTTTTTTAGTCGCTCTGTTTAAAAAAAGAATTATCTACTTTTTTTAAATTTATTTGAAAAAAAATGATGTTTTTTATTTTTAACAATATTTTAATTACAATACTCCACGTGACATCATAAAGATTATAAAATTAAATAATGTTTTAATACATTAGTCAATTTTAATTTAAAATTACAGGAATTTTTTTTTCTTAAAACCATGCTAAATTAAAATAGGTCATTCTCAATTTAAATATCTTAGCTTTCTTCTTCTTCTGTCTCAAAAAAGAGCAATATAGCAAATGCCAGATAACAAGATCTATATGATTTTTTTTTATTTCTTAAATTTGTTATTTAATTAAAGTAAGATACTTAAAGACCCGTCTATATATTGATTAAATTTTATAATTCTTTCGTGTTTCATGGCGTTAAAGTCATCCCTAATATACCTCAGTTTAGACAGGACCCACTTGCAAACATGGTTCCTTCTTGCTCCTAGTAACAATTTTACGGGCTAGTCACTTCGGATTAGATTTTGAAAAATAGAAGCCTTTGAAAATTAGTCATTTTAGTGCGAAAACACCACGATAGTATTCTGCATTTTAAATTTAAACAAGTAATTATTTTTTCATAATTTTTGAATTTGCGTTTATTTCTCGATTATAAATTCGAAAAGAGATTGACATTTTTGAAAATTTTCCCTCCTTTTAAAGGTTGGTTCTAAGCCTGTTCGGAGGGGACCAGGCCCAACCCCAAAGAACCTTATTATTGAGTAAAGTTGACATCTCATAGCCACTTTTAAACAGGAATTATATTCAATGACCTTAAAAATGAACCCTCTTCAATTTTTGATAAATATATGTTTCATAAGTGAAATTTCAAGTCCAAAAATCAGAACTATTATTCTATGAAAACCGTTGTTAAACTTAACTAAAGTTGAGGATAAATTTTTTTTTTACCTATATTCCTGATTACGAATCAAGATGCCTTTATCACCAAGAGTGAGTGTTTTCTTGTGTGAAATTAGAAAAATAAAACGATTTTCTTCTTGTATTTGGTATATAATTTGAAATTTAAACATAGATAATAGAGTTTTGTATCTTTCTC
>JBDJHY010000001.1:269075-279648 GCA_039654485.1 Withania somnifera | reverse complement strand
ATGATACTAGTGGATGGTCTTTCTGGGACATCGATTCGGAATGGGACATTCGCTGCAGGACCATATGACTTTGTTATTCTTTTCAAAATCAGAAAATCCATCTGACATTTGATTTGATATTCTCTGTAAGTGGATAATCTTCTAGATCTCCTGCTCACATAATGAAGCATGTATATCAAAGTGAGATAGTGATGAAATTCTCCAGGCAATTTCTCTTTTGATGGGTTTCTTTTTCTCTCCACTAATTGCAAAAAAATTATTTCATTAAACCGAAAATCTGCAAATCGAGGAGTGAATAAGTTTTCTATCAAAAGTGTAAGGTAGAGAATCATGGAGGGCGAGTCAAATCCAAAATATATTCCTAACCTTCTTTGGGGAACATCTTAGTACATTGAAGTAATGCTGCTGACACATATTTCACGTAGCCAAAAATTAATAGATGAGTAATAATCGATTCATGACTAAAGATCAATTGTAACAGAGAATATTTATTACAGCCAGTCGGTCTGAGATGAACAAGTGATGTTGCATGCAAGATAACATGATCCCAAATAATAGTGGATAATGTCATTCTCATAAGTAGTGCTCTCACAATCAATTATAGGCACTTAATAAATGACTCTGCAATGTCATTTTAAGCATGAATATGAGCTACAGGATATTCAACTTTTATCCCAACTGATAAACAATAACCATCAAAAGCTTGGGATGTAAATTCTCCAGCATTATCTAGGCGAATAACCTTAGTAGGATAATCGGAGAATTGCGCCCTTACTCCTATTATTTGTGCCAACAACTTCGCAAATCCCATGTTGAAAAATGATAGGAGGCACACATGTGACTAAATTGAAGATGTATCAATTAGGACCATAAAATATAACTCCACTAGGTAGATGAATAGGTTCACATATGTCCTCATGTATACTTTAAAAAATTTAAGGGGTTCGATGCCAACCTTCATTGCGATGGTCTCGTAATTAATTTGCATTGATAACAAACAGCATGTAAAAAAGCATCTTTTATAAGAACCTTCGGGTTCTTTAATGGATACATAGTTGAATTTTCAGTAATTCGTCTCGTCATTATTGATCCAGGATGACCTATTCGATCATGCCACAATACAAAAATATTTTGGTAAATTTTTGGTTTATGATAGAGTGTGCTTTAATTGTACTAATTTCTGAGTAATATAGGCCGAAAGACAAAGTTGATAATTTTTTAAAAATATATTTCTGGCCTGAGACATTCTTAATAATACCAAGATATTCATTATTCATTTCATTTATTGTCTCATATGGTACCTATTTTGGCAAATATCTCTGAAACTTAACAAGTTTCTTAGGGATTTAGAAGAGAGTAAAACATCTTCTATAACAAGTTTTATCCCCTTAGGCATAAATATAATAGCTCTTTCGGAGCCTTCAATCAATTTTAAATTATCAAAAATTATAGTAACATTTGATTTTCTTCTAATAAGTGAGATCATCACTGAAGATGGCATGGGTGTTTTTTCACTATCAATTACACAGATATCATCATGATCGATCATTAATCCAAGTAAAATTTAAGGTACATTTATATTTTCTTCAAGATGAAAAAGTAAAACAAAGCGAATAGTATAGAATTACTATTAAACAGAACTTTAAATAAGCTTTATTTATTTATAGGGATTTGGAAAGGTACAAATATAAGTTATCACAAATAATAGAAATGAAAATTATCTAGATTATTACAAATTCATCACCTATATGGTGGTCCATTTTTCCTTCAGGAAAAAAGGAATCAGCTACATCTAGTTGCATAGACTCAACATTATCTTCAGTGATAAAATTTGCTTTTGCATTTTTTTTGTTCTTTTCAGGGATGCTTGATATAACTGGATAAGGCGTTTTCACACACGACAGATACGTGACAAGTGACCTTTTCCTCTACATCTGTGACATATATTTTTTAAATTTTTCTTTGCCACTGTTTCATGTTTTTCATTTTTTTCTTACATTGCCGGTCATTATTTGGTGCAAGACGACCACCACAACTATCATTTCTTCTTCGACCACGACCAAATCCACGTGTGAGGCCACAACTTCTTTCACGCTGGTGAAAATATGCCTCATTCACTTCAGTGAATGGAGCAGAGCCAGTTGATTGACTTCCATAATTTTTCATCAGTAGGTCATTATGTCGTTCAACAACAAGAAAATGTGAAATTAATTCAGAATATTTTGTAAAAGCTCATTCCTTGGTATTGCTGCTACAGGAGCATATTCGAGACTAAAAAAGTGAAAAATGTCTTCTCAAGCATGTCTTGGTCGGTGACATTTTCTCCGCACAACTTTAATAGCGAAATAATTCTAAACTTGAAATAGTTATAATCAATTATAATTTTAAAATCTTATAACGTCAGATTCAACCACTCATGACATGTCTGTAGAATAACGACCAACTTTAGGTGGTCACGTCTATCTTTTAAATTATTCTACAGTATAAGATGATCTATAACAGTGAGGTATTTCATTTTCAAACCTTCGTTAAGGTGGTGGTGGAGAAATATCATCGCTTTAGCATGATCTTAGGTAGATGTTTGGTTTTCATTTTAGATGGTTTATGCCAGATCCATCGCATCTAGTTGAAGTTCTGCATCTAATGCTCATGAAAAATAGTCTTTGCCCAATATATCCATTGCAATAAACTCAATTTTACAAATATTAGACATTTTAAGAAAATAAAATTCTTACCTTTATACCTGTTAATGACCTTACTTGAGCTGACAAAGTCTCATAGTGTATAATAAAAACAAAATGTGTAAACTTAAGATTGTAGATAAATAAAAGCTAAAAAAAAAAAGAGAGCTAAAAAAATGAAAGTAAGTTAAAATGAGCAAAATAATAATATTCTATGATCTTTCTTTTTTTTCTTTAAATGTTAAAAAGAGATAAGCTTATATATAAACCGTTACACTTGGTGACAAACCATCCAAGTATGTCATGTAACTTTGCCATATGACCACCCATAAATCGTTATTGCCCAGGCTTCGATGATCAACCCCTGACACATTTAGGTTTTGATCTTCGGCCATCCTACCAATAATGTCTAGTCATCAAGTTTATCATCAGCCACCTGACCATCTATAAACCTTACAATATATATTGCTTTATTAAGCTATTTATACAACTCATGTATTGTTTTTTTTTTCTAAAAGCAGTGTAAGATGGATCAAGCAATATAAAGGGTGTTTGAAACATTTCAGTCAAATATAGGCAAATAAACAATTAATTTGCATGGAATTTCAATAGTAGAATTATTTTTGTGGTGTTTCAGTGCTAAGTTTATGGGAGAAGACAAGAGTGGTTACCTAGGGAAGAGGGACCAAACTATTTGGAGATTAAATATTTAAAACTCAAAAAAGGAAGAAATAATTTCTTCAGCGAGGTATATTAATTTAGTAAAAGATCAAGTATAATACTTCAATAATTAATATTTTAAAATAAATATTAAATATAAAATTTTAAAAGTTCGATGAATCATTCGATAATACTATGACTACTTACATATAACCAAATGTCACATTGACATTACTTCCCCTCCTCCTCCTTTATTGGTCAAAATATGTGATAAATGGAATTATTCTAGAAGAAATAGTTCCTTTGAAGTCCTTATCATAAGAAAATAAAGCAAATAAGGGAGGTATACTATTATTATAAAAAATAAAAAAAATTATATAATTACTCATATACTTTTATTATATTTACTTCATATTTTATTATTTTTAAAAAATTACAGCACACGCTATTTTTCTATACTCATGTATCATTAAGGATGGGCATTCGGTTTTTCGGTTCGATTTTTTAAATTTCGGTTTCATTTTTGATTTTCGATTTCGTAAAATTAATAATCAAACCCGAATCGAAATAAATTCGGTTTGATTCGATTTTTAATTTAGGCCTTAAAATATTAGAAATTGGAAGATATATATGTCATTTAACTTACATTATTTCACTGTTGTAGATACTATAAAAAAAGTGTCATTATTACAAAGTCAATTTCTATGTTTAGCTGTAGCGCATTCATCTGAACTCGTCCCATAGTTTTTTTAAGATTTTATCATGTGAGTTGCATTTTTGTTGTCAGAGAGGAATTGCCTTTGCAAGTATCCAAATAATTGGTATTCCAGATAAGTTGAACTACCGCAAAGATAATCAAAATGCAGTGTTATTCATCTGTGAAACACATTATGCGACAATACAAGCCCAATTATTCAAATTTAATGGCCCCAATACATGCCCAATATAATTTAATTTTCGGTTAATTGAATTTATATATTTCAAAAATCAAAATGAAAATTGAATACCGAAAATTTTAGAAATAAAAATTGAACCTGCCCAAAATAACTGAATAATCGAAACTAAAATTTTTAAAAATTTAATTGGATTAAATTTTTCGATTTCAACCAAATTATATGAATTAAATTTTTTAATTTCAACCAAATAACACTGAGGCACTTCAAAATCAGCCTGAGTTCATCTTTGGACTATTCTCCACTATATCTACAATGAAGATTTATTAAAATTATTGAAATTTTTATGACTCTTTCGCCTTCAGGCTCTGCTCCAGTGACGCTGTTAAAGATTTATGTATTTTTTTTTATAATAATATTATATATATATAAATTATTTGGTGAAATTTGATTAATGTATTTATGCATCTTTAACAAGGTACAATAAAATTAATATTATATGCATGTAAAAATGCGTAGGTATAATAAAATTGATAACATATGCATATAAATATGCATGCATTAGATGAAATTTAATGAATGCATTAATACATCTTTGATATCTGTATCTGAAATTTTATACTAATATATATTTGATACTATTTATGTTTAGATGATGAAATTATAAAATTTAATTTAAAAAAATTAATGATATGAGGAGTATTAATTAATTTTATGATAATGTGTTTCATACAACTTATTCTTAAAAATTATTATTTTTGAATTTAAAATTATCATATATAACCTCTTCACTTTATTGAGATAAAAGTAAACTTTATGTACACAATATTCCTTTTAAATCTCCTTTAATCTCATTTCACAAAATTATTGTACTAAAAATAATATAAAGTAAATTTTATAATAATACCAACAATTTTAGTTTTTACTATTTTGGAAAAACAAATCATAAAGAAACAAATCCAAATGTCACATTCACACTTTTCTCTTACTACTCCATAACTTGTCCTCTCTACGTCTTGTAGCCATTAATTGCAACTTCTACTTGCTTGTTTGATTTGACACTTCCTTTTGAGTTTTTTCAACTTTACAGAAAGAAAAAAATTCACTGTTAAATTTGTTTTCTCCTTCAGCATCAGCTTCTGTACCCCTTTGTCTTCCCCTCCACAAAAACCAGTCTTTAAAAATTGGCAAGAAAGAAAAGAAAAGTGAAAATGGATAGAAATCAAGAAATTGCACTGACCCAAATGAGGAAGTCAGTTGAAAAGCTTGGATCTTCCACTGAAGTAAGAAAAAAATGACCCCCTTATGCTTCTTTTAGTGTAAAGTTTAAATCTTTGTAGTGATAATCAGTTCATTTTTGTCAAAAAATGGCCACCCTTTACCTCTTTTAGTGTAAAGTTAAATCTTTGAATTGATAATTAGTTTATTTTTTGGGGAAAAAAATTGACCCTCTTGTTCCTCTTTTAGTGTAAAGTGTAAATCTTTGTAGTTATAATCAGTTCCTTTTTTGAAGAAAAAAAATTTGGCCCCCTTTTTCCTCTTTTAGTGTAAAGTTCAAATCTTTATAGTGATTATCAGTTCTTTTTTGTTTGGAACAAAAAATGGCCTCCTTTTGCCTCTTTTAGTGTAAAGTTCAAATCTTTGTAGTGATAATCAGTTGCTTCTTTTTGTGGTGTTGTAGAGTTATGGAGAGAAGACATTGATGAGATTCTTGATTGCAAGATCAATGGACCCAGAGAAAGCTGCAAAGATGTTTTGTCAATGGCAAAAATGGAGGGGTGAAATGGTTCCAATTGGTTACATACCTGATTCTGAAGTGGCAGATGAATTAGCTGCTGAAAAAATATATTTGCAAGGATTGTCCAAGAATGGGCACCCTGTTATGATAGTCAAAGTTAACAAGCATTTTCCTTCCAAGGATCAGGTTCAATTCAAGAGTAATTCTTTTCCCTTAGTGTAAAGGTTCTTTTTTTAATAATCCACTATATATTTTTTTTTCCATAACCGTCCATAAAGGCTAGAACAGATGAGAGAAATCACCTAGTCTTTTGTCTTTGTTGGGAATTGAACCTGAGACCTCTTGGTGCTCAATCCATGTCATTGACCACTAGGCCACACTCTTGGGTGCAAATCCACTTTATTGCATTTTGTTGTTCTTGTTCTTGTTCTTGTTGTTGGTTAGTCCATGACTGTTTATCTTGTTTGTGTTTTTTGTTAGAAATCTTCTGGTTGGTTGCCTGAATGATGCCTTTTTAATTTTATATTGTCCTGCTAATGGGGCCATTGGATAAGTCTTTAATTTAAATAATCTTGTAATCCATCCGTTTTAATTTGTTTGTTTGGTTTTAACTTGACACTGAATTTAAGAAAGTAAAGTAGACTTCTAGACCTTGTAATTCTAAAGATGCCGCTTGGAAAATTGAAATTAAAAAGTTATCGGAAAAAGGATGAGACATTCTTCGTAAAACAAACTAGAGTGGAATGTAAGACAAACAAATTGGAACGTAGGCAGTAGTTAGTGGTTGCTTTCTTTGACTTCTTGTTGTTGAGCAATCACCTGATACATGAAATTTTTTATAAATAGCCGCTTTTTAACCCTGTTAATTGAAAAATAGCTACTTTTATGGAGTTAATATGAAACTTGGAACTCCATGATATTAGTTATTTTTCAAAGATATGACTGAAAATTGGTCAGTGGACACTATTTCTAACTTGATACCTGGTACCTCCCACAGGGAATCTCCAGCAGTAATAAAGTTTCCTTTCAACTAATAAAAGATCACTAATCCTTGTGAGTTGTGACCAATAGTATATTATTGAAAGGAATACTGGTTGATTATGTTTATTTAATTATAAGTTGATTTGTAAAGCACCTCTATTTGCTAAGGTGGGAAAATTTTTAATAGATATGGTAGGCCTTATCTTATGTTAACAGGTAACAGAACTCAAGGTCCAAACTGTTTGGTAGGCCTAATCTTATGTTTTCAGGTGACAGAACTCAAGGTCCAAACCTTAACATCTGCTACCTGTCCCATTCTGTACTTTCGTAAAGTGACTTTTGGGTTACTTCTTCACTTACGCACTTTTCTAAGTTGGTGTCCTAATTTTCTCAATTTAATATGTTAGTTAAGCACTATCTTGTCACATTGATAATGAAATTTGAAAAGCCTCAGTGCTCAATATGGTTGTCTAGGTGTGTGGTTCTGTTGGATTATTCTCAGAGGTGGATCCAGGACTAAAGCCAAATAAAGAACTTAAAATTTAATTAATTCATTTTTCTCTTTATAAAGATATTAGTATGGAATCCATTATATCCTTGGAAGTTATGGGTTCATCTCTACCATTTGTTGCATTTTTTGGTACATTTTCAAATACATATTATACTCTTCGTCGAAAATATTGGGTTTAGATGAACCCGGTGTCGGTATGCTACATACGCCACTGATTAGTCTTGAATGCAATAAATTAATGTTCTTTCTATATATAAAAAGTTATTCTGCCCTTCTTTAATAGCTGATTCTCGTTCTATGTCAGTCCTTTAAACACCCTGCTTAGTAAAAGGGATGTGGCAACTCCTAAATTTCGAAAAGTACTGTTTTGAGTTATTAAGGAACATTAGTTAAGGCTTTTGCACCAAAACAGTAACAATCTATAGTATCTACCAAGTTACAGTCAGGTAAATGATTGATTCAGTTCACAGCGTCCTTTTTTCTCATGTGCACCCTCATATTTGGTGATATAAGTGAAAATTATTTGTGGTGACTAACAGGGGATTTTTTGAATAAATGCTTCTCAGTTCTCTGTCTTCTTTTTTTAGGATACTAATAATTCTTAGCGATAAAGTTAGTATTGACACATTCGTCTCTTATGCAGAATTTGTGGTTCATCTACTAGACAAAACAATTGCAAGGTATCATTCCATGTTACTCGTTGACCATTTGGAAAGTTGCAGATGAGGGATAATTTGCTTTACATTAATCGGAGTGTCTGTTTTAAGTAAGTGATTAAGATAAAGAAGGAAAGAAGAGGTTTGTTCTGATATTTCTACATAGCCAAAGAGAGGAAGGAGGGGCAGAGCATAGGGCATTCTGGATGGTAGTGGTGAAGGGGACTTACACTAGAAAGTGTGTGTACGTACATATCAGATTCCATTGTGGAAGATACATCTTTGCTGAAGAATTCCCCATGATATACCTGATCCATGCATAATATCAAGAAAAATGGATACAAATTTATTTTACGTTTGTTTCCTCTTTTGCAATTACTTAGGAACTGGATATGGATACGTACGTTTGACTAGAATATTGTATGAACTGACTTGTTGTCATGGTGCTTTGTTGGGCATTATTTTCCAACTATTATCAAAACTAGATATACCATTGAGGAGATTGTGTGTGCGTATTTGGGATTATAGATCCTATTACGTTCTACTTTTGTATTTTGCTGTTTTAGTTGCTCTGATACCTATATATTCAATGAGGATTCAAGTAATTATTCAAGCCTTCTGTTGCTTTACTAAGAAATGAATGATAATGATAAACTGCGTAGTGAGGTAAATGTTATCTAAACAAGAGGGTTACATTAAAGTACATACCTTCTCTTTGTATGGGGAGTGATAGTGATATTTAAGAGGGCAAAACAAAAAAGTGCAGAGGAATTATGTCTCTCCTATTATCTGATGCAATGGATTTGACATTGTTGTATAACGCAACATGGAAATTTATCTTTTTGGGAGGTTTTGTGACGTTGACTCATGGGTTCCTCAGATATTCCTTTCCCGGAATGTCTCTTTGTACTGATGATCATGGTTCTGTTTCTAACTTAAGCCTTTTTGCACTTGTTTCAGTTCGTTCAGAGGTAGAGAAATAGGAAATGAGAAACTTATTGGAATTCTTGATCTCCAGAGTATTACCTATAGCAATGTTGATGCTCGTGGATTGATCACTGGTTTTCAGTTTTTACAGGTACCCCTTTGTCTTTTTATATTGCGGAAACCATTGCTATAGAGACGCACATAACCAGTTTTATGAAAATAGACATAATTCTTGTACCATGGACAATGTTAAATAGGAACTGAGAACCTTATACGCCTCTTGTCAGCTATAAGACAGTTCAGTAGGTCAAGATTAACGGCTCAGTAGAAGAGTTAACTAGACTATGTATGTGGCTGGTATTGAACTCTCACATCTGAGCTATAGTTAAGGCTTTCCTTTGCACTATGAGACGATGTTGCTCGACCTCTTCAAACATATTGTCGGATGTGTGTCTGATCCTCCAAGAGCTATACTTTTTTGGAGGACCGACATGTTTGCAACAACACTTTTTGAGGGTCTGAGCTACATAGCTATAAGGTGCCATTGATGTAATGAATAGTTTGGATATGCTCCACTAACTTAAAACCTCTCAAAATTTTGGTCAAATTCTTGCTCTTGTTAAGCACTCTTGAATCTTTGTTTTAGACAAATTAGGAACAATCTCTACCTTTACTAGGTAGGGGTTAAAAATGTTGTCGCACCCGTGGCAGACCTTCCAAAAATGCCCTACTTTTGGAGGATATAACGCACACCAAATGACATTTTTGAAGAGTCCGAACAACACAGGGAACAGTATACTGAACCAATTGATGAAGGCCATACTGGAATGCTGATATGATATTCAGTTCTTTATACTCGATATGTTATATTGCTGCTGCTAAGCTACATTTCACGCAGTTTATTTCTACAGGCATACTACCCTGAGCGCTTAGCAACTTGTTACCTTTTACACATGCCACAGTTCTTTGTCACCGTGTGGCGATTTGTTTGTCGCTTCCTTGAAAAAGCAACTCAAGAGAAGGTATGTCATAACGCCCATCAAACGATGTTATATTTAACAAAATGCGCGTGGGAAACGTATAGTCTTCAACACTAGATCTGCTTCTGCAAACTGGATCCTTTTTGCCACTATGCATCTCATATTTGTCTGCATAGTCTTATGCTTGGTGGAAACAATAATGAGACTGTTAACACTCATACTTCGCCCGAATCAAAACTTAAACTTCTGCTATTTTCTAAAACTCTCCCAACTGTCTAATATCAAAACACTATACAGATCAGGATTGTTACAAATGAAGAACAAAAGGAAGAGTTCATCCGAGCAGTTGGTGAAGACGTCTTACCGGAGGAGTATGGAGGGCGCGCTGAACTTGTACTTTTGCAAGATGTTGCTGTGAACTACTAACACAAAATAGGGGAGAATAGAAGTGGGAAATTTGATGAAAGACGTTAGAATAATTTGAATCAACTTGAAAAAATAATTCAGTTATTCTTAAATTATTCAATTAGATAATAATTGAATAAT
>JBDJHY010000001.1:248103-258202 GCA_039654485.1 Withania somnifera | reverse complement strand
ACCCTATAATCAGCAGCAATTCTTGCTGCTGCCAGGTATCGATCCCACGCCGGGTGCAGGGCACACTGCAAGAGGTGAACCCGATGACCATTGAGCTAAGCCTCATGGACATGATATTTCTAGTCCTATTAGACATTTTTATGCCAGCAGGATATATAGAGAAATATGGTCAATGTAGAGCCTGTTTAGATTAGTTGATTAAAAGTAGCTGACAAATATCAAGCGCTAAAAGTAACTTTTAAATTGAGCAGTTACATGTTCGGATAAAAATGTAAATATGATAATAAGTAGTTAGTGTGAGGGTGGGGCTTTTAGTGGTCAATGAAGTGATTGAGAATGTGAAGTTTCAAGTTCAAAATTAAGCGGAGGCAAAAAACACTAAGGGGTTGTTTGATAGAGTAACAACAATATCATACCTAGTATGTTCTCACTAAATAGGATTTGGGTGGGTAGAGTGTATGCAATCCATACCACTACCTATGAGGTAAAGTAAATAGGTTGTTTTTGAAAGTCGTTTGCTAGAGTGTATTAGAAAAAATAATGCATGCATTAGCTTTGTATATTACTACTACCTTGTTTGGTTCAATATTTAAACTTATGTATAATGAATGCAAGTGTTAGTTATACTCTCAATTTGGTATTAAGAGGTGTATAGTTAAGACATAGAAATCTATTATAGTAGTATTGCAATGAGTTCTAATGCACGGATAGCATAGTTAAAGACGCAATTGCTCCTCAAAACATTTTTCACAATTCTATATATTGTCGAGGGTTAATTTGTCAACAAATAATTTTTTAAATAAATTATACAATTCTAATACACCAAACCAAATAATACATAAGAAAAATCTCATTATAACTAATGCAAGTATAATTAATACAATCATTATTAATGCAAGGCAGCAAGCATTACCAGTATTATTTATTTATATTATACACCAAACGACCTCTAAGGGATTCTTTCCATCTGTCTTAACCTTGGAGACAGAGTTATCTTGCTGGTGAGAGGTGGCAGTTATCTCGTGGATTTAATCAAGGTGCATGAAAGTTGGTCCATACACCATGACTGTAAAAAAAAAATACATTGTATAAAGCTTCATTAGTTTTGTATAAAGTAGTGTGCAAATGGGGTATTAAACTTGTATACAACTAATCTCGTCATACACATATAAATACAATTTGTATTTGTATGCCGAGATGAGGTTAATTTATATTTATATGCCGAGATCTGTCTATAGCAACTATTTATATTTAAGAGGGTTCATTTGTATTTATATATCGAAATAATACTGATTTGCATTTGTCTTTTGAACTGCATAGAATTTAACTTTTATTTGTATTTGTATGCTATAATAGCAATTATTTGTATATGCCGAGCTATAACCATTTGTATATGTATATCGAATTTTAAATAATCAAGTTTATATTTCGATTATACGTCAATAAATCTAGAAAAATATAATTTTTTTTATAAGTGCTTATAGAGAAAAAAAACATAAAAAGTCAATTTAGTTTTTATATACTATACCGCATAATAATTTAAATAATAATAATATTAGTAAGTATATAAAAAATGAATATGAATATACATTGATGGAGAGAGTGAATACAGAAAGTAAAAGTATGCAAAGCAACAAAACTGTCTGAAGAAATAATTTTGTAGTAGCTATGAAGAATATAATTTAGTGCTCAAAACTGAAAAGATATTGAGAAATATTTATGAAAATATTTAACATATATAGCCATACTTGATTTTGGACTAACACAACTAATGATTAATTTAAATCACATTTTTACATAATTTATAGGGAGCTGATTTGACAATTGGCATCTCTTAAAGATCAAAATTTTCTATTTATTTTAATTTTCAAATTTTAATACCTTTCCTTATTTTATTCCTACAAAAATAGTGCAAAAATATATCCCACCTCAATAAAATGGAAATGAACACTTGATCTCCTTTACACCACGCAATTGAACCAATTCAATTATATTGTTTATTTATTCAATAAGTTTAAGTTGTGCCATCTCTTGTTCATTAAGATCATTATAAATTATTAATGCGTGTATTTATCAGACAAAATTCATTCAAAAAAAAAAAAAATTCCTTCAAGTAAGACATCAAAAGATTATCTCTAGATGTCTAACATTAGGAGTGCTAATCACTCAAAAATGTATTAGTTCTACCTTCATTACCTTAAGTACACCCTATTAAGTAAGTTAAGTTTCATTTTTTCTTCCTTTTTAACCGATTGGGTCTGTATCAGGCAAAAACTTTCCTTTTTTTTTAATTACAATTTATAGCCTACATTTATCCTAAAGAGTTTTTCTTCTTCTTTTTTTTTTTTTTTTTGGCTGTTGTATTGTTGTTGTTGTGTTGCCAACTGAGCCCGTCGAAGTTGGGCAGTTGACTGGTTGGTTCGTTGTAGGGTCTTTTTAGTAGTTGTTTGTTGGTGAATGGTTGGCTGGTCGGAGAGTGATGGAGTTGAGGGTCGGCTAGAGTTTAGTGGTGGTTCATTGGACAAACAAGAGGAGGAAGAAGGGGACGTTGTTGCTGGTCTGTTTAGTGGCTGTTTGCTAGCCCAAGCGGACAAAGAGGTGGCGAAAAAATGGAGAAGAAGGGGTCGTCGTGGTGGGTGTTGGTTACTGTTTTGTGGAGGTTTCGTCAGAGATAATAGACGAGTTAGGATCCTGTTTGGTTTGAACTATGGTGGTCTCACCCTGGTGGAGGTGATTTGGTGTCTGTTTATAAATTCAAAAGATTAGATTGAAAGTACTGAATTGAGATGCAAAACAGAATTCAGGGTAATCTTCGGCTAATTTTTCAATACAAGAAGATTTAGTGAACAGTATTTTGAGTGTACGCGGTATATATAGTAGCCTCTTGTAATTATTATTTTGTTGGAAGCCGTGAATGAGGTACGTTGCTCATTATGTTAAACCGGTCGTGACTTTGTCAGTGAAAAAACTTTATCAACTGTTATTAATTAGAAGGACTAGGTGACCACATCTTCCTTTACATTTAACTTTTTAACAGTAATACTACATTTACATTTATTCTTCAGCGAAAAACTGGTGGAGTATGGTGGCTGGCTCGTTGAGAGCTGGTTCGTAGTTGTTGTTGTGATTTCACCTGAAATGGCGACGTTAAAGGGCTGTTTGATCGGGTGATGAACAAATTTCAATGGTGTTCAATGAAAGTTACAGTGGGTTGCAGAGAAAAAGGTGAAAACAGCAGAGTTAATGGTGGTTGTAGCTCATCGGAGCTCTGGCGTTAATGGTGGAAAATAGTGGGGTTAACAGTGTTAAGTCAAAAAATGAGGTTTCCGGCACCGGTAACGGCTTGCTAGTGGTCTTCGTCTTTTTCATTTAGCAATCCACCATTTGTTATATTTGAAAATTAATTATAATATTTATGATATGTTTGTATTATACTTTGTATTGAATATATTTTAGTTATCCTATATTCATTGAAATATCGTTATTATAATTTATAATATATTGAATTTAAAATAAATTATAATTATAATTTTTTTATTAATGATGTTAAAAATATATTATACCTAAATTTTAAATATTATATGTTTAAATTAAATTAAATTATTAGTTATTATATTAAAAATTGTGTTAGAAATGTGTTATATATATATATATATATATATTTATTTATTTTTATTTAAAAAAAGTTAGGCTATAATCTATAAAGTAAAAATACGCTATAATTTGTAAATAAAACTTTATAATACATTATTTATGTAAAAAGGTCTTAGTATTACATAGGAAAAACTAAGCTCCATAGCAAACGTAAGCTCTCAACTAGATTTATAGCTATAGTTTTAAACAATTATAATTTGCAGCCACTATATCATTATTTCAGATACATATACAAATGCAACAGTTAATCTCAGCATACATATACAGATGCAATTTATATTTGTATGCGAAGATTCAACAGATTTGTATTTATATGTTGAAATCTGTTTATACCAGTTATTTATATTTTGAGGGCTGATTTGTATTTGTATATCAAGATGTGAATATTTTGTATCTGTATTGTGAATTGCATAGAATTTAAATTTTTATTTGTATGTGTATGCCGAGTTATAGTCATTTGTATATGTATAGCGAATTTTAGATATATGTGGTTATGAATTATAATTAGCAAAATGTTGCTATGGAGGGTTGAAGCCCTCAAGTTTATTCTTTTTGGAATTTCCTCATATTAAAACTGGCAATAATATTCGAATAGCAATGTAAAATTATTTTTTTTGATGCAATAATATATTTAATATAATTTCACAAGTTTTTTTTAAAAAAATAAAATGTATGCAAATTATATCTTTATCTCATAAAGATATGAAATATTATTTATGACAGACCCTCAATAAACTCATTTTATGTAGTCATATTTGATTGAATTGATCATTAATATCTTATTTATTAATTTACATGTCATATGTTAAAACCAATTGTTAAAATATCAGTTTCATAAATTTAAAAACACTATATATAAGTTCTAATTAATGCTTACTTTTAAAAGTTGTAAAAGTTACATACACAAAATGTTGTAAATGAATTAAATCAAACATTTTGAAACGTACAAAACTATGTATGAAATATTAGAAAAGGAAAAAAAAAATAATAATAACAGTGACAACATATTCGAATTTTTAATAATTTTCAATTGATCCTCAACTTAAAAGGATATGTAAACATAGATCAGACTTAGTAAAATATGTAAACAATTGCGTATGATGCGTAAGTTAATATTAATAAAGTTTCTGAACCAAGTTTTATCATCAAGACAAAAGTAATGAAATATCTCACTAATAAAACCTAGTGATATTATGTAAACTATTGTTCATAAGGTGTAAGTTATTTTAATCAGCAAGGTATTTCTTTTAAGTTAAGATTATTTTAAAAAAAATATATATTAAAATGGTAAAAAAATCTAAGATCAAATACTTGAGGAATAATAATTCTAAATCGGCCACTTTAAAAAACACTAAACATAATTTTCTCCAACCTAGCGGCTTATCTTTTAAAAACGAACTTTTGTTGGGGGGGGGGGGTGGAGAGAGTTCATTTAATTGCATGTTTTGTCGTTTAAATGTGTAATTTTAACTTTTATTTTTAAAAAAAATAAAATATAACTTATGAAATATTATAATATTAAAATATAAATTTATATTTTATGTAAAAATTATTTTCCTTGAAGGGCAAAATTAAAAACCAATAGGACAAAAAAAATTGTTAAGATATTAAGCATTTTTCAACTTCAACTTTAAATTTATGAGTTTGACTCACCCAGTGAGATAGAAAGTGCAAATGCTGTAGAGTTCTTTACATGGCTTAATTTAAGGGTAAACTAAAAAAAATGCATCATTATAGGAGTCAATTGCTCCTAATATTATTAATTCTTGAAATTATTTTTGACATTATTTTTTTATGTGTAATACATGAAAGGTTCGTAATAGATAACTTGAATAACCTTCTAAATATATATTTAAGGGATAGAGATACACAACATAAGTAACTTCAATTTACATATGATTTGCATGTTAAATTATTTAGATACATGATTAAACGCACAGACATGTAATATATCATAAATTATATAGCGTGTTCAAGATATATATCACGATCCACCGTATATATGATATCAAAATAATGATATATTATATAACTTTTTAAATATACTGAGGTAAAATATAAATATGATTTGATTAATTATGTAATATATTTTAAATTTAATTGGTCCAGTTTTAAACTTTTAGCGGGTCAATCTTTGTCTTTAATAGAACCCTACCTAAAACTAATTACATTACTTACATTTCTTTCAATATTTTTCAGCAGCCATTCGCCAGCCACCTCCGGCAGAGCAATGAACTCTGCATCACTTTCTCTCCGTCACAACCATTTCCTCCACGGAGGTGCCACCACCGTATCATCCTTCATCCATCGACCTCGCTCTACCACCATCTCCTCCTCACCTTTCCGCATTCGTATGTCTCTCAACGAAACCGGTCCATCAATCGCCGTCGTCGGAGTCACCGGCGCCGTCGGTCAAGAATTTCTCTCCGTTCTCTCCGACCGTAACTTCCCTTACCGTTCACTTAAACTCCTCGCAAGTAAACGATCAGCTGGAAAATCAATGAAATTTGAAAATGTGGATTACACTGTTGAAGAACTTAATGAGGATAGTTTTGATGGGATTGATATTGCATTGTTTAGTGCTGGTGGTTCAATAAGTAAGAAATTTGGACCTTTAGCTGCGGGAAAGGGGACTATTGTTGTGGATAATAGTTCGGCATTTAGAATGGATGAGAATGTGCCTCTTGTGATTCCGGAAGTGAATCCTGAAGCTATGATGAATGTGAAGATTGGTTCTGGAAAAGGAGCGATTATTGCGAATCCGAATTGTTCCACTATTATTTGCTTGATGGCTGTTACTCCTCTTCATCGTCGTGCTAAGGTGAGAGTTGAATTTTTCGTGTTTTTTCAAGTACATTTAGGGGTCGTTTAAGAGCTCTTTAAAATAGTGCAGGTATTACTAATGCAAATATTAGTTATTTCATCATCGTGCTTAGGTGAGTGTTGGATATTTGTATTTTTTCAAGTATAGGGGTCATTTGGTAGCTCTTTAGAATTATGCAAGTATTAGTAATCTAGATATTAGTTATTTCGTCCTCGTGCTAAGGTGAGTTGGATTTTTTGTGTTGTTTTCAAGTACATTGAGGGTCATTTGGTAACTCTTTAGAATAATGCAAGTATTAGTAATATAGATTTACTTATTTCATTGTTGTGCTAAGGTGAGATTTGGATTTTTCGTGTTTTTTTCAAGTATATTTAGGGGTCGTTTGGTAGCTCTTTAGAATAATGTAGGTATTAGTAATGCATATGTTAGTTATTTCATAGTCATGCTAAGGTCAGAGTTGGATTCTTTCATGTTTTTCGTGGTACATTGGGTTGTTTAATAGTTGGTTAGAATAATGCAGGTATTAGTAAGGTAGGTATTAATTATGCGGATATAAGTTATTCTATCGTTTTGCTAAGGTGGGAGTTAGGTTTCTCGTGTTTTTCCTAGTATATTTAGGGTGTTTTAAGTGTGAAGGAAAATGTTTTCTAGGAAAATAAGCGGATTTTTCTACTTATTTTCTTGTGTTTGATAGGCAAGTAAAAAATATTATTCTAAAATATTTGTGTATTATCTAGACAAAAATAATATGATAGGTGGGGGTATGGGGTGGTAAGGATGGGTTTACGGGGTGTGGGGTGAAGATGAGGTGTGTTTGGCGGGTGGGGAGTGTTCTCCTTACTTCCGTTAGGGAAGCCATATGAGCTTGTGGTCTAAAATATGGTGTAGCATTTGTGTGTTTAATGATTTGTATTTTATTATTACATTCGGAGAATTTTTGGTTTAAAGAACAATTAATTTGAGAATTGGATCATTGTGTGCCTTTAATATGTTTAGAGATTTGTTTGGCATAATGGCATAGAGAATGTCTATTTTGGAGTATATTTTGAGAATTAGATCTTTGATATCCTTTTAGTGAGTGTTGTACTTGTATTGGTGGGAGATAGTAGGTACTTGGTGGAATAGTCGAGACGTGTACAACCTGGCCCATCATATAAGAAAATGTGAATAATGTTCAGCTTGTGATAATTGCTACCCCAAATTTGTTGGGGTCAGTATATGAGGTTCTCTATGTTCATCTTGCTCTATCTGCAACTAGATTTAGAGGATTCATCATAATTACATTTTTATCTGGGATTTGCAGCTATATTTTGCAAAGTGAGATAGAAGTAGTTCTCTTTTCTTTCTTATCAAAAAAGCAAACAGTTTAAAAACGGAATCAAATTGTAGCACCAGTGTTCATATAGATGATCACAAGAGTCGACTCTGGCTATTTTTCTATGAAAATAGATGATTGAATTTCTTTTATCTATGGCATGGATATTGGAAGTGGATGATTATTAGGAACTTAGGATTGCAATAATAACTTATTTTCCTGTATCTTGATTCTGTTATATTTTTGTATTGGGTTTCCTGTTCGAAGACTTGACCGTACCTTTGCAAAGCCCAAAAGGATCTCTCTTTTGTCAAAAGGTTACAGTGCAATCTTGATATGGATGTCATTAGTTTTCTACGAACTTAGTCTACACATGTTTTGTTAGTTGAAAAGAGTCAAGGATGAAATCAGAAAAGAAAAAGTTTATGTGACAAATAGTGCAAATGAGTGATCTGTTGTATAAAGAAAGAAATCAGAAAATAAAGCAATACAATTTTTTCATGGAAAAGCAGTTAACTATGGATATAATCAAACCAATAACTAAGTTGATTAGTCATTGAAGTGCCAGAAATGCAGACTAAATATGGTTGTATTCTTCTCATTACTGAAAGAATTCTATAGCGAGTAGTAATTTTCAAAATAAATAAGATGGTACTGTTAGTAGAATTGGATGATAGTAGTTAGAAGGAATTTACACACAATAATACACTTCTCTTTTTGTTCTTTTCTGTTGTAACATGAGACTCGAGAGACTCTTTTGTTAGTGTTCGTTTATTCAAAATTGAAAAAAATTCCATTTTTATTGACATATACTTTTCATACACATCCATCTCCATGGTAGTTGTGAAGACCTTCAGAGTTTAGATCAATCAATTATTAGTCTAATATCCAAGTCAGTTCACTGTTACTCATCCTGTTTAGATATGCATATTTTCAGGTCAAGCGCATGGTTGTTAGTACATATCAGGCAGCTAGTGGTGCTGGTGCTGCTGCAATGGAAGAGCTAGTGCAGCAGACTCGTGAGGTTTTTTCTATGTTTCCTCTATTTTCCATGGCTTGATATATCTAGTGATTTTAGGTTTACTAATACTAATTAAATTTCCTAATGATTTGCTTTTTGGATGTTGCCTTATACACAATAGGTCCTTGAGGGCAAAGAACCAACCTGCAATATCTTTAACCAGCAGGTTTCGTCTTTTTGAATTCCCTTCTCGATGCTCAGTTTGTTTCTTACATAACAAATGAATGCAGTGCTATCTGATTGCTTCTTTTACAACATTATGCAGTATGCGTTTAATCTTTTCTCACATAATGCACCTATTCAACCCAATGGATATAATGAAGAAGAAATGAAGCTGGTCAAAGAAACAAAAAAAATATGGGTAAGTATTCTTGTTAAAATCTTGATACTCGACGCACGTCTGATACTCTGATCCTAGAGATGAGAATAAGCCATCTTTTGTGTTAATGACTAACCCACCCTTCTGCTTTTACCAGAGTGACATGGATGTCAAGGTTACTGCAACATGTATACGTGTTCCTGTTATGCGTGCACATGCTGAGAGCGTGAATCTTCAATTTGACAAGCCCCTTGATGAGGTAACCCTTGCTAAACTGCAGACAATCTTTTGTTATTTATCTTCCTTTCCTGACAAATGATTCCTTTGCTTTTATTCAAAACCTTTCCTTTTTCACTTCCGGTATTTTTTAGGCTCTGGATTGGATTTGTGATTGTGTTTATTTGGTACTGAAATGCATAAAAGTTGTTGAAACATTGGTTCAATTGGTCCAAAGGGTCCAAGTTCGTGTAGCACAGTGCAAATACCAATTAGTAATGACATAAAGAGTAAAGTTGGTGCTTTAATAATCATAGCCTACAGTTTATTAAAAAGGATTCTAGAAGATAATCATATCCAACAGTTCCATTCAGCACATCATATTTTTGTTTGTGCATTCAAGTGGGCACTGGACCACATTGATATTTGAAGGCCTTGAATAGTAGTTACTACAAATAGCAAAGTTCGTTACATGGCTTGCTTGTCATATGGGGATCTTGTGAAATGTGTTGAAAGCTGGTTTTGCTAGATGCATCCATTTGATGAGTTCAATTGTCTTGATTGAATGACCATAAAAATTCTCTGGATTGTATGATGCAATGAGATGGCTAAAACTACTTTGCATTAACAATAAAATTTTAGCTTTTCTATAATGTTGTGTTAAACTGACATTATGACAAATTGTTTGGTCAACAAAATTCTGCCAATTTTCTACTAGTCAATAGTCGTTATGGAAAGAAGATTAATACA
>JBDJHY010000001.1:203325-213975 GCA_039654485.1 Withania somnifera | reverse complement strand
TGTTCCATTGCCAATAACTTCAAACTAATGCCTTTAAATATGTCCATGTCATCAACTCCAAGCAACAATGTCCTTCCTTGATGATTATACTGCTGCACGAGCTCAGCAACTTTCGCCTCAGCCTCGGGGAGACTCAAAACTTGCTGAAGCTGTCCCATATGAATACCCACTGGCAGAATTTTAATACTTACAGTCCTGCCATAGTACTCGAGGCCTATGTAACCCCTTTTCGACTCGTAAGAAATACCTAACATCCGACTGCAACACGAGAGGAAGTGCCTGGCGTAGTCAAAAGTGTGGAACCCGATCAAATCCGAATTCAATAGAGCTCGTAAGATTTCTTCGCGAATAGGTAAAGTTTTATATATCTCGGAAGATGGAAACGGGCTATGCAGGAAAAATCCAAGCTTTACTCTATTGAATCTCTTCCTCAAGAAGGTAGGCAGAACCATGAGATGATAGTCATGAACCCACACAAAGTCATCTTCAGGATTAATCACTTCCATGATCCTATCAGCAAAAATTTTGTTCACAGAAACATAAGCCTGCCACAGTAGTCGATTAAATCGACCACCCAGATCCGGAGAAAGGGGCAACATATAGTGGAACAAAGGCCAAAGTTGCTGTTTACAAAATCCATGGTAGTACTTAGTAAACAGATCAGGTGGTACAAAAGTGGGAACACACTTGAATGTCTCAAGGAGTATTTGTGAAACCTCGTCTTGCTCATTTGGGTGGATTTCTTCCTTAAGACAACCAACATATATAACCTCGATTTCATCATCTCCTAAACCATCTTTCAGCTGGAGAAGAAGTGAATTCTCATCCCAGCTGAACAACCATCCTTTACTGCCATCAGTTTTCCTTTGTACTCTAATTGGCAGCTGATTAGCTACAACAATTATCCTATCTTTTTGAGCTGAAGACGATGATGGATCGGAGCAAACGCTCTCTGATTCATCATCATCCAGATCAGACATTATCCCGGCAACACTCATAATACGTGGAATCCTCCGGCTCATCCGCCCGAAAGACGGTGAAGGAGCCTCACCTGAGGCCAGCTCCAAGAGATTGGAATAGGATCTTGACACCATTTCTTTTTCTGAAAAAGCCCCCTTTTCACTAATTAACACCACCAAGTCCACCAAACCACAACGCACACTCTCTATTGTAAGCTCCTGACAAAGAAAGAAACAAACACAAACACACTTCAGAAAACTTCCCCCAAATCAACTAGCTATGAGATACTTCTGCCTTTTTCTTTTTCCTTTCCTGTAAACCCAAGAACAAACTTTTTAGATTCTGTGAACCAAGAAAACCCCCGGAAAACTCAAAAGGATACAAGAAAATAACATCAAGATTTCATTTTGACGAGTGAATCACAACTATGGGTGAAATTAAACAAATTTTTTAGCTTGTATGAACCAAGAAAACCCAAAAAAAAAAACTCAAAATGGTACAAGACAACAACATCAAGATTTCAAATTGGCAAGTGACCACAACTATAAGTAGCCCAAACTTGTTTAGATTGTGTGAACCAAAAAAAAACACCAAAACACTCAAAAGGGTAAAAGAAAAAAACCTCAAGATTTCATTTTGACAAGTGAATCACAAATATGGGCAAAACTAAACAAATCTTTTAGCTTGAGTGAGCCAAGAAAACAACCTCAAGATTTCACTTTGACAAGTGAATCACAACTACGGGGGAAACTAAACAAATCTGTTAGCTTGGAACCAAGAAAACAACCTCAAGATTTCATTTTGACAAGTGAATCACAACTATGGGTCGAACAAATTTTTAGATAGTATTAACATAGGAAAATCCAAAACACTCAAAGGCTACAAGATTTCAACTTGACAAGTGAATCACAACTACAAGTGGAACAAACTCTTTTATATTGTGTGAACCAAGTAAGACCCCCCCAAAAAAACTCAAAAGGGTGCAAGAAAACAACATCAAGTTTTCATTTTGACAAGTGAATCACAACTTTAAGTGGAGTAAACTCCTTTATATATTGAGTGCACCAAGTAAGACACCCAAAAAACTCAAAAGGGTACAAGAAAATAACCTCAAGATTTCACTTGGACAAGTAAATCACAACTACGGGAGGGCTCAAATTTTTCAGAAAACACAAAAAAAGAAAGCCTAAAGGGTAAAAGAAAACAACATCAAGATTTCAACTTGACAAGTGAATTATCACAACTATGGATGGAACAAATGCTTTACCTTATGTGAACCAAAAAAAAAAATAATAATCAAAAGGGTACAAGAAAACAACATCAAGATTTCATTTTGACAAGTAAATCACAAGCTAGTGGTGGGCAATACATACATAAACCTTTATATCAGAGAATAAGAATATATTCAAAATCATAAAAATACAGCTAAGGCTTAAGAGACTGAAAATATTTTCTTGGAATAATTAGACAGTAAGCATATAACATCACACCAAAACAATTACAGTAGTAAACTGAGGCATTTCAACAAAAGTTGAAAATGGGAATTTTACCAGTAATTGAACACTTTGAAATTCCTAGAAGTGGAATAGCCTAAAGTGAAAAAAAACAAATAAAAAGACAGTGAAGAGTGAAGACTACAATGGTGTTTTGCTTTGTTTTTGTTATCTTTACATTAATGGGTGGAAGCTGCCTAAAAAGGCTTATTATATACACTGCACACTGTTATAGATAGGAGTCATGGGACTATATAGTATAATATAAGATATGTTCTTGTGGTTATTTGTAATCAAAGTTTCTTTTTAATTGAATTAATTAATATTAAAATATGTTCTTGTGATTGTATATTGTTGTTATTTTGAGTCGAAGTTATAATTAAAGGTTCTTTAATTGAGTTAATTAATATAAAAATATGTTTTTGTGATTTTATATTGTTCATTATTTTGAGTTGGAGTCTATTAAAAATTATTTGTCTCTCACCTCTAAGGTAATGATATAAATAATTTATGTTTTTTTGAATTAATCTCATTTAATAAGAATATAATAAATATATTGTTGTAGTTATTGAACTGACTAATACTTATTTTACCGAATATGACTCGTGAAAAAACAAAGTTATGGTGGGATGGATATGGTTTTATTACTCTTTGATTGGATTTGGATTGTTATTATTAGGATGGTCGTAGTATGGCATTGTATGATATTTTGAAATTTCAATATGATTATTTTAATATTTAATTTTTAAATGTATCTTATTATTATCATATTAAATTAATTTGATACGGTAAAGTTTAATTTTGATATTTTATGGGATGGTAAATCGATAATTATAGTTTGTACAATTTTGATATGTTGTATTGTTATATTTTATCGTACTGTGTTTATTTAGTGAATATTTATTTGGATATATTATATTATTTTTTATTGTTATATAATGGGAAACATTAATAATTTGTAGGATAAACCTAAAAAAAAATAATAGGTTGGTGTAAAGCTATTATAAAAATATCAAGTAAATGATGAAATATGATTATTTAAATAATAAAAAATAAAATATAATATCTTAATAACACAATCGCACTAAATCAATCATTATATAAAATAAGACAGCAACGATACAAACAAAAAAGTTAGTAACGATCAAAAAAAACATTAAATTTAAACTAACAACATAGCTTAAAATTGAGTGAACGATCAAAAATATACTTAAAATATCTCAATTTTTTTAGTCTCGTACCTAAACTATCAGTGTGCAAGAACACACCTCAATCATTAGTTGTTCACTTTTTATTTTTCTCAAATAAACAATTAAATGTAGGGACACGTTTGATAAATAAAAAATAGTTCAGATACGAAGACTAAACTTCTACCTTATAATTCAAATAGAAAATAAAAAAAAATAAATTGTTTAGACATATTTTTAACCCTTCACTAAAATAAAATTATTTTAAAAGCATTTTATGCTTAAATAAATTTTATGTAATATAAATTTAAATAAATCTTGACCTAATACTACCGAATACTTTGATGAAAAAAAAATGATTAGTGCACCATTATGATAAATGTGTAATACGTGTTTTGCAACATAGATTTACTCTGTTAATATGTCATTTTCTTCATCACAACATTGAGATAATGGAAATGGACAATTTAAATGGAATTAAAATACCTCCACCAAATTAATCATACAATTCTGTAAAAAAAATTATTTATTTTTTTGGAGTTGAGAAACTATTAAAAATAATTTAATACTTTTATAAAGTAAAATAAAATTATGAAAATTTATTTATAAAATAATTATACCTAATGACAGAGCCACCTTATAATTAGAAGGTTCACTCGAAATTCTTTCTGTGGAAGATTATATTATTTATACATAATTAAAATTATTTTTTATATATATATAAAATAAATATTTAACACTCTTCAATTAATTTTGTATTTTTTTTTTTAAATTTTAAATTTCTTTCTAAAAAATCTAATTCTATCACTTATCGAGTATATCCTTATTATTCCACCCTTAATAAAATTAATTATAATCATATTAACAAAAACGATACTGCATAAATTGAAACATAACAATATCTTAATTTAGCAATAACTTATCATGTCATGAAGGGTCCCTTTCATAAATGTGTATAAAGATGATGTGTATTATGAAAGATAAAATACTAATATATTGGATTATGTTTGTTTTGAAATTGCTTTTTGGAGCTTTTTACATTTTTGGGGATACTATTTTCAAAAATACATAAGCAGAAAGCTTTAAAATAATTAATAAAGTTAGTGATTGGGTGTTTAAGAGATCATGAATCGAGTCTTAAAAATACTTATTAGCCAAAAAAATAAAAAATAAAATTATATATAATTAATTCTTGTATTCGTATTTTTTTTCAAAATTTTCACATAATAAAAGCTTAATATACTTAGGTATTTTTTCTAATTTCATATATAAGCACAAAACTCTTTAATTTTAATGGATCATATGTTTATCCACTTGACCTAACTTTTTTTATTTTCTTTTGACCTAACTTTTTGTTATTTTTGCTTTAATAAGCTTTGATACATTAGTTTCAACAATTTAAATAGTCATGGAGCTAAAAATTTTATTATAAAAAACTTAAAATGTAAGAAAATAAATATTAAATCAGTTAAAAAAAATTCGACTTACGTATAGCATAGCTCCTGAATCAAGTTTAGAAAGTAGAAAAATAAAAAAGAGTTGAGAGAATTAGCAAATGCGATAGGATGGATGAAATATTTTTATTTTTATTTTTATTTTAAATTTAAATTTTTAAATAAAAATAATTCAAATCTAAAATACTTTTTCTTTTTAGATAGCTTTACATAATGCGAATTTGAATAACAACATATTTGAAATAAAGTTTATGTATGTTTTATTTTGTACAGATTTTATTTATAGTATCACACCGAATATATAGTTGCAGATCGAGTTTTTAAAATATATTATTTTAGAAAATTATTGTTTCATCAAATTTATATTTTAGCAACTTATAGTACTCATGAGAATGATAATTTGTGTTCGATCAAAAGTTTAAAAATTAATTCTCGACACAACTTAATATTTAATTAGAAAAATCATTTTGTGTCAGCTTTTAAAATTACTCAAAAAAAATATTATTAATTGAGTCAGTAAATTTCAAATACCGTCGTATTATAAAAAATATTTAAATTAAGAGAGGGTGTAGAGGAGTAGGTAGAGGTGACTTACATAGGATTATAACTCTTTTAGAGTTTATCCATTAGGGAACCCGGTCGTTGAAGTCGAGAAAAATGTGGGACCCATACATTTGTGGTCCTACAAATTAGCCCTCGTAGTTCCTTCAAATTACCAATATGCCATAATCGATTT
Source organism: Withania somnifera (assembly GCA_039654485.1). NCBI lineage: Eukaryota > Viridiplantae > Streptophyta > Magnoliopsida > Solanales > Solanaceae > Withania > Withania somnifera. The sequence continues at coordinate 208,145 of JBDJHY010000001.1, read as the reverse complement.
TTGCTGCTTTCGAATACGATTAATTCAGATTGATATCTTAGTCTTGAATATTAAAAAATACTGACTTTTAATAGATCCTAATTGATACAAATCTAAATTAATATCACCATTTTAGAGGTAAAATAAAAAGGTTTTTAATAAAAATAAAATAACTTTTTTATAATTAATATTCTTTTTAAGTATGTAAAAGTACGATCAATAATTTGTGACTGGAAATATAAAGTTCTAAATGGATTAGACAGTATCTTTGCAGGATGAAAGGCAACAGTTTGAGACTTTTATTTTAGTAAATTCCGACAATAAATCCGACGAAAAAGGCTGTGCCACTACAACATTAAATTTGTCTTTCTCTCTACTATTTAAAATATGATTATAATATTATAAAGTTTTATATATATATATATATGTATTGAAGTAAAATAAATATTATGAAAAATGAAGGTGCTTGCTATAGATAATTCCAAAATTAATTTTGTTATTAAATGTATTTAATATTTAATATGTATATACAAAATATATTAGTTTTTAATATCTATAAATAGTATAATTTTACTATTCAAAGTATAACATATTAATGAAAGATGTTGAATTGATCCACTCTTTGCAGCTTTGCTATCGGCTATGGGCGTGTGAGTGAAGACCAGCGTACTGGAATATGGGAATGATACTTGAGTGGAATTTAAGATTTTAAATTTATAAAATTTTAATAATCTAAAAAATTAAAAAGAAAACTTATTTATATGTGTTCAAGGGTTACCAGCAGTGGTGTAACTAAAATTTTTATTAACAGGGTTTAAAATCTAAAAAATTAGCTAAAAAAGATTCAATATTTACTACATATACGTAAAAAAATTAATTATGTATAAATAGTATAAGTTTTTGCCAAAAAAATTTGGGTGAATCCCTTTATTAAAGGGTGGCTCCGCAACCAACTGACCAAGTGATTACTTTGCCATTGGGTTCTCCATCGAGATATCGATATAAATATAAATTTGCGTAAAAATTAGTGGATTCTCAAAAATTTACACTCGATATCCTAAATCTGTCCTTGAATGATTAATCAATATCGAATGTTATTTATGAAATTATTTTTTCTTCTTCTACTAGAAAAGTTATTACTTTCGTTTACTAAGAAATTTAATTTTAGAGAGAATGATATTTTTTTAAAATTTAATCATCAAATATATAAAAAAAAAGAATCTGAAGAATTTTTAATTTCCAAGTACACCTCTAATTCGACTTTTAAAGTTTTATTTAGGATGGAATTTTCATATAATGCCCCTTCAAAGTTCAACCCTTTTAACTTTTAGTAATTTATTAAAGTCTATAATATAATGATGATTGATGATAGTGATGTGGGTTTTTACAACAATTTTTATAAAATGGTATATAATATAAGGAAAGCCAAACTTTGTTATTTGCAAATACTTATTTTTTACATAAAGTTTTCAACTTCAATTAGTGATTTTTAGTCTGTTATATGTTTTTTTTTTAGATGTTTTGCGGATCGTCTTATTTTATGTGTAGCATTTTTAATTTTGATATTCAAACAAATTTATCCTTTGAAGTATTTTATTCATATATTTTTAAAATATTTTAAATTGTTAATTATCATAACTTATAATATTTTTATATAATTTTTAAATATATAAATTTTATTTTTTAAAAAACTATAAATTTAAATATATAAATTTTATTTTTTAAAATTTACGATTAAACTTAAACTATTTGAATTTAGTAGAGTAAAATGTGACATATATAAATTGAGATAGAGGGAGCAGTTGATTACTCAAGGCTATGTAACTATTTGTGGTGACAAAGTCAATATTTTCACTATAAAGATTTAAAATCTGAAAAAATAAATACGAACTAGTCAATTTTTTTTTTATATCTACTATATATATATAATATAAAATATAATTTTAAACATATATAAATTATATAACTTTAAAGAGTAACATTCTAACCTTGATATAAAAACTATGCATAATCCAACGATGGATTTAAATTTTTTATTAAGAGAGATTGAAATTAAATATATATATATATATATAGAACGTAGTCAAAAGAAATTTTATATATATTATATAAAAATAAAAATACTTTAAATAATATAAAAAAAGATTTTTTTTTATATATTGATTAAATTAACTCTGGAAAGCCAAATAGACATGGGGCCAAAGTCCAAAAACCAAAAACAGGAAAGGAACATGGGTAATTCCTATTTCCAAAGATATATACAGCTGTCTCTCTCTAATCCTAAATTGCTGGGTCCCACTATTATGAGGTTGGACATTTCATCACTCTAAACCTTATAGTAGATAATTTTGAAATGTTATTGATTTACATGTATAGTATGTAAAAATTAATAATTTTCATATATTTCAAATTTTAAACCATTTATTTATTTAACTTTGAGTGAAAAATACAATTTTAAAATATTTTTGTCTCAAAGTTAAGAGTCTATTCAAATTGTTGTCATAGTTAATAAGAATTGTGATCCAATAATAAATATTTTTTATTATTAATTAAAAATATTAAATTTTAGTTTTTATGCAGAGTTGTTTTTGTAAGAGAATGTTTTACTTTTTATATGAAATTTTTTTATGTAAATTTAAATTTAATCAAATTTTAATATGAGTACTAAATATCAAAAAATTTAAAATAATTTTTTTATTATTATTATACCATGAAGATATTATGCAAATAATATATAATAAATTTTTGTGATTCGATTCTTGTTCAAATTTTGCATATAAGGGGAGTTATAGTATATCAAAACATCATTTTCAGACTTTGTCAAAGTCAAACTGGAGTTGAGGTTTGCCAATATCAAACTGAAGTTAGGCATCATCAAAGCCAAACTTTTAAGTATTCAACTAAATAAAATAGATACATAATTTTAATTGTTTAAATTTATTATTAATTTTATATTATATTTAATTAATAATATATATTTATTTTTGAAATTAATTTATATTATTAATTAAAATGATGTAAATCTAATATCAAATTTAATTTTGATACATTTTTTCTTTCTTATTTCATTCAATATTAAATTTTAATTATGTATAAAAAATATAATTTTTTCATTAAAGATGCTTAAATGAACCCACGGATGGACCTAGGTTCAAAGTTGTGGTGCACCCATTAAATTTGATGTGAAAGAGGTATAATCATATAAGAAATGTATAAAAATTGATATAAGATGAAAAAAAATATTATAAAATTAATAAAATAATTAAGTACTTTAATTTTTAGATGAAATATTAAAACTTTAAATATCAAATATGCGTATTAAAATCATGTGACCACCACAATTCTTCATTGAATGAACCCCCAGATTTTACTTGGCTTCTTCAAAACTGAACACGTGTCAATGGAGATTCTCGTTAGAAATAGAATACAAGAAATTTCCGGCTTTAGTTGACCTCTATTTGTGTATGAAGGTGAAAATTAAAATTAACCAGTTAAGATAAATTTGATTTGTTTAAGATTATAAATTAGTTATATACAAAGAATAATTACATAAGAAATATTAATACATATAATGTTTGATATCATGTATAAGTTTTTTAATATTGTATATAGTATACACTATATTGAAAATGACATTCTAACCAAGCTTAAAATAAACAATATTCTCTTTGTCTTGATTATTAAAAGAAAGTTTAAGTATTTGTATATTATCTGTCTTGATTTTGAGAGACGATCCATGGATTTCGATTTGAAATATTTAAGTGAAATAAGACATATGATATGATATATTTTAATTTGTATAGCTAGGATAGGCTTGTATATATTTTTTAACTTGTTCTTTTTTCTGTTCTACTAATTAGTAAAAAAGATAAATAATTGTGTTATTTTATGCCTCCTCTTTTTTAAAAATAGCCCCCTTCCACCACCCTCCCTAATTCATATAATAAGTCTTATTTAAACTGGTGTGGGAAAAAAAAATCAACTTTAAAAATTAATATCAATATACTAATTCTCCTTTCAGTGGGACGGAGATCATAAAAGCTCTATTTTTTTTTTTTAATCCAAAGTCAAAACTGATAACACTTTTCACAAAAAGTCCCAACTCTTTGGTGATAGAGCAATTTATATTCTCCCCTTTGCACCTTATACTAAATGACTTTGACTTTGTAAAACATTTTTCACTATACTTACTCTTTCTTCATTAATACAGATTCGTGTTACGAAATATTCAATGAAGAAGAAAACAATCCATATTTTGAATTATTTTCAAACGTTCGAATTCAAAATTTATAAAATAAACAAATTTTTATTAATCTTACCAGAATATCCGTGCATACATTTTGACTATTATCCTTTTTTTTTTTTTTTTCCTTCTACTAAACTAATCACTAACTTAAAATAAAGTCAAGGACGTTGTAGAGATTGTCATCTCCCAATAGCGCTAAGCATGGTTTTCTTGGCACTTAGATTGATGCTACTTGTTCTTTTATTTTCTCTTTAAGATCATGTCAAAACATGTTCTAATGGCACATGCCATGATTTTTTTCTAACTTCTCTCTCCCCTTTCCTTTTTATATTCCATTTTTTATTTTCAAACTACATTTTCAAAAAGACCTCACATTAGTAAGAATATCGCTACACATTCTAGGTTCTCCATTACTCATACTCATAAAAAAGAAAAGGGTAAACTACGTAATACATAACTATAGGAACCGATTACTCTTCATACAGCTAGTTTCCAAAGTTACATTTCATATTGCTTTTTTTAGGCGCAATATATGCAAGAGGATCACAATATATAACTTGGATGTGATTCAAACACATATGAAGGATCATAATAC
>JBDJHY010000001.1:115719-128498 GCA_039654485.1 Withania somnifera | reverse complement strand
TTCTTATGCAAGTTATAATTTGCCAGCTGCCTTTAGTGTATTGCTCTGTAGTGAAGATTGATATGTCAAATGTAAATTTTATATCAATCTTTGTAGTTTCTGCTGTTTTTGTTATCATCTGTTGTTTCTTGTACTTTTGTTAATTCTTTCTCTGGACTGCTCTGGACTGTTTTTTATTGAGCCGAAGGTCTATTGGAAACAGCCTCTCTACCTCTGACGTAGGGGTAAGGTCTACCCTCCCTAGATCCCACGGGTATGTTGTTGTTGATTCTGGTCTCTTGTGCAATTTAACTTTTTTCCCCTTTTAACTATTCTTCCTTGCTGATGATAATTCTGTCTCATTAGGATGTTATCATGTACACGGCTGATGACCGGAATATACATTCTGTTGATGAGGTATCCTCTCTCTTCTTTTAGAAAAGATAGAAGCTCTTTGTGTGTTTCTCTTTACTCCTATCCTTCTTGTTTTGTCAGGGACTGATTTCAGCTTTTTATTTGCATGCTCCGTTACTTAACCGTCCAAATCTGGATGGCCTGCTTAAATCTATATTTCCACTTTAAGTAAATGGTTTCACCTGTCTTATTTTGTTGGGGTGGATCGTAAGTTGATCTTGTTACCTTAAATTAGCATTAGTTTGTATTGATTGTTAATTTCCCTGCCATTATGGCTGATAAAAATTACAAACTAAAGAGCTGAACACTCTGCCAGCTATGCGGTGCATCAGTTTAGCCAAACTCCTTGATCTCAATATAGATGACCCGCCTAATCTTTTGCCTTGTCTGATCATTTTGATCTCACAATCGTACAACAACAACTACATACCTAGTGTTATGCCATTGTAGGGTCTGTGGAGGATAGAGTATAATAGTGTACGCAAATCTTACCCCAACCTCGTGGAGATGGAGAGGCAATCCTACAATTTAGGCATTTATTTATTACTTGTTTTTGAAGGAGGAACTTAAAGTCGGTACTGAAATTTCATTCATTTGTAATACTAGTCTATTACATAGTTTCCATAGGCCACAATTTCCTGTCTAGTGAAAACGAACTTAAATATCTAATTTTATATAGTAGTCCCAAGCACGCTAAGGCTGTGTGCAGAAATGCAGGGTAAGGCTGCATAAATAGGCCCTTGTGGCCCTCCTTTCCCCGGAGCCAGCGCATAGTGGAAGCTTAGTGCATCGGACTGTCCTAAGCACACTAACTAACTTGTAATAAGCACGGGCAGAAAAGAAGAGAGGAGACTTGAGGGGCGTTTGCACTTCCTTACAGGCTTACACTCTGTCAGTTTGTTTTTTCCTTTTTCTCACAAATTCTTCTCCTAATTTTGTACAGATACATGGTGCCTTTAACTGGTACTATATACATGCTGATTAGCTTTCTTTGTAAACAACTTCAGAGTTTGCAATGCTGACTAGATCAATATTTCCTCCTCCGATGAACCATCTAAATGCATCTCTCATTAATTTTAAGAATTTTCGTCTTCTTATGCACTTCCACTTCCGCACATTAGCTTCTGAAAGACATCGATGTGGTTTTCTTCAGCCTATGATGCAAGTAGGATTCAGTTTCCCTGTTTTCTTGCTCTTCCCTTTTTGTTCTAATTCACTGGTTCTTCCATACAGATTACTGAAGGGGAGCGAATAACTCTTACTTTATGGTTCAGTCGTGATGCATCTCATGATGAAGATTCTAAACTCATCTCATCTCTCTCACCAGCTTTATTGGATGTTACGGAAAGCCAGTTGCATTCATGTACACCTGTGCCAGGATCCATCAATATGTACTGGTTTCCACCAGACGAAGCTTCAAATTTCTTGTCCGGATTTGATATACGCTGCGGAAGATTGCATGTTCTTGGATTCAGTATATTTCCAGTTCAAGAGACTTGCCATTTATCAGCATCAGATTCATCTTACAACTCATTGGAGTTACTGTCAGGCCCACTACTTTTATCACGAGAAAGCACGTTGTTCCAGACTCAATTTCTTAATATAATGCATGCACTTCAGGTATATTCCTCGTCTTTTTCAAACTTTTACATCAAAAATCATGTAAAATATTCCTAATCTGGAGTACCTTATGATACTGCTCAAAAATCCTACTTGAGTTTTGCATTCAATTCTTTGATTCTGATTGGGAGGATTTTCGAAACTGAACTATCGATTGTTTGCGTTTTCTTAATTTTTATCAAAACACGCCTCGAAATTAATGAGTCTAACTGCCTTGTGGACAAAATTTTATGGGCAAATTAAGTTGCCACGCACCTTTTAGCGATTGTATTCAAACACTTGGGTTAGGTAAGCTTTGATGTGTGTTTTGGTAAATAGCATTTGATAGTTCAGGTAGGAAACAACAAACACCTGATAGTTCAGTTATGAAACTCGCAAAAAAAGTGATACTTCAAGTGTGCTTTTGACCATTATCTCTTTGATTAATTGGTAGGTCGACATCATTTTCAACTCCTTTGTGTGGCAGGTGGTGCAGTTCTATCTCTGGAGGTTCTCCGATTTAAAGACAAAAGTTGATGGAACGACTCCTAATGTCACTCGGACTTCTCATACACAAAAAATAGACATAGATCATGTAAAACCCATGTTTCTGAAGGATCTTGAACTCGCGGAACGTTTCTATGGCCATTTGAGACCTATCAAGGACATGGAGTATGACTTTGATTGGGTTGCTTTTTCGGCTGCAGTTCTTGAATGGGAATGTTATGTTCTAAAATTACACAAGGAACTGGTTCTGCATTTACCTCATTGGAGAACTAATCAATCCATCTTTTGTGTTCCATTAGGAGATCTTGAGGATTGAAGCTGGAACTGTACCAACAAGGATTGTGGTGTAATGGCTGGACTGCTTTACTCTTAACCAGAAGTCTCGAATTCGAGTCAGAAAATCTTGTTGAGAACGCTACCCGTTATGGGCCCTACAATGCACGATCCAGATTATTGGGTTAGCTTTGTTGCGGGCATCCGGATACTGGATGGACATGTTAGTAACTTATCACTTGGTAGTTGGTATCCTATGTAATCAGGCTAGGAGTATGTATTTTGATTGGGATTCTACGGTTACAAAAAGAAAAGAGATAAGGATGAAAGACACACCTGAAGTCACTTTTCGGAACTTTTTACCTGAATCATCACCAACTATTTATCAAAACACTCCTCGAAATTTACTTATAGTTTAGATAGAAAAATGAACAATTGATAAGCTCCCCCCCCCCCCAAATTTTAAAAGGGTAAACTGCATATGATTGGAGTCAATTACTCATACAGGGGAGGGGAAGTAATAAAATATAAAGTAAATGCAATTTATAGATGTGACTTCGGGAAAAGCATAGCCAGTTTGCAAATTCTAATACATACCATCAACAACTAACACGATGCTATACATTGACAGAACATTTCCTATACCTAAAAGATGGGAAAGGAGAAAAAAGTAGCCGTCCTGAATGAACTACCACTCATCTATGAAAATTGACCTAAACAAGAATCACAATGGCACAAGACTGCACCCAAATCTGAAATTGACCCAAGCAAGGATGACTAAACTGCACATATTATCCAAGAGGGCATTCTCCAGAATACAAATTAAAAGCTGGAGCTTTAAGTCAACTGACAAGGCTTCCTTCCATCTGTCTAATGTAGAAACGGTCACAAATTTCCCCCACAATCATGATATCGGAGTTGATTGCTCCCCTGCTGCCGGAAACTGAGGCTGCATAAACGGCGACAAAGTTTCATAAGGTACTAGTGACAGTAATACAGCCTGTCAGAATAGAAGCATAACCTGACATTCTCTTTTTCATTTTATAAGGAGAGGTGACTAAATTTCTTACAACTAGTTAAAATCATCTTGCATTTTATACCAACTAGGTGCTTTTACTCAACTAGTGAAGGTTCATGTCTACGTAGCAAGGATAAGGAAGCAAAGGCAGAGTCCTTTAATAATATGTTTGTCATTAATTGCGGCCATCTCCACTACAGAAAAAAAAAAACATTGGCAGCACATTTATATGGGTAAGTTTTTGTTATTATATTAGGACAAGTAGTCAACGTTTTCAGCTAGGGTGTTTGCCATACATGCAAATATAATAAATAAAACCAAACATGTTAGAACACTTCATCTCGGTTAATGTGCGCTTCAATTTGTTATCAAGGTTCTAAGGCACAATTTTCCTTGCCAATGAACCTCTATTGAAGAGCAGGCACTAAACAATTGATATTTCACTTTATCATAACTTTTTTTTCTATTTCTTGTTTCTTATATTTTTCATTCATGTTTAAAAATATTAGTCTCAGCCCTCTTTTGCTGAGATGACTTTAAAAAGATTTTCATTTTTCCTGCAATAGAACAAGACCCGCTGCACTAGCTTTAGCCAATTCAGGTGCGAATGGGAATTCCCCAATAGATTCTACAGATTGGCATTTGCATTTTACTATGAAAACCTAGATTTCACAAACATGTACATTTAATACTATATACTACCACTATGCTCTTCATTCAAAACAACTATTGAGTATCTTCTTTACAAACATTCCAGATTATCCTCAACAGATTTGTTCTCCAGATCTTCCTAAATTGCATCTTTAATCTACTAGTAGTCTTCCCTTGGTACCCTTAACATATATTCCACTCATTTCTTCAATATTTTCTCTCCCGGATTCTTACCAGTATTACTATGGTGAAACATTGCAACAAAATGACTATTTAATACCTGAACCAAATTTTCTATTTATCCATGTCTCCTCTTGTAAAAAATTACTTCAGCAGAATTTACATAAATTCGACCTTTCATTTACAGTAAAGTCTGCAGAAGATCCTTCCCATGTTCCTCATTTGTCTTGCCTAACAATGTCCAAAATTTCAGATATTGCCACTTGAGGACTCCAAATACAAGGAAGCAAATGGATGCCAAAGCTTTACTTGTTATTTAAATATTCGAGTACAAACTTGAAGCAAATGTTTTCTCTCTCAGCTGTAATGAGGTTAGAATACGAACATCTTTAATTGAAAAAGGATAGTTTTACTGCATCTAGGAAAAAACCATTTTGTCCCTTTCTCATGAAATTGCTGTAGCCAAATAACCAATGTTTTAGCATCTCACTTCCTATACCTATACATCTCTTTAGACTGCTCAAAGAGAACATCTATAACTGGCATACTAAAGCAAGCACAAGCTTAAAAGTTCCCAGGGAAAAAAAATAGTTGCTTTTCATGCAGAGTTCTCCTCTAGCATGATAAAATGTACGCATAGTTTGCAGTTATCAAATGACATTGTCAATCAATTAAAGCAGGATATAAGGACAACGAGGATCCAGTTAAAAATGCTCAAGCTTTTACCCAAACCAACTCAAAGATGACATAATTTCTTATCTGCTTGGCATCAACAACACAAGTTATTAGGAAAAAACCATTGACTAACATGCATAGTCTTAACTAGACACGGTTAAGTAATTACCCCTTTAACATAGGATGAGCTTTGTGCAAGAAACTTGACAAACTCTTGTTTCTTTATTTCAAAGTTGAACTTCGCATGGTCCAGCAATGTTTGTTCTCTCTGTAAATCTTCAACAAATCTTGCCCTTTTCCACTTCAGCTCCTTCATCCGGTTCTCAGTGTCAAAATAATTTTCAGGGAGATTCAACCTTCTAGAACTCCTTGGAAATTTGATCTCTACTTCCCTTTACACAAAATGTACACGAGAAAGAAGGAATCCAAATGATTCAGTGATGCAATAAAAACAAACAACAACATACCCAGTGTAATCCCACAAGTGGGGTCTGAGAAGAGTGGTATGTATGCAGCCTTACCCCTACCTTGGGAAGGTAGAGAGGATAATGATTCAGTGATGCAATCAACAAGAAAAATAACTGTGCTGCAAATTCAAATACATCTAATTTATAAACATACCAACTCAAATGCATCTGATATATAAACTAGGATTAAAAACTCCTCCTAGGAGACAGTAAGATTAAGATACAAATAATTTAAAGAAGACATTAAGGTAAATCTAAAATGTGTTTGACTGTGAACGTGATAAATTCTGAAAACTCCTCCCCAGCTACTATATTATAGATTATCTTTCCGGTTTGAGTTCTAAAATGTGCTGTAGACTCTTTTCTTCTGTTTTCCCCCTTTTAGGATAATGATTCATTAAAGATGCCAAGGTCAGTTAATCATTTTGAAATGAATACGCAATACAAAAACTCTGTACATATTGAAAGAGGAAGTTCATGAAAGGTTGAAATACTGAGCTCCACATTAAGGTCAAGCAACATGGTCACAAAATAACACCAGCTTCCCAGTTAAGGCGCAAAATTAGAGATCAAGTATATTACTTGATACTCGAAAAGAAACAAGTTAATAGGCAATTGATTCTTTAGGACGTCTACACAAACAAGTGGAACTATGAAAGAAGAAATATATATGAAAATGAAATAAAGACACCACTTAAGACAAGCCTCTTTACCTCTCGCCTAGGGCAGATATACCAGGCGTCTTAATTATCCCACCATCCAAAGATATGGCTCCATCTGTTATAAGAGGTAGTGCTTGCAGCATCTCTGCCCTTGTCCTGTATACTTGCAACCTTGAGAAGAGATTATAAAAGAGGGTCTCTCTCAGGCCATGACCGGCGTTTGTAACAGCATATACGTTTGCAGTGTCAATATGGATCATATTGACAGCAAAACCAAGAAAACCAGGAGGAGTTCCCTCATTGAGATATCTTGGCTTCTTCAAAGCAAGCCTCCTCTGAGGGTCATCAGCAATAAATTCGCCACCATATGGACTAAAATGATAACCCAAAAGAGAAAAAGAAGAGAGAGTAAAGAAATGTTAAAGAATATGAGCAGCATTTGCAAGAAGAGATTATCACAAGCTCAAACCTTAATTTCTCCAGACAAAATACAAGAAATTGGTCATCCAAAGGTCTTCCATTTGAAGCTCCAAGTCCATGGAGACCAGAACTTTTATTTATAAAACCATCCTTGTCATATGTTTCCAGTGCTTTTAGTCCAGCATACGTCTTGCAAACAACTCCTAACATGGTTTCTACCCCAAGATAATCTGAGAGAATCCTGGATTTCAGAGATTTAAGATACAAATTTCAATAACAATACAGTGAACTTCCATTTTTATTTTTTTTTGGATAAGTACAAACTTCCTTTTTCTTTTTGACAAATACAATAAACTTCCAGTATCTCCCTACTTACTTCTTTGTAAAGATATGACACCTTGACCTAACTCAAGCCCAAAAACTAGCCCACGAGGGGAGGATAGTCCAAGGCCATATATGTAAACCACCGGTCCATTCCCCAACCAATGTGGAACTCTTAACCCACGCTAGCCCCCTCCCCCCCCCCCCCAACTGGAGTGCGGGTGGGAACCAAATATAGCTTTAATACCATGTAAAACAAATTTCAAATTGGTAATGCGAATGCATGTAAAAATTATGGCACTTGAGTGTAACTCAACTACAAAAGCTAGTTCATGCGGAAAAGATTGTCCAAGTCCATATAAGCATATCACTCATTCATTCACTAAACAACGTCGGAAAGAGGTCCCATGTACCCCTCAACTTTGCGATTTATAATTGATACATCCCTCATAATAAAAATGGCTCACAATACCCTCGCTGTCAACTACAACATATTTTCCCTTCTTTCTAACGGGCTTCCATTTTTCAAATTAAAATATTATTCTCTTTATTGTTTAATTAAGAAAGTCAAGTGGCTTTTAGAAAATAATTCTAACCATTTATTAAATTGCCTTGTGTTAGGGTAGTGATTATACTAATAATTCACTATATTAAGATTTACATATCTTAAACTCAAAAGAAAAATTAATAATCGTGTCCCGATTCATACGAGCCATTATTTCATAGTTATTGACATTTGAGACTTGATTTGGCTTTCTATTGTCCATTCCGAATCCTTTTTTTATCAAAAGTTTTGAGAAGTTGGCATTTTATCAACTTTGAGTCTTAAGAGCACGAGTTATTGCATTCTTTAAGATGTTTTCCATTTGATTTTTGTGTTGAAATGTTGACATGAGTAGGCATTCTCAGATATGTTGATAAGCAGGGAATTGGAGCCAAAAGAAAGCAAAGAAATGAAGACAAGATACGGTCGAAAACTTTAAAGAAACGACAACACATTTTGGAGGATATGGGGGCCATAAAACCTTGTGTGAAGCACAAAAGGGTGCTCCCAGGATGCGGCTGCCAAGCTGAGGAGAAGTCACGATGTGCGGAGTGCACGAGGCCGTTTGCAGCCGCACACACCTACGCCCATGCCCACAAAATGTTTAGTTGTCCAAATTGCCTACGCCCTACCTTGATGTGCGGCCGCACATGACAGGCACGGGGGCATTTGTCCTTTTCTAGCCGATTTTGGGGACATATAAATAGATGTTTCTAGGTCCCTTTTATAAAGCACACCAAGAGCATTGAAAGCTCTTATAACCTTCACCTTTGTTGTAACTTCATTGAATCCTTTTGAGTCAAATTTCTTAAATAGAAGTGCATTTATGGCTAATCCTCACTATGAGCCTTTTGGTAACAACTCTCTTCTTTTATGAGTGGCTAAACCCTATTATAAGGGGTGTACAATGTAGGGTTATTAAATATGATTGGGTGTTGTTGACTTGCTTCTAATTTCAACTTCTGTTTATGGGTCTTGCAATTTCTTCATGTTTTAATGGAAGTTGGGGTTGCAAATCCCAATGGTGTTGCGAATCTTGTTTTTCTTAAGAAAGGAAACAAGAGTCCAGAGAAAACATTGTAAGCAAAAGCTTGAAATTAATTTCAATTAATGATATGATAATGACAGGCCTAACTCATGATCATTTGATGATAGATGTCGTGGATAGTTTGGAACTTGATGAAAGTCCTTTTGAGGATAATCTTGGACGCTTGGAACACCTACGAAATCAGGTATTTGTGTGGAGGATAGCTTGAAAGGAGACTCGGAAAACTTCGAAAGATATAAACATTGGACGACTTGCCCGAATCGTCCAAGAGTGGGCAAGCCGCCCAAATTGCTGCCCAGAGAGCCATCCAGCAGACCGCCCACCCCCAGAAGAAATGCCCAATGTTTCGTCCAGGAGAAGACTAGCCGCCCGAACTCAGACGACATACCCAAAGTCCAATCTACTAGAAAACGGACTGATTGGGACCCTATCCTTATGTTTTGTTGCCAATGGGCTTAAATAATATAATAACTACTATAAATAGTAGGTCTTCAAGGCTTAGCAGGCTTAGCCTTAGACTATGTTGAATATTGATCGTAATCAACTCTTGATGAGTATTTTGAGTGTTCTCCATGTGAGACATTAGAGTGATTCCGTGAGTCAGAATGTGGCAAGCTTATTGCTTGATTTTTGCGTAGAAACGTTGGTTGCTTCGGGATTATGATTTCCTCGCGGTCTTCGTAAGAGTTATCGTGCTTGATTAGGATTAACTGAAAGGGTCTTCGGGTTTGACACACCCTTAGGTTCGATTAGGGTTATCTTAGGATTATCTTTTGTTTATTTATCTTACTTCCGCATAATCGTATTCACATCATCTGGTATCAGAGCCTCATAGAATCTCGTTCCTACGAAGTTCATCCTGGTTGTGGTATCCATTAAGTCAAAAAAAAAAAAAAACTGAAATTTTCACACCAAAATTTTGTGTTTTTTTTAGATTTGAGTATCAAAAACATGTTCCCCATACTTCATTGAGTCTAAATCTCAAGTTTCAAGCTAATCCGGGTAGATTTGAGTGAGTTAACATTGTTGGGTATTGAAGCTTTGAAGCTTGAGAAAAGGGTCTTTGATCTGGGTGTTTTACGAGAGTTGTGGGTTGCGTTCCTCATTGCAAGAGGAAGCTATGGTTAAAGATTGATTGAATTTCGAGTTGATTTGATAAGGTTTGGAATTTTGAAATTTTGAAGGTGTTCTTGGTGTTTCATTTCAAGTGAAGAAGAAGACCAAACAAGTACATTTGATCCAAAACCCTTACTCAAGGTGGTCCAAAAGTGTTAAAATCTTGCCAAAGCTGAATACTAAGTGAAGGGGGACCCACGAAACCATCCTTGGAAGAAAATCACATCATTATTGCAAATTCAAGTTCTGGACAGTCCGTTCCCGAACAGAAGAAGCTTCAGGCGAGGCGACGCCCAAAGGGGTTTCACTTGAGGGAAAACTTTTGGATAGTGGACTTATTGGGACGGTCATTTGGACGTTTCGTCCAAGGACAAACGAACCATCTTCCCTTTCGCCCAAACTTCTAGTGAAGTTGATTCCAGGTAGTTTAAAACCCAACTCACATTCAATTAGATTAGTAGTTTCTTTTCTTTGATTCTTTGTTTCAGTTTCTTGATTCCAAACGCTAATTAACAAGTAATCACTCTTACTTGATTGATTAATTAGTTTTGATTCGTTAATTTCTCGCTTACCCATTTTTCTTTTGTGCTTTTCTCTTTTATTTCGTAGTTTATTTCTTGGTTCTAGTGCCTTCCTTTATTTTGTCCTTTGATTGAGTGACAAGAATCTATTCCGACCAAGAGTTGCAATCAAGGCCAAAGCAAACCAACGGAGTATAAACAAACCAACGACAAGCAAGCCATGTGTGAGGCAATCGTAAGAGGTGAGAACCCAAGTGATTGTGAGGCTATTTAAACTAACATTGTTTGTTGTTTTATTGTTTGTCTTCATTAGGTACATGGCAAACGGGGATGAATTACAAACCCTCGTGGGAGGAAATAGCCCAAATTTCGTGATGGAAATGTTGTTGGATATATCACGAAGGTTGGAGTCCATGGAAGGAAGGATCTCCAATATACAATGGATGGTAGGATGGCTATGATGGAGATATGTGCTAGTTCTACAACTTCCACCCCTCAATCCACAAACCAAGCCACCACAAGTGGCTATGTTCAAACTACTTCTTCTCCCTTATCACCATACACTCTCCACCAAATGTTACATCCAACCTATCTAAATACCATTCCCTTACAACCACCGCATGCTTACCAAGCCCCAAGAAATGCCATTAGAAATGTCTTTCCACATGACCAAACCCCACTAACCCAAAACTTGCCACCTCAAAATCCAAACCCACAAGTCCAAAGGGAAGAAATTGATAGAAATGTAAACCAAAAGGCACGTAAAGAGGTCATTGAAGATCAAATTGAGTATGATGTCAAGCTAACCTACCTCTTGGGAGAGGTCAAGGTCATTTTCGGGGAAGAGGAGGAAGAAATGGTTCAAATCCCAACGAAAGGCGAGGACATGATGATTACTATGGAAACCAAGCCCGAGCTTGGATCCGAAAGGAGCAACATAGAGATCAAGGTAGTTATGTAGGTCGAGACACGGGTCTTAATTCAATCAAAGTATCACTTCCTAGCTTCAAAGGTGAGAGTGATCCCAAGGTTTACCTCAATTAGGAACTCCAATGCGCGAGGTTTTTCCAAACAAATGAGCTTATGAAATTGAATAAATCTACCTATGTCATAGCCCAAATTGAGGGTTTTGCTTCTACATGGTGGGAATATGAGAGACGAGGAAGGAGGATACAAGGGCTTAATCAATTACCTTTGTGGATGAGTTGAAGCAAATTATGAGATTCAAGTATGTGCCGGAGAGATATTGGTAAGACCAACTCACAAAGCTCTACAACTTCAAGCAAGGAAACAAGAGTGTTTTGGAATACCTTGATAAGCTCCAAAACATGACGCTAAGGCTTGATTATCAAAAGAATCCCAATCAAACGAAGGCTTGATTTTGAAGCGGCTTGAGTGATGATATTTCTTCTCAAATGCTTATACACAAGTTTGAACAACTTGACGATATTGTTGATGTGGCTATTGAGATTGAGAAGAACATCAATGAAAGAAAGGCGAGGAGGCCAAAGGGGTATTACAACTCTAATACTTTGGGAAAAAAACAAAGAGGAGATACAAGAGTCCCCAACTTTGGAGAAGAATAAGGACTCTAAAAGGTTCTTTGAGAAGCCAAATGAGAAAAGGTCCTTTCACAAGGATGCCCAAATAAAGGCACCCAAGGATGCCCAAATGAAGTTCAAAGGTATTCAATGCTTCAAGTGCAAGGGATATGGCCATGTGATGAGCGAATGCCCAAATTGTAGAACCGTACTCCTTAATCATGGGAAGGTCTTCTATGAAGTAGAAGAAGGGTGTGGGGAGGAGTCTAAAGAAGATAGTGATTCCGATAATGATGGTGATAATCATGATGACCAAGGAGAAATCACTGTTCCAAGTGGAATGATGAGGAAATCCCTACCTGTTAGTCATGCATGGCCTCACGAAGGAGAAATCACCATTTCACTCTTCTATGTGATAAAGAAGGATGAATCGGCGGAAGAGGGAGACTTGGAAATAATGGTTTCTAACAATGAAAGTTATGAGCCACACGACCTTTCAAAACACGCTAACCCAAATACTAGCACTTTGCCTAGTGCTTCTCTTTCTCCTTCACAAGTACATGGTGAATCCAAGGAGCAAAATAAAGATGTCTATGATAATCCATTTTAGGAAGACAATGAAGAAGAAACATGGGTTGTTCCAAATTCGAGGAGGAAAGACTACAATTATAACCTATTGTTCTCACTTATAGAGTTCCCCTGTGAGGGAAACCCAAAGGAAATGAAGGTGGACCAAGCCTTATGGGCCCAAAATATGCTTGAATTCAAAGGAAACGATGACTCGCCAAAGGAGGACTAAGGTACAAATTCCAACTTTTGTCCTCAAGGTAAGTACTCTTCTTC
>JBDJHY010000001.1:69352-91572 GCA_039654485.1 Withania somnifera | reverse complement strand
ATTTCGGAAGCTTGATTGGCTGGAATTAGGTACAGGATTAAAAATTTCTGAAGAACTCGAATACTTTAGATGGAATCCTACTTCAAGTTCACTGCGCCATGAGATGTGGATAAGTCCATTTCAACATTTTAAAACTCAAGCACATATCATTCCCTTGCTAATGTTTCAAAACCGTGCTTTCTCAACTCAACAGGTACAGCCAGAGAAGAAGTCAGCGTCGTTGAAGGAGCAGCTAGCATTAGTTACACCACTTATAGATGATTTAAAAGTTAAGAAAGATGAAAGAGTTAAGCAGTTTGCATATATAAAGACACAGATCGACAAGATAACTAGTGAGATATCCGGGTATTCTAATATCATCAATGCTGTGAGTTCCTTAAATCTGGAAGATCACGACTTGTCACTGAGAAACCTCTCCGAATGCCAATCTCATCTTCGCGCTCTTCAAAAGGAGAAGGTATTCATGGATTGACTTGCATTTTAACATGAAACAAAACGTTGTGCTTGAGTATACTTTGTTAGCAAATTACTGATAAAATTTTTTTTCTGCCTGCAGTCCGAGCGCATCCAAAAGGTTTTGGACTGTGTAAATGAGGTGCACTCTTTGTGTGGTTTGCTGGGGATAGATTTTGGCAAAACTGTGAGTGATGTGCATCCAAGCTTGCATGAAACAAGCTTAGGACAACCCACTAACATCAGCGTCAGTGCATTGGACAGTCTAGAAGTGGCCATTTTTAAACTGAAGACAGAAAGAAAAGTTCGATATCAGAAGGTATTGCTTACTTCTGTCTTCTCTATGCTTTTTCTTCTTTTCCAAAATTTAATCTCATAATTGATGCAGCTAAAAGATGTTTCCAGATCGTTGTTTAAGCTCTGGACCTTGATGGATACAACCAGAGAAGAAAAGACTAAGTTATTGAGGATCACTTCCGTTCTTCGTCTTTCTGAGGCCGAGGTTACAGAACCAGGTGCTCTTTCATTGGAGGTTATTCAACAGGTTTGTGAGCATTTTCAAACTTTTTGCCTTCCTGTCTTGTTCCCACTGCCTGTCGTTTTAGTTTCCCTTGACCGACTAAACACCAATAGTAAGGTAAATCATTTATTTAACGTTGCATAAACGAAGTACACCTCATAATAGTATTCTAATGAAACTAGTGAAGCATGGAGTCAAATGTACAAGCTCATTGGACTGATTTCCGATAACTACAACCACCGGTCTGTCGCTAACGGTTGCTGAACCTGTAGTGACTCTTGTGGTGGACAATTTCTCAGGCTGTATAGATGTTTCATTTTGTCTATGACGTGGATTTTGATAGGTATCAACAGAAGTGGAGAGGCTGACCAAATTAAAAGCAAGCAGGATAAAAGATTTGGTCATGAAAAGGAGAGCTGAGCTGGAGAACATATGCTACAAAAATCATATTGAACCTGATCCAAGTACTTCAGCCGATAAATCTAGTGCAATGATAGACTCTGGTAAGACATCAAATTTCAGATACATAAAGCTGTATTCCTCTAAGACGTCCTGTCCAGAAATGATTCCAATCTTCATTTGAAGGTCTTGTGGATCCCGGTGAACTGCTGGCAAATATTGAAGCGCAAATAAACAAAGCAAACTATGAAACTTTAAGTCGAAAAGATATACTGGATAAAATAGACTGGTGGCTTTCTGCTTGTGAGGAGGAAAACTGGCTTGAGGATTATAAGCAGGTAGAAATCGAATAATTTCCTGTGCGCCAATGATATAGCTTATTATAGATCTCTGTTTACTACTGACTAATCCAATTACTCTAGTTTTTCTTATGCTGTCTGTGTTAATTTTAGTCTTACATTACCTATCAAATAGAAGTTGTAGATTTACTTTGTCCGAAGTTTGAGTAGCTCTTTTTTCTATTCAGGATTACAAACGTTACAGTGGTGGAAGAGGTGCTCACATAAACTTAAAGCGAGCTGAACAAGCTAGAATTAAAGTGACTAAAATTCCAGGTAATCTACCCTGACTTCCTTGTTATCATTTATGTTGGATAGTCCGTTAAAAATACAATTTGTTTTTAGTCGTGGTTAACACTTTGATCAACAAGACGCTAGCTTGGGAAGATGAGAAACAGAAGTTGTTTCTTTATGATGGGGTGAGTTCTCCTGCAGCTAGCGCTTTCTGGATCTACTCTCTTGGTTTTGCTGTTTCTAAATTGAGCTGGTTCCTACTTGTAGGCGAGGTTGGTGTCAATATTGGAGGACTACAAAGTGGTTAGACAGCAGAAAGAAGAGGAAAATAAATGGGCTCGGGTAATGTCAAATATCCTCACCTATCAATCAATATTAGTAATATATGAAAGACATGCACCAAGTTAGGAGAATGCACGATGTACTGATATAGAAGATACGTGAACGTAATGTGTGATTGTAATCTACACCGTTTTATTTGTTTGAACAAGTCAAGAGATGAGGAAAGAGCTTTGAACTCTTTTGGTTTTGAAAGCAGCAATGTTCGAACCTCATAAAACTTTTTGTACAGGATCAGAAGAAACTCCAAGATATGCTGCTGGCAGAGAAGGAATCTCTATATGGTTCCAAACCTAGCCCGAGAAGAAGCAGCAGCTTTAGGAAGACAAATGGCTACCATTTCAATGGACATGGATCTGTGACACCCTCTCCACGCAGGAACTCAATGAGTTGTGCAACTCCAGAGCTCTTAACACCCCGTTCCAACTCTATGTGGCACAACGGTTATTTCAAGGAAATGACAAGTCTCTCTACTGGCCCTATCAACTTCGTGGCTATGGCTAAAGAAGATACCGTGTCATTCTCTTCTATTTCCCGTTCTGAGCCAGAATCTCCACCTCAAGGCTGAACTCACAAATTGAAGATAGTACGTCTTTCCTATTTCTTGTCTTATTTCCCTTAGCTTACAGAGTTTACATGTCAATTCTCAATCATATTGTTGAATTCAGTGTCATTTCAGTTTTAGAATTCTGATGTTAAAGAATTACTTTCTTGAAAAGACTCTTTCTCGCTTCCCTCTCGTGATCTATTTTTTAGAACTCATGATGAAGTGTTTCAACTTTTACTTAACGTTAATTCGCTTATTGTCCTCTTATTATACTTTATTTTGCTCTGCCTATTACTTTAAAGTGGATATGATTGCTTCAGTGTCGAATACTACTTTTTCGCCTTTCTCAAGGGTCATGTTTCAGCATGATATCTCTTCCACTAATTATATAATTGTCTTTGCAAGGTGATGATCATCGATTCATCCATAGAATATTCAGAGGGAATACATCTAAAAAACTTGTGAATACAGAAGGAAAATGTTGTGGTGTGCTAGGCAATTCTGGAGCAATGAGTAGAGCTTTTTGAGGACTTCCTTGATGGATGAAGATAACAGGTAGCGGAAGATTGTTGATAAATACATATTTGTAAGAGGTTTCTTGTTTTAACGTTTACCTGTACATACATATGCGATATAAGTTTCCACCATATTTTCTTTGGATTGTATAGTGTAGGATTTACAGAAGCTAGATCCTAATAAGATGAGTTTGTTTCATGCATTTGATCACATTTATCTCTTCATGTTTGTTTGCGCGAAAAAAAAAAATGTTTCTGTAGCACCTTACCATCCATGGCTGTTTGAAGCTTTTTTCTTTGGAGTCAATTGTTGTTTGCAACCTAAATGTTAGTACCACCAAGTCTTAAGATCTAGAGTTGATGGTGGAAGTATCTTGCACAATAGATGTGTGCTATGTTGCTTGCACTCTTCAAATTGCGTGTCTGGATCCTTTAGAAGTAGCACATTTTTGGAGAATCCGATATGGGTGTGACAACATTTTAGGATATGTGTTCAATTCTCACTAATTTCCTTCCTCTTTTCCATTGATCTTCCAGTGTCTAGAAAATAAAGAGCAGCTTAGTGCATGAAGCATCCTGAGTTCATGTAGGGTTCGGGGAAGGGCTGCACTCAAGGGGTATAGTGTAAGTAGTCTACCCTAACTCCACAGCCCGAACTAGTGACATAATAGGTCACATAGAGACGATTCCACTGTTGTTTTGAGGCCCTTTTCAATCTCTCCCTATTTAAAAAAAGCAAAAAAAAAAAATAAAATAAAGTTGTTGCATTCATATAACAGTCAATTTCAATGGAGTAACCTAATGTTAGATTATCATATTTAAGTATGAACATAAAAGATGATGTTGTGATGGTTCTATGAGGCGTTACTCTCGAGTCAAGAGTCTTTCGGAAACCACCTCCTTGTCTTCACTAGGTTGGGTTAGATCTGCGTATACTTTGCCTAAACTCAGGTCCTGCTTATAGAATTACACTGAATATATTATTGCCGTTGGGTTTATGGAGCACCTTAAATAGACAAAACCTTAGTTTGAAAAAAATTCCATTTTTGAATTCACATGTGTGTCACCTTTTTGATGTAATTATAGTCTAGAGGGTCATGTGAATTCCCTATATTAAATATTTGGCAGTACCTATGGACTTATAAGTTAGAAAAAGAAAAATTTAGCCAGGCATTGCTGTTCTTCACTCACGCGATATTGCTGGATCGGGCTTTCGCCCATTGTCCAAGATTCCCCACTGCTGCCCCCCGTGGGAGTTCGGGCCGTGTCTCAAACTCGCAAAATGACCCCGTAACTTCGGGAGAAGGGGTGCTCTCTTATCTTTTCATCAAAAATAATGTTTAGCGGTAATAGCCTAATTGTTGTTAAGAAATATTTTTAAGAATATTTATTAGTAATATTTATACTTTAGTATTCTTTAGTAAATGCTTTTAAAGGTTATAGCGACATTGGATATAATCTCAAACTAATATCGGTAAAAGTTTTAGCCTTCTTTGTTAAATTTTTTAAAGTACATATTTTATTGCCGCTAAAAATTCTTTTTTATTGTAGTGCAATATTTTAGGAAATAGAATTTTCTTCCAAATTACTGATACATCTTATTACACCATCTAATTACCAATAATTTTCAGGAGTCTTTGTCATATCGACGAATTATCTTTGATGTTCAATTATAGACAAGTTTTATCAGACTGAAAGACTTGTTACGATCTTTATTCTGTACATTTTATTAAATTATTCACTAAGTCTTTTCAGATGCGCAACACTTAGCCTTGTTCACATGTTATGCCAGTGGGCATTTAACTTTAGTACAACTTTCATACTATCTTATACCTGTTAAATTGTTCACAAGTCTTATTGGATTGAAAAAACTTGTACGCACTGTTCAATCAGATCGACATGGGCATATATTTGCAGAATACTTTTGTAAAATGGGAACAAACTTTAATTTAAATATTAGGACTGGACATTTGGTGAAAATCTTCTTCTTGTAAGGCCATATAATAAAGTCTAGTGTCATATCATGGGGCCCTAACATTTCACATGACCAAATGATATTAATTCGTTAAGATTAACTTCAGACATCATATATTTAAATTACTCAGATAAAAGTTAAATAGTGATTTCCAGTATAGCATATATATCGTGAAATTTTTACAACTGTATTTAAACAAAAAAAAAAATGGCATAATCATATTATCCATAGACAATTACATACATACATAGCTAAATTATCTGTCATGATTCACTTTTTGGTAAAAAAAATTCGTGTACGTAGTTGGTAGCTTACCTCAACTAGCATTGACACATTTCGTTGCCGCTAGTAAATGAACCATAAAAAAATGTCTTTATTGCACTATACAAGGGGACGAGCTAGAGGGACCAGAAAGTTACACTACATATACAACATCAACTTTTTAAAAGAAAAAATTATGTATATATAACAAATATCGAACCTTCTTGATGAAAATTTTGCTTCCATCACTGCCCGATGGAAACTTGATTCTTTGGTTAATAGTGTTACAAATATGCATATTAAAATAGTCATTTTTTGCTATAAGAAGCTAATTAGATCTGGTAATTCTGGAGTTTTTTTACTAGATACATTATTTGTACAAATTTGAATAGTTTTAACTCCGTCGATTTGCATAAAATCTTCATCAAAATTTTCCCAATTTTCAGTAATTACTGTCCTCCATTTCGTCGATTCATCGATATTCTGATCATCAATTTTTTCACGTATCACGATATTCTGAATAGTATTCTCCTTTTCAGAAACCCCGTTGATGATTTCTTCGAGTTCTTTGATGTCTTCACAGGGTATTTGCTCAATTCTTGGAAACTCCGTGGCATTTTTCATCCCTATGCTTTGACATAACTCGAAATAGGATGATAATTCTTCACCTTGGATCGTGGCTTTTTCCACGATCCTAAGTGCCATACTAGCTTCGACTTTTCCAGCAGAATAAATACGCAACAGAATTCTAGCAATTCCATTGCAAATTCTGCTGTATACGTCGAAAACTTCAATCGTAACACAATCCATTGCTTCAAGAACAAGAGGAACCATAGCATTACCACATAATGGCCTTATCTCAAGCAACATATCTAGTAAAAATTGTAATTTTTGAACTAGGACAAGATCTTGAATCATCCGATTTCGTCCTTCAACAACAACAACAACAACATTATTATCGTTATTATTATTATCATCGTTGTTGTTGTTGTTGACGTGTTCCAAATTCTGTAGGTTCCTCATTTCTTGCAAATTCATAAAAAGAAGGGATGATTTTTGATCAAGATAGGTAAAATAAGAACGAATAAATGTGTTTATTCCCCATATCTTATAAGGATCGATATGACCATCTTTAAAATTCGATAAATCAAATGGTAACCTCCCGATCCTCTGGATCGCTGGGATTTTCGAACTATATATCCCATGCATAAGCATTAATCCTTTTATTGCAACAACCCAACTCTTAGTTTTTCCCATACGTAACGATATCGACCATATAAGAGATTTTAAGTGGCTAGGAGATAATCGTAGCCACTTATATACGCGATCTACATTTTTCATGTCGATCGCATATTCATCATGATTTGTGGCTTTGATTATTGCAGCTTCCATTTCTGGATTTTTAAACGATGATCTTCTTGATATGCTAGTTAACCATAGAGATTTTTTATCTTTGATTAATCCAAAAGTTTTTCTCCATAACCTCATTGTTGTAATTTTTTTTTTCTAGCTTTGTGATTTACCGTTGCTCTTTTCTTTTTGTTGATAAGTAAAAAAAATTGGCATTTGTTTAAGGAAATTAGGAGCAAAAAAGAAGAAAACAAATGACAAAAAAAAAAAGGAAAAAAGAAAAGAAGGGAGTTGGCTAGTATTGGAAACTCAAACACATGGCATAATTTATGATTAGCAAGACAAAAGAATTATTATATATATGTATATATAATAAAGAGAACCTCATTTTGTGAGGTTTGTTAGAATTACTAATTTTGTGTAGTTCTTGTGTATTTGTTACAATGGCTTTGATTTATTTTTTTTTCAAAAAACTAAATCAACTATTTTTCTAAAAAAAAAAAAAGTACTTGTAATTGTAAAAAAATAAAAATAAATAAACGTGCATTTTTGTTCGCGATAAGAGAGGGTTGACATGGTAAAACGTTTATTTATTTGCATTAAGTGCCAACATCTGAATGGTTAAGATGTTGTTTGTAGATCCGAAATGTTGTATTAATGAATAAGATTGTCTATTTTTCAATATCTAAATATGTATATTTTTTTAATTTTAAAAATAATAAATATATAATTTAAATAAAAAATAATTAAATATTAAAAAATATAAATTTATGGGAGGCAATAGTGGAGATTTTTTCGCAATGGGGAAAAGCCTGAGGGAGCAATGCCGCATGACGTAGAATGAATGTAGATCGTGAACTTCTTTTCTCGGAGAAGAAGTAAGCATCAACTAACTTTGTACTAGTAGTCGCAGTCATACAAAGGATGCACAAGTTATCCGAAATGGTTGAGCGTAATAAGAGGTCAGGTAGCAAAAATAATTTTGCGAAACCATAGTTAAAAGTTAATGACACGAATGAATCTTTTTGTAACAGAAGTGACATAAATGAATCAAATCTTTAATAGATATCATAAATAAGTTATTTTTAACAGTTCAATGACATATTTGTTGTTCTATTATCATCCCTACTTGCATATTATGTGCATTTTATAGCGTGGAGAATCAGCTCCAAACAGCCCCCTTCCCTCCCCTTTCAATACTTCCATTTGGTTGGCAGCGATTGATGTACAACTCTGTTTACAGGTTCACCGTAAATTTAATAATTTTTACCTAAACATATTAGAAGTTCCATAAATATTTATAATTATTATTTTATTATAAATTTAATAATTATTATATTATTAACACCGTAGGAATCATACATTTCAAATCATGAATCCGCTTCTGAAAACAACACTTTCGATAGTGTAAAGGAGCTAGCTACTATTTCCAACAACAAGTGGTCCAAGAAGCAGACTTGTTGATGTGCCATATGCAAGCTTATATCTATCAACTTCCTTGAGGAATTTATTGATTCTAACTACCTTTGTCCTTAGCTTTTAAAATCTTATAAATATGTCTATCGAATTATTAAAAATAATTCATTATGTTATTTGTTAAAAGTTTGGTTCTATTTATGCTATTATCGTTAAAAATTTGGTTCATTTATGTCATTCCGTTATGGAAAGGTTCATTCGCGTCATAATTTCTTAAGGGTGATTTTGCAAAATCATTTTTTGTTACATGGACTCTTATTAAAAATCCACGTCATCAACTTTAATTCAATGAATAATATCTAAAATCAGTTCCATTAAAATAAAATTTGCACCCCACTGTTAAAACAGAATCGGACCCATTAATTCAGTAGGATGTGGGGTAAGACTTTACTTTAATGGGTCCAACTTTTAATTTTAAATTTTAAATAATATTGCTAATTTTAATTTGGTGACGTGGACCTCTAATAAGAGGTCACGTGACAAAAATAGTTCTGCAAAAGTGCCTTTTTATAAAATAATGACACGGATGAACCTTTCTGTAATGGTAATAACAAGATGAGCCAAACTTTTAACAACAGTGACATAAATGAGCCGAACCTTTTAATGGATGGTAATAATGAGTTATTTCTAATAGTTTAATGACATATTTGAGCCTTTTTTCCATACACACACATATATAACGTTTTAGAAAAAGCTAATAGGTTAATGTAAATTCGTACTCACACCTCTAAATTCGGCCCCGAACTTAGACAGATGAAAAGAAACTATCTATTAATTTGTACATAAATTTTTGTACTAACTTCAATTGTGTTTGAGAGAGACCAATTCTCCTTTATTTGAGATATTTGCACAATTGTCCTTTTTTACATTTGTACAAATAGCCTTTTCTAAGGACACCATTAATTAAAGAGTGGCTGCAAAAGAAACCATATGGAACATATATTACTCGTTTTGTTTTAATTTACTTGCTTGGTTCTAATTTCGCCGGAGTTTAAGAAAGTACAAAAGAAATTGTATCTTGTAGTGTTAGATCGCTAAAGATTATGTAAAATAGACTAAAATGTTCTTTAATCGTAGAAAGTTAAAACTCAATAGTAGTTAAAAAGGAAATATACATTTTTATAAAAGAACTAAAAAGGAAAATAATACAAATAAATTGGGTTGGAGGAAGTAGTATTATCAATATTTTGTCTGGTTTGATTGAAGGGAATTGGATGGAAAGTTAGAAAGTGATGTTTACTTAATTGGGGAAAATTCTAGTTGAAATAGACAATGTCCCACTCAGTTGAACTTAAGACATTATAACAGCATGCATTTCTTTTGTGGTTGTAGATCCAAATTATCATATCCTATCTAAATAATCGTGATGTTCAAAGTGAGCTGAGGCATAACTCGATTATCCGCAGGTTATCTGTCACCTCTTACCTGTGATATTAGGCACTAGATAGATTCATATTATTATATTTTTAATTGATAATGATGATCTCCAAGCTAACTTATGCACCCCTCGACTATTCACGGTCTAAACATCATGTACCGGGTAGATCTATATAATTACATTTTTAATTAATGATGATGAAGTCTGAGTCAGCTTGTGCACACCTCAACTATCCACGAGAAATTTGTTACTTCCTACCAGCAACAATAGGCTCCAGGTAGATCCATGTTATTACATTTTTAATGACGTTCGATTCATCTTGCACCTTGACTATCCACGGGATATCTGTTATCTCCTACCAGCAATAACAAGTACTAGATAGATCCATATTATTATGTTTTTAATTAATAATGATAACATTTGGATCAGCTTGCGCATACCTCGACTGTCCGCGGAATATCTGTTACCTTGTACCAGCAACAAGGTACCGGGTAGATCCATATTATTACATTTTTAGTTGATAACTTTTGATGTCTGAGCTAGCTTGTGCACGCTTCGACTAATTCCACGAAATACCAGTCACTTCTTATCAGCAACATCAGGCACTAGGTAGATGGATTTTATCACATTTTTAATTGATAACGATGATGTCTGAGCCAGCTCGCGCACACCTCAACTATCCACGGATATTTGTTACCTCCTGCCAGGAACAACAGGTACCAGTAGATACATATTATTTTTGAAACTCTAAAAGAGCTACTAGCCTTTCAACAAAATCTTGATGTTTTTTTTTTTTTTTGGAAAACCAAAATGATGATCACTAGTAACAAGAATCTACAATGTTTTCTTGTTATCATTCTTGTTCTTCATTCTTCTTGCTTAGAACTTTGCTTATCAATATGTAACATTAACATCACTCAATATCTAAGGGATCCAGCAACTTTATGGTGTCCTGATAACATCTTCAAGTTGGGATTTTTCAGTCCTGGAAATGCCTCGAAGCGTTACGTTGGTATTTGGTATAACTTCTCAGAAACAACTGTTGTTTGGGTGGCAAATAGAGATAAGCCATTGAATGATTCATCTGGTGTTTTCAAGATTTCCGATGGAAATCTTGTCGTGATGAATGGAATGAAAGAAATCCTTTGGACATCTAATATTTCATCTACTTCACATGATGTTACGTATTCGACTGCACGATTACAAGGTGGGAATCTTGTTTTATTGGACAACTTGAAAAGTGGAAGCATAATATGGCAAAGTTACCAACATCCTAGTGATACATTTTTGCCTAAAATGAAAATTCCTATTAACTCTGTTAGGACAGGGGAGAAAACAGGACTAATATCTTGGAAAAGCCCTTTGGATCCAAGTTATGGAGATTTTTCGACTAGCATTACCGCGAATCTTCCTCAGCTTTTGATTTGGAAAGGGAAGAATCTTCATTGGCGTAGTGGTCAATGGAATGGACAGATTTTCATTGGAATAAAGAGAATGCGTAGTGTGCACACTGGTGGATACAATGTTGTTGATGATGAAGAGGGCACTGTGTATCTTACGGGTCTTGTTGAACGAAAAGAAGCGACAAGGTTCGTCTTGGACCCGAGTGGGAACTTGGTTCAGTCATACTGGGATGAGATTGGGAGGACTTGGAAGTCTCCCTGGTCAGCTATCGAAAACGACTGTGATGTTTATGGAACATGTGGTCCATTTGGGAGATGCAATTCATTCGAATCGCCAGTTTGTTCATGTTTAAGAGGGCTCGAGTCAAAGAATAGAGACGAATGGGAAAAGCGGAATTGGACTAGTGGTTATGTGAGGAGGAAAAGTTTGCAATGTGATCAAGAAAAGAACATGACAAGTAAAAGAGATGGATTCTTGAAGATGGGATTCATGAAAGTGCCTGATTTCGCTGAATGGCTACCTCCTAAGCTTGAAGATGAATGTAGAAGCCAATGCTTGAGTAATTGTTCTTGCTTAGCCTATGCTTTTGACACAGGAATAGGCTGCATGTCATGGAGTAGATTCTTGATTGACATTCAACAATTCCAAGGCTCTGGCACGGCACTTTACATCCGTGTTGCACATTCTGAACTCGGTATTGATTCATTGAGTTTGTGGAATTGCAAGAACAGATTCTTGATTTCCCTTCATTCAAATGTTTCAGTAGTTTTACATGCTTTGTTTTCTTTGCAGATCATCGAGGAGATGTCTCACTGATCCTAATTCTAGTGATTTTATCATTTTCTATTGTTTGCGCTGTCGTGTTTCTTAGCTGGTTTATGATGTCAAGGCGAAGAGGTAAAATATGGTTTCGATCTAAAAGGAACCATAAGTTGGATGGAAAGAAGATCTGTTTGGATGAAAATATTATTAATGGTGATTTGGAGGAGTTGCCGATTTTCAAGTTTGAAGAGCTTGCAATATCAACAAACCAGTTTCATGAGAACAATAAGCTTGGACAAGGTGGTTTTGGTCCAGTATACAAGGTAAAATTCTTTCTCTCCGAGTGGACTAATACGTTGCAACTCAGGTTCTTGCAAATGCAACTTTGTCTAGTAGTATCCTTTTCCTGATTTGTTCGTAGGGAGTATTAGCAAACGGGGAAGAAATAGCTGTCAAGAGGCTTTCGATCGCCTCAGGACAAGGGATGGAAGAGTTCATGAATGAACTGTTGTTGATATCAAGAGTTCAACATAGAAACCTTGTTAGATTATTTGGATGTTGCATTGAAAAACAAGAGAAGATGTTGATCTATGAGTATTTGCCAAATAAAAGCTTGGATGTTTTTCTCTTTGGTTAGTCCCTAAAACAACTCTTACACTGCAGTCATTCTCAATAACAACATTTCACTACAATGACCAAATTTTCTCTGGAACCGATTTTAATGTCATCTACTATAAGTAACATTTTGACATAGCAGCCAAAAACACAATCTGGACAAACGACTATTGTTATAGAGAAGTTTGACTATATGTTCATTATAACTTATCCTGCTTTATCTCATGCAAAAACTTAAGTTGTTACGGAGATAAAATACTATGAAGGTCACTGTCTTTCGATGAATGTTTAGATCAAACGCATAAAGGAATCTTGGATTTGAGCAAACGATTACACATTATCGAAGGGATTGGCCGAGGACTACTATATCTACACAGAGATTCAAGAATAAAGATAATCCACAGAGATCTAAAGCCAAGTAATATCTTGTTAGATGATGATTTCAATCCAAAGATATCAGACTTTGGCATGGCTAGGATTTTCAAATGCAATCAAGATCAAGCAGAGACAAGAAAAGTTGCTGGAACTTAGTAAGTATATATAGACATTCAATGTGGAAATCTTTAAGCCAATTCGTTGATTTTTCGTCTAATTTTGCGTTGTCTTAGCAGTATATGGCTCCAGAGTACGCGATCAAAGGGACGTTCTCTGAGAAATCAGACATTTTTAGCTTTGGAGTGCTATTGTTGGAAATCATGAGTGGGCAAAAGGTTGCAAAATTTTGGAATGAGGAGATCTCATTAAGCCTTCTTGGATATGTAAGTTCCTTTGAAACTCTGTAGTATTTGTGCCATCAATATATCTCTGGATGAATATATATAGTCTCGTAAAATGAACATCTTTATGTCCAATTTGAATCGACCTCAGTAGATCCCTCGTTAATTCTCAGAGGAGAAAACAAGGATGAGACAGATTTCTGTAAGTCCACAAAAACATTATTGCTATAAAGACGTTCATCAAGACTCAAACTCGAGAACTTAACAATTTTATAGCCTTGTGAAATATGGACGTTTTGGTTGACCTGATTGGCTCTCGTCCTTGTTACCTTTTACAATTCTTTTGGATTTCTTTCCATATTCTTACTAGCATTTTGAACATGTGGATGTATCGTTTACACTATACAGGTTCAACAGAATTCAGTAGTTTTTTTTCAAACCTTTTTTTTGTTTTAAAAGTTGTTGTTATATGATCAAGAGTTCAACAGAATTCAGTAGTTTTTTTTCAAACCTTTTTTTTGTTTTAAAAGTTGTTGTTATATGATCAAAGAGGTCATGGATTCAAGTCTGAAAAACAGTCTCTAGCAGAAATAATAGACCATTGAGGCGGGACCCTTCCTCAGATTTCTCACATAGCGAGAGTTTAGTGCACCTGACTGTCCTTTTTTTCTTTTGCATCTAAAACCACTAAAACATTTTTTTCTTTTTCAGGCATGGGAACTATGGAAAGAGAATGCTTTATCAAACTTCATTGATCCAGTTATATGGGATCCCAACTATGAAATGGTGTTAACAAAATGCATACACATAGGGTTATTGTGTGTTCAAGAATTTGCAAGAGATAGGCCAACAATTTCAACTGTTCTTTCTATGCTTTCTAGTGAAGTTATAAGTCTTCCAGTACCATTGCCACCTGCTTTTTCTAATTTTTATGATGATAATGGAGTTGGTTCTGTAAATTATGTCACTTTGACAAACCTTGATGGTAGATAATTAACATTAGATATTACCTCACAAAGCTACCCTTCCCAAACCTCACTTGTGTGATTATGTTGAATATGTTAAAAGTGCAAATAGATGCACTAAAGCTCCCGCTATACGCAGGTTACGAGGAAGGGCCGACCCTACAAATTTATTATACGCAACCTTAGGATACATTTCTGCAAGAAGCCATTTTTAAGGTTTGAACTCGTGATCTTCTAGCCACATTAAGTGGTGAAAATGCTTTTTGATACTGAAAATGATATTATAAATAAGCAATTACATATTTGAATTGAAGTGTTAGAAACTAATAGTAATAAATAGTTTGAGATATTACCAGATTCATTCATTTTTGGCAGATGAGGTAGGTGGATTGGGCTACACCTTAGCCCATGAAGCAAATATTTCAGATTAGTCAAAACTTCACGGGTTTTCAATAAACGTTTCATCGAAATTTGACTCGTTGATAAGGGTTTTTGATGAAAAAGTTATCAAAATGCCAATTTTTGATGAAATCTTTCGGAAAATTTCATTAAAAATTAGCGATTTTCTGATAGAGATACATATGAATTAAGATGTCTTGCATATCCTATCAGAAAATCGCTAATTCTTTTTACAGATACTCAATTGAAATTTGGCTCTTCAATAAGAATTTTTCGACGGAAAGACCGTCGAAACATTACCAACGACCCAATTTCCGATGGAATCAGTAGGAAATTAACAATGAATTAGATGTCCTGCATACACTATCAGAAAATTACTAATTTTTGATAGATATTTAATTGAAATCTTGTTCGTTGATAAGGGTTTTTCAACGGAAAAATCATCTAAAAATTACCAATGACCCAATTTTCGATGGAACCGATAGGAAATTAACGATTTTCTGATAGTGATATATGAATTAAACATCTAGCATATATGCTAATAACTCAATAATTTCATGGCATAGTAATGGCATCTTTTATTGTCTTCTATACTTTTGTTGGCATTCAATAGAGACACAAACATAAGAGAGACATATTGATGCCACAAATCTTTCTCAACAAATATATTCTGTAAGAAACTCTTGCAACAATATCATGGGATGTTTCATATTTGAAGATTATTATTTGTCTTTTTATTGTTGTCATTTTCTCCCTTTTTATGTAAGATTTATCTAGTAACTTTTATTTTTTTTTAGGAAAACTAGATTTTAAAAACAATATGTGTGTAATGTATGGTCTAAAACTGGTGTAAGTCAATTTGTGCAATTTTGAATTTATTGAAATTAAAAGCTTTTTATAGTAAAAGTTATCAAATAGCTAGTGTTTGATAGAGGTAGTAGAGTTTTTGCATAATAAGTAAATTACTCCTTTAATTTAGCCTCAAGTTGAATCTATGTCTTCTCATTTTTTGTGTGCACTAGCAGATACTAAAATTTATGAATTGAATGAGCAGAGACACACGTTATAACGTGGCGTCCTACGTGTATTATACCATATTACTATTTTTTGACAAAATATTTTTCATAACAATAATACCTACGTCTTAATCTCAAATAAGTAGGGACGATTTTATCCCCCCTCTCACCCACCCAACCACCATTTGTCCTTTAGTAGGAGGAAGAAAACACTTGAGAAACCTCCATATTGAATGAAAGAGGGAAAACATTGAAAAGATATGAAGGTACAAAATACAATTAAGAAGATGGAAAATTGAAAAGGAAAGGACTTGGATTGTCTCATTAAAGTTTGGGTGAAATTGTACCATACAATATGCCTCTGTTGCTACAGAGACAAACATACCATACCCATAGCTAATAGTCACACTCAAGTTTACTATTATTCAATAGTTACTTTTATTTGGTTTTCTTTACCTTTCTAGCAAAAGGATCACACCTTATATGTTAGGTATACACAAGTGTCTAAATGAAATTTAGTGTCAAATTTAACAGGTCAACACCAATGTATATTAAGTCTTTTGCATATATTCAAAAACTGACAGTATGGTGCACTAAATCCTCATTATGTGTAGGGTCTGAAAAAGGACCGGACCACAAGAGTCTATTAGACGCAACCTTATCATGTATTTCGACTCATGTTTTTGCAAACTCCTGAAATTTAATTTTCATTTTGGAAACCTGGTTCTTATTTGTGTTTCTTGTTGAATCAGCTCATGCCATAAAAGGTATAAAATATTATTTTATGTTCAATGTAAACCTTGTTGTTTTTTTAAATTAACTTAAGATCGCGATAGAAGCCTTCTCTGACTAGAGCAACAATAACAACAACAACAAATAATTTAGCATAATCCCATATGTGAAGTTCGAGGAAAGTGGTATGTACACAACATTCTGTTTTATGGGGATAGAAAAACTATTGTTGATAGATTTTTTTGAGCAACTAGCAAAAAATTCACTAGGAGTTCTTTTAGCAACTTACAAAAAATTCACTAGTTTAGGAGTTAATTATTTCTCCTGCCACTAATTTTCAATATCACAAAATATATCATTTATATTTGATCACAAGCGATATATAGTGTAGTCGTAATATATTATAGATAAAGCAATCTTCTAAATACATGCGGATACATGTTAAGCCATTAAGATACATGGTTAGACACACGATACACTATGTAGTTGTGAGTTGACTAGTAACCCTTCAAATACAAATGAATACATGTTACGCCATTCAGACATATGGTTAAGGTATCTGAATACATGATTCAGTCTCAAATACATTACATAATTACAACATGTATCGAGGGTATCAAGACATGATTATCATATGTATTACGCGAAATTAATGATATATTATATAATTAATTTAAGTAAATATGATAATTATTTCTCAGAATCTATGTAATTTCCTTCTTTTTTTCTATCATGACTGGTTTCTCAATTTGAAAGTAATCCAAATTAAAGTTTGTCAGGCTAGCTAGGCCAAAGGAATCTATAACAGGAAAAAGATATTTTCTTTAGAGTACTTTCAAAAGCTTGTACAAAAAAGATATATATACACCTCTCTCTTTGTTATTTTGTTATTTTCTTCATTACCCCTAATGATTTTTGTCTCCATTATTTATCTCAAATAATTATTGCTATTATTTAGTTTCTCATTTTAATTATGTAATCTCTTATGAATTAGAATATCTATTAAATAAAGATTATTATTTTAAAATGTTAGTTAATGTGATGGAGTGTCGAAATTAAAATTTTTATAAGAGAAATAATTAAACATAAGAAAATAAATTTGCAAATAACTTACTGTAAGAATTCGGTAAACGACGGAGAATGCCTCCTCGGGGTTGATGATGCTAGTATAGTATTTTTTGGGTCTCGAAACAGAAAATTTGCAATTTCAAAGGATTTCGGTGGGTATTAGTTTGCGGATAATTTGGGAATATGTGGTTCCGGGGTAATTTTTCCAGATATCATATATTTTCATTTGTAAGGACTCTATAAACGATGAGGAATGTGTATTCGAGGGTGGCAACTCTCATATAGCATTTTTTGAGCCCATAGAACAGAAAGTTTACAATTTTAGAGGATTTCGATGGGTATTAAGTTCACTGATTTTTTGAGAATATATGGTTCCGAGATAGTTTTTTACAGATATTATATATTTTTGTCTATACGGACCCGTTAAACGACAAGGAATATGGCCTCGGAGGTGAGGTATTCGTATAGCATTTTTGGCCTGAAACAGGAACTTTGCAATTTCAGAGGATTTCGATCGGTATTACTCCACAGATATGTCGAAAATATGTGGTTCTGAGGTAGTTTTGCTAGATATCATATATTTACACATGTACGGGCCTGGTACATGATAGGGATTGCGTTCTCGGGGGTGACAATGCTTATAAAGAATTTTTGGGACTCGAAATAAAAAATTCTTGATTTTAGAAGATTTAGGTGGGTATTAGCCACAATTTTTTGTGAAATATATGGTTATGGGACAAGTTTGACGAAAATCATATATTTTTGTCTGTAAGGACCCAAAATGATAGAGAATGCGGCCTCAAAGGTGATACCGTTGGGGAATGCATCCTCGAGGGTGAAGGTGCATTTTTGGGTCCCAAAACAGGAAATTTAAAATTTTGGTGATATTAATCCATAGATTTTTTTGGAACATGTGATTTTGGTTTAGTTTTGCTAAATATCATATATTTTTATCTACGATCCTCGAGGATGTTTTCCCATCGTTTATCGGGGTCCTTACATACAAAAATATATGACATTCAGGAAAAATGTCCCCGACCCCTATATTCCAGAAACAACTATGGATTAATACCCATCGCAATCCTCCGAAATCATAAATTTCCTATTTTGAGTCCGAAAGCCCCTATAAGAGCGTCATGATCCTCGAGGATGTTTTCGTCATTTATCGGGTCCTAAAAATAAAAATATATTATATCCGATAAAAATATTTCGAAATCCATATTTCCAGGAAAATACATGGACTAATACCAAAGGAAACCCTCTGAAATCTCAAGTTTTCTGATCCAGTGTCTGAAAAACCCTATACGAGCGTCGTGATTCTCGAGGATGCATTCCTTATCATTTACCTAGTCCTTAGGGATGACAATTTATGATATTCGGCAAAAAATGTTCTAGAGCCCCATATTCCAAAAAAATTATGGACTAACACCCATTGAAATAAAAAAATTTCTTTTTTTAGGGCCTGAAATACCTTATACGAGCGTCGTGATTCCCCAAGACGTATTTTCCATCATTTACCAAATTCTTACGGAAGAAATATATGATATCCATCAAAAATAGACTCGGAATCCCGTATTCTAAAAAAGTCTATGGATTAATACCCATCGAAATCCTCGAAAATCATAAGTTTCCTGTTCTAGGGTCCCGAAAAACCTTGTATAAGCACAATATCCCTGAGGATTCATTCCCCGTCATTTATCGAATCTTTATGAATGATAATATATGATATTCAGCAAAAACATCTTGGGTGTCCCATGTTCAAGAAAAATGTGAGGACTAATATCCATCGAAATCCTCTAAAATCACAAAATTTCTATTTTGAGGTGATCTTCGATGTATTTTCCGTTATTTACCAGGTCCTTATGAATTGAAAATATATGATATGCGACAAAAAATATTTTGGAACCCCATATTATCAAAAAATATGTTGACTAATACCTACCAAAACAAAAAAAAATCCTATTTCAAGACTTGAAAACCCCTATAAAAGCGTCATGATCCTCGAGGATGCATTCGTCATTATATACCGGGTCCTTATGAATGAAAATATATGATATCCAACAAAAAATGGCCTGGAACTCCATATTCCTGAAAATCCGTGGACTAATACCTACCGAAATCCTCCAAAATTATAAATTTTTTGTTCCGGTGCTTGGTAAACCCTATACGAGTGTCGTGATCCACGAGGACATATTTTTCGTCATTTATCGAGTCCTTAGAGACACAAATATATGATATCCGATAAATAATGTCCCAGAATCCCATATTCCTAAAAAATATGTGGACTAATAATACCCACCGAAATCCTCTAAAATCACCAATTTACTATTCTGGGGCCCAGAAAACCCTCTACGAACACCGTTATCCCCGATGATATATTCCCCATTATTTATCGAGTCCCAGTGGATAAAAGTATATGATGTCCGACAAAAATGCCCCAGAAATCCAGATTTTAAAAAAAATCGTGGACTAATATCCACCGAAATCCTCAAAAATCACAAATTTCTTATTCCAGCGCCAGTAAAACCCTGTACGAGCACCGTGATCCCCAAAAATGCATTCTCCATCATTTACTGAATTCATAAAGATAAAAATATATCATATCCGAAAAAAATATCCCAGAGCCCTATATGAAAAAAACCGTAGACATTACCCACCAAAATCCTTCAAAATCACAAATTCCCTGTTTGGAGGCTCGAAAAATCCTGTACGAGCATCGTGATTCCTATTCCTTATCGTTTACAGGTCCTTATGGATGAAAATGTATGATATCCAGCAAAAAATATCCCCGAACCCCATATTATAGAAAAATCCTTAGATTAATACCCATAGAAATCTTCTGAAATTAGAAATTTCCCATTTTTGGGCCTGAAAAACCCTGTACGAAGACCGTGATCCCTGAGGATGCATTCTTCGTCATTATCGGGTCGTTACGAACAAATATATATGTTATCCAGTATAAAATATCCCGAACCCCATATTTCAGAAAAATTCATGGACTAATACTTACCGAAATTACAAAATTTCTGTTCTAGGGCCTGAAAAACCCTTAGTAAGGACTCGAAAAAGATGAAAAATGTATCCTCGAGGGTGACTGTGCTCGTAAAATATTTTGAGCCCCGAATAGAAAATTTATGATTTCAGTGGATTTCGGTGGGTGTTAGTCCACTAATTATTTGGGAATATGTGTTTCAAGAGTAGTTTCTCTAGATATTATATATTTTTATCTGTAAGAACCCGATAAATAATGGAGAATGTGTCCTCGGGGATAAGGGCATTTGTATAACATTTTTGTATGCCTCGAAAGAGCAAATATTTTATCTTTAGAGAAATTCGGTGGTTGTTAGATCATGAATTTTTAGGAATATGTGGTTAAGGGACATTTTTTTTAGATGTCATATATTTTCACTATAAGAACTTGGTAAACGATGGCAAATGCTCCTCAGGGGTGACGGATCTCAAATAGCATTTTCCCCCCAAATAGAAATTTTGTGATTTCAGAGGATTTCGGTAGGTATTAGTCCACGAATATTTTAAAAATATGTAGTTCCGGGACAGTTATGCTAGATATCATATATTTTCTTCTGTAAGGACCATGTAAATAACGGAAAATGCATCATTGGGGGTGATGATGCTCGTATAACATTTTTTAATCCCCGAAATAAGAAATTTACAATTTCAACATCTACTACTCTCTCTCTCTCTCTCTCTCTCTCTCTCTATATATATATATATATATATATATAGAGAGAGAGAGAGAGAGAGAGAGAGAGAAACGTAATTTCATATATATATTTTATAGCTTTTCGACGAAGAGAATTCGGATAAACCATTTCTGGTACCCCTGTAACCAAGGATATATAACCGGAATGTGTAACATGATGGTTTGTAATCTTTGTATACTCGTGAGGAAAATTAAGGCCATCATCATGCACATAGAATTCAAATGAAGATCATAAAATTCTCAAATTTAGAAGAATTATGCATTTTCCTTTATTTGGGAATAGTATCAAAGTGTTTTGAAGGTAAAATTATCTTAACCTAGGTTTTTGTCTGTGATCCAAATCAACTTAAGTAAAACGAAATCTAAATCAACAAAAAACATTGATACTGCAAAGATCAATACAATTACAATAAATTTCAGATACTCACTAAATCTAGAAAAAAAACCTAGATAATATTATTTATATATACGGTCAGACTTTTTATAACAACTATTTTCTGTAATAACACTTTACTATAATAATCAAGTTTTCTTTGAAACTAATATCTTTAGGATTATGCTATATTATAAGTCTTCTATAACTACATCTCGGTATAGCAATCAACATATATCCGAACCAATAAGGTTTTTGGTGGAGTGGTAAGTACTTTATATATCCAAACCAACAAGGATTGCAGGGGAGTGGTAAGTACTCTTTCATCCTTAACCAGAAGTCTCTTGTTTGGATCCCCATAAGTACAGAGTCATTTGTTAGAGAGTGGTTTACCTTTCAATGTGGACCTTCTGATACAAATTCGAATTTAGTCTGATTAGCAAAAATTGGAATGGAGAAAAAAACAACGGACAATACTGTTATAGAAATGTTTAACTATATCGACAAGTACTTTTGCTCATTTTCTTTTCAATTTTCAAGTTGTAAAAAGTATATCTTGAATTTGAAACTCCAAAAAGATAACCCTTTGTTAACAAAGCTGCTTAATATCGTGCATTTTCCACCATCTTTCACAAAAGCTGCTACAAAAACTTTTAATCAT
>JBDJHY010000001.1:30948-41022 GCA_039654485.1 Withania somnifera | reverse complement strand
ATCTTGTCAAATCCTTCAGAGTCCCTTAATAAACTCTCAGATCAAGAGAAAAGAGGACTTATCTACACCTGATTATATTAATCTAGTTGCACATCTCAGTCCGTTTTAACCAGATCATCTTTCTCCTATTATCTCAAGTGATTTGTCCATCTTCTGAGGGTCTATCACTGGTTTCGAATCAATACTGTTTCATGTTGCTTTGTACAAAGGTTAAGTTACCATGTGACTTATGCAAAGCTGATGTTTAATGTGAATCCTGAAGAAAGGATTAATGCTGGTAGCTGAAAGATAAGAGTTTGTGCATGTGAAGTTTGTA
Source organism: Withania somnifera (assembly GCA_039654485.1). Taxonomy (NCBI): domain Eukaryota; kingdom Viridiplantae; phylum Streptophyta; class Magnoliopsida; order Solanales; family Solanaceae; genus Withania; species Withania somnifera. Next base: position 40,706 of record JBDJHY010000001.1, on the reverse strand, counting down.
TATAAGAGAAACTTGGAGATTTGGGACTGTGTTGCGAGGCTGTGATGTTTAAGGTGCTTGAAATGCTGGATTACGAAGATGAGAAGGAGTAGGAGTTTTTCAGTTGAAGGAAGATGATCAAAAGAGCTAGGTGATTGGCATTGTGGAAAGGATCCGAGATATTCTATAGTGGCAATATAGGAAAACCTCAAGAGCCCAGAAACTTAGCTCAAACGTCCTGCGGTAATCTCCCACCAAAATAAAATCATTGCAAGAGGATTTAAACAATCTAAATAACTTAATAAAATGACAAATCGGGTTTGAATGCTTATTCCTTTCGCTTTCCTTAGATACCTCAAACCACCATACTCATATTGCAGTGCATATTGACCCTTATTCCTCATATATTTATTTTAATTGGCGAAGCTGTCAGTACATTTCTATGTTAATCTCTTTGATCCCGGTATGTTTCCCAATTGTAAGTTTTACCTTTTTTACTCTATCACTAACTATATCACGGCTTTTTGCTGTACACAATTTGCCTTCTGTAACAGTATATTTCTGGTTTTTACATCCTCTGATTTGTTGAATTTGTCAATTTGCCAACCTGTATTTGCTAACTGAACCAGTTATTTCTCCTAATGCAGAAGTGTGTAGCACAGATGATTTTACTTGCTGCGCCTGGAGTGCTTATTTCCACTTTTGGTCTTGGAGCTGCCCTCAAGGTTAGCTTAATTCGGATTTTCAGAGTTCAATAGTTTCTTCAACGGAAACATCTGAAATTAGTGACAAATGTAGATTGCTTTTCCTTATAACTGGAGCTGGTCGACATTGTTGTTGCTTGGTGGACTTCTAAGCGTTACTGATCCTGTGGCTGTTGTAGCCCTTCTGAAGGAGCTTGGTGCTAGCAAGAAATTGAGTACCATAATTGAAGGAGAGACCTTGATGAATGATGGGTAATTTTTTCCTAGTAGAAACATACTGTTTGTTGCTTCCTTGAAGAGATGGGAATTTGTGTAATTTCTATAGAGGGAGTAGAGGGGATCAGTCGAGTTTCATGAACTGTATCCTATTTCCTTCCCTTTAATTTTGAGAGTTTTTCCAATAATAATTTGCTTACTCATCATTGCCCCTTTTTCCTACAGGACGACAATTGTGGTCTATCAGCTATTTTTAAGGATGGTAACTGGTTGGACCTTTAACTGGGGAGCTGTCATCAAATTCCTAGTACAAGTTTCCCTTGGGGCGTAATGTATGTTTACATTTAATATTGGTTATCTGCCAGTGGGAAGCTGTCTGATAAGTTCTGTTTCTGTTGTCCACAGTCGGCTTTGGCATTGCTTTTGGAATAACTTCTGTTTTATGGCTGGGGTTCATTTTCAATACACGGTGATTGAGATCAGCCTGACTCTTGCTGTGAGCTATGTTGCTTACTTCACAATATGTATCCTTTCGATGAAGTGTGCTTAAAAATCTTTGTCTGCCATTTATTTGTATTGGGACGGGAAACCTTTTCTGTTTTCTACTACCTCAACTTGTCAAGTTTGACAACTTGTCTCGATTCTTTAATCATTATCATTGAAGTTTCAAATTGTGAGAAAATAAGAGAAGAATAATGATAATCGAATGCAAGAAACCTACTTTTAGGTGTAAGATACATTCCATATTTACCATATGAAGGACTCTAGTATATATGAAAGGCAAAATACATAAATAAACATTCAAACTTGGTATCAGCTGGCAAATAAGTTCTCCAACTTTGAACTAAAAGAGAGAAAATAGAAATTAATTACTTGATTAGAACATATTTACAAGCCACACATTGTTACTAGTGTTAGGCAAAATACACTTTAATAGATGTCCAATGTCGGTAAATATCCAATTTTGGACTCAACTCCTTAACTCTCTTAACTATAATATTCTCTCACTAATCCTTCAATATCCTATAATCCCAAGTAGCTATCTATATTAGGTTAGACTGTCTTTTACGTGCAAGGCTATTGGCAAGTGTTTCTAGAATATTTTCGTGTGAAAAAAATTGACCTTTTTGCCTAACTGAATTCCAAAAGCAGGCCAATGTGGAACTTAACAATCCCCCTACATGCTCCGGAGTAAAGAAGAACGAGTATGCTTACCAAGTTGACTTGACTCACATTCTAAGGTACGGATGAGACAAACAGGAACCAGTTTCTGAAATTTAGACAAATTGGGATGTCCCGATCTTCTATGAAGCAACTCAGGGGAGCGTATAACAGAACAGGATGTGAATGACCTAAGTTAAGGTAGTACAGTCCATTTAATTCTCCCTGGTATAAATGATCTGTCCTGTACTACAGTCCTATATAACAACAATTTTTTTGCGAAAGGTTACCAAACAATGAAATGATTGAGACAAGAGACTAATGAATATAAGATTGAAGGGACAATCAGAAACATAAAGAACTGAGCTTAAAATCATGAGGGAGATGGGATAACTTGGTCTACTCCAGCAGTCTAGTTTCCATGAGTTGTGAACTATTGTCCAATTAGACTGTGGAAATGGATCGAGAATAGGAATAGAGGAGAAAAGAGATCTGTTACCAGAAATATGATCTTCTCTAGAGTCAATGACCTAAGATCACAGGTAGGAGAATGTGAAACATCAACTACAGGATTGCCAGTTTGGACAACATTTGTGATTTGAGAAGATGCCTACTTACATGCCTCTTTTTTACTTGAGAAACTCCTTACGATTAGACAAGGAAATCATCCAACTTCTCGCATCAGTCGAACCCATTCCTTCAACCAATGTGTGACTTAACTACCCGACTACATATTTGTTGTTGAATTGGTCTTCATGTGGATTTTTAAGTCCTCTACCACTGTTGTAATTTTTACTTAGCCAGATGCAACTCCAGTTCTAGGTTTTGCAATTTCTCATATATGCATTCTAATCATGTGGAAAAAAGGGGAAAAAAAAAAAACAAAGTCTAATGACTGCTTCCAACCTTGAAACAGGCACATCAAGGGGCTGATGTCTCTGGTGTCTTGACTATGATGACTTTGGGGATGTAAGTGTCAAAGTTGATTTGTTGATGGTCTTTCTACAGCTGGGGAACAACTTATTTTTGATATGACGTGCACTAACAGGTTTTACTCAGCTGTAGCTAAAACTGCTTTCATGGGTGAGAGTCAACAAAGCTTGCATCACTTCTGGTAAATATTACCAATCTTCTTATAGACGTCGTAATTGAACAACAGATAAGAAGATTTGCTTGCACTAGACCATATGATATAGTCTTCCCTTCCAAAGACAAGAAGAAGTAATTTCATAAGAGCCTACCGAGTCTGATATCTGATCTGGAATTGGATAACATTATCTACAACATTACATTATAAGTTTGGTGACGATATATATGTCTTGCCTTTCGATACCATTAATTACGTGATTGAAGATCTGTAAGATGATAGCACGACATGTTCTTTTTATTTATGTGTCCATCCAGTAGGTCTAAAACATATAGTAAGCTGTTTAGAACAACTTTAGATTTTGACTTTTAATACAAATCTTACCTTTGTTTCAGGGAAATGGTTTCCTATTTGCAATACATTAAATTTTATCTTAAGGTAAGTATGTATTTAGCTTTCTTACCAACTCTGTTCATTTAGTCGTCATCAACAATAGTTGTTAGCACGGCTACTTTTGGAGGTCTTTTGATGGCTATGTAAGAATTTAGGCTGCCAGCTCGAATGTTTCTTCATTCCAAATCTTCTTTTGATCAGGTCACAAATATACTAATAAAAGGCCAAAATCGGTTGTGTACAGGAAGTATACCAAAAAGTAAAGAACCTACAAAACAATATGGTTCTCTGTAAAAGACAGCCCATCCTCTATACATCCCAGAACTACATGGGTGCACCAAAAATAAATAAGGGATCGGCGGCTTCTCCTCAATTGGCTAAAACTCATTTCTAACCCCTTCAAAAGCCCCCCTATTTCTCTATTTCAGTATGACCAGATGTGATGGTTAAGTCCTTTCTTTTGTTTGCTTAAGTCCTGGAAAATTATGTCTCCATGTATGATCTGGGTTTGTCAGATGATAATTCTAGGTTTTTCATTGTTCATTTTGTATGTTAGTTTGTGTTGCACTGGGGAGGCACTCCCTTGGTGCCACTGTTTGAGGACTTCATCCTTAACCATTCAAAAGATTAGAAATACGCTTGAGGACCAATATGGGATGCTAAGTCTAATAGTACATATATCATACATTTTCCAATATGGGACACTAAGTCTAATATATACATTAACTATCTATACTTCCCCTCAAGTTGGTGCATATAAGTCGCATGCACCAAACATATTACAGATATAATAACCCCCCATTTTATGCTGTAGTTGTCCCTAAGAATGAAAGGGGATATTAGAGTGGGTTAAAGTGGATTAGAGGCTGTTGTGCAATCCTCCTCTTATAAGCTAGCTTTTGGGGTTGAGTTAGGCCCAAGGGGAATATCTTACCATAAGTAATCCCAATAAGTTCATTCGTGTTTATACAATTATAGGGATTCTAAGATTTTCAATATATACAAGGAATGGGTTCTGCCTTATTAATAATTTCCTAATTATTACTAATATTTTCCGGTGTGACCCGTGCTCAACGTTGAGATGACGTGAACTAGCCAGAAATACTCTGATTGGATTTTTTTTTACTTTGCCTTACTTTTGTAGTTTGTACGTTTTGTTGTTTTGACTCTCTATGTATGCAAGTAGTATGATTGTTTATATGTATGTGGGGGTGGGATGTGGGGTTAATCTTCTGTTCTATTTCGTAGGATAGTCTTTTACACTTGGTTAAATTTTCATTATAGTTATCTATATCTTTGTTTAGTGCTTTTTAATGTGTTTCAGATAATTCGTGGGGCTGGTTCATCCTTCTATATGTGCTTGGCCTTTGTCTCGCGAGCCGTTGTAGACTTGTAGTTGGTGTATTGTATCCATTTTTACAATACTTTGGCTATGGTTTGGACTTGAAAGAAGCTTTTATTCTTGTCTGGGGTGGCCTTCGGGGTGCTGTAGCATTGTCTCTTTCATTGTCAGTCAAGTTAACTATGTGCAGATGCTTTCTCCAAGGCCTCTCATTCCTTAATTTCTGCAATAATTTCTTACCTATGCTTTTGTTTCTAAAACTATTCCTTCTTGGTTGTTTTCAGCGTTCAACTGATGGTTCTCAATACATCGCTTCTGATACTGGAACTCTGGTAAGTAAAAAACGTAATTGAGTTAATGGGAAATCTAACAAATATTGAAGTCTTCTATATTTAATTATCTATTAGCTATACCTTTCTAGTCATACATGCCTTCCTCTCTTGCAGTTTGTTTTCTTGACTGGATGGGTAGTATTTTTGACGCTCATCATCAACGGCTCAACCACACAGTTTACCTTACATTTTCTCGGAATGGATAAGCTATCAGCAGCAAAGGTAGAGTTGATTTTGACGCGGTTCTATTTTTTCCTTGTTGCAGCATAAGAGGTAGATTTGTTTTCCTTTTTTTTTTTTTTTGCCTTGTGGGTTTTGGTCCTTTAAGGGCTGTTAATGTAGTGAATGGGTGGTCTAGGAAGAAACTATACAAATCCAACACGTTTGCCAACTACGTAAAATAGGTGACAAATGAGATGAATAGCCATTCATCTAACTCCATTTATGCTAGCTTATCTATCATCAATTCACTGTGTTTGCTTCCTGTACTGTTTTTTTATGTGGTTTGGCATTGATGGCACTCAGATTTGTGATTTGCCAGCCCCTCTAAAATTGGAATAGGCCCTTCATAGCAGAATTTCTCTCTTTCATGGACCGACTGCTTTTCTCTAACTGATCTAAGGAAACACCACAGGATATTGAAATTAAACAAACTATGAAAAAAAAGATATCACCTTATGTCCTTATCATAAAAGAAAATGATATTGCCTCGACATGTCAGAACTGTTCAAAGACCAAATCCTATATGGAGAAATGAGCAAAGATGGGTAATAAGGAAATACATAGATTCTTGGTAAACAAGCCGGGGTCTCTCTGTGTGTGTGTGGGAGGAGGGGGGGAGCATAATGAATGAAAGAGAGATGGTGTTACTTGGATAATTAAAGAAAGTAGTGGTCAACCTTTTTAAATAAAACACTTAGCAGAAGCTTAGATAAGCAAGTAAAGTCCTGTTTGCAGCTTTATTTTTTTTGATCTTGTATCTTATCGTGAGTCGAGGGTCTATCGGAAACAACCTTTGTACCTCACCCTGAGGTAGTGGTATGCACTGTGTACACTTTACCCTCCTCAGACCCAACTTTGTGGGAATATACTGGGTTTGTTGTGGTTGTTGTATCTATAGGTTCTCTTTATAACTTAGTTGTATCTAATTGCAGAAGTGCATATTGAACTACACAAAAAATGAGATGTTGAATAAAGCTCTGGAAACATTTGGTGATCTTGGAGATGATAAAGAACTAGGACCTGCTGATTGGCCTACTGTTAAAAGATATATTACTAGCCTTAGTGATGTGGGGGGTGAACCAATGCATCCTCATACTTCATCTGAAAATGATGATAATGTGAATAATATGCATTTAGAAGATATTCGGATCCGCCTGCTAAATGGTAAGAACATTACATCCTCAGTTTTGAGGAAAGTACATCTTGTTTGTGATCTGTTCTGTAAGTTTTGGGTCATTTCCTTCGATAATTGTGTGCTTCGCAGCCTGGTCTACTTATTTAATCGATCTTATGACCACTAACACACCAAATAACCTCCCATCAGTAGAGTGTATATGGAACAGATTATCAATCAGAAGGTGACTCTATGCAATTTTCCCCTGTATAGTAAAGAACCTACTCGTACTCTAACCTCGTAGAGTTTTCCTTTCTTTTGATTAGATATTGAAGTTTGGATGCTAGATTCTAAAGAATATCACTCAGAGAATGACTAAGAATACTCACCAAAAAGGCAAATATGAGGTTAAGATAGTTCCAGCCTCTACCACCTATGTCTCCTTGGATAACTAAGAGGCTCCCCAGACTAGGTAGAAGTTTAACATTCGGATCAATAGGGGTATCAAAGTGTATTATGTCACCCTCATCTCCTCAGGAATGTCAACATCTTCCGTGATCAAATGCTAATGTTCATTTATAGGTTGTGCAACTTCGACCCTAGAAATACCTAATTCATCTAGGTTATTGGTTTGATAATGCTAAAATAGATATTTCAATCCTGTAATGTATTCTTGATCACTATTATAATAACTATTTCAATAATTGAACGGCCAAGTAAATGTGCATATTTGGTTTATTCATGAGGTCTCAGGTTCAAATCCCAGTAAAAATAGAAACACTAGGTGATCTCTTTCCATCTATCCTATCCTTGGTAACAGAGTTTCCTAGGTACCTGGGTACCTGGGTACCTGGTGTTGGTGAGAGGTATCCCATGGAATTAGTTGAGGTGCACCCAAGCTGGCCCGAACTCCACAGTTTTAAAAAAAGTTAGAAGAATGAAAAGTTTAAAGTTAAATTGTTTCTAAATATAAAAGGTACCATTCTTTTTAGGACAAACTCAAACAGAAAGTGCATCTCATAAATTCTGGATAGAGGAAGTACTGTATTATGTTGCTCAGACTCTTCAAAAAGTAGTGATGAGTGCATGTCGAATCCTCCAAAGCTAGTACATTTTTTAAGGATCTGAAACTGGTGTGGTAGCATATATGGAGAGTTGATCAACATAACTATATACGTTGTACATATATCTAAGTCAAATTATATAATGCTAAAATTGTACAAGACATTTTATGTTTCCTTATTTCAATCACGGACAGTGGAGGAGACACGTTGCTCAAAGGATTGACACCCTTTCACTGAAAAATTACATTGTGTAGCTAGGTAACTTTTTATGTATGTATATATATATTATTGTGTTGAATCCTCTTGTGTATTTAACTTTTTATATTTTGACACCATTGATCATGCATATCCAAATTTGATTTCTATAAGAGAAATTACGTTTCCTGGTGTTCAAGCAGCATACTGGGATATGCTCAACGAGGGCAGGATCCCACAAACTATAGCAAATCTTCTAATGCAATCCGTGGAGGAAGCAATTGATGTAGTATCTCATGAGCCTCTATGTGATTGGAGGGGTTTAAGATCTTATGATAATATCCCAAGTTATTACAAGTTTCTTCAAACAAGTTTTGTCCCCCGAAAGCTTGTTACATATTTCACTGTTGAGAGACTAGAGTCCGCATGCTATATCTGTGCTGGATTTCTCAGGGTGCATAGAACTGCACGACAGCAACTGAATGAATTCATCCGTAAGTAACTAATAACGATTTCTATATAGATATCTTCAGTTGGACCATTTCTTTTTAATTGTGTTCAACTTTCCCTACTTATCTTCAGTTGGACCATTTCTTTCTGCCTACAAAACACATCAGTGGCAAAGGTTGAATGCTGAGACATTCTGGCGTAACATAACTGAACAGTTTTGCCTTTTCCATTGACCAAAAATCTTCTTGCATTTGAAATTACAGAACCATTATCTTGAGTAGTCTAACAACATCAATTCTTATGGTGGTTTTTCTACTTTATTTTTTAGTCGATGAAGACTCCTGATTAGGTCTTACATATGAGATTTTTCAATTATTCAGTTTGCTCTCTAGACAATAATCTGAGGCTTGACTTCTAGATTATGACTACCTACAATTGTGTTGAAGTTTAACTATTGCATTCAAGCAACATATGCTTCTATATTTTAAGGTGAGTTATGGTCTATAAGTCATTATTTTAGTGAAGATAGTACTACGTAATGCTGAAAACTGTAGATTTTTGGCAAGATAGGAGTCGAAGAAGTCCCAAAGTCCAGTGGTATCCTTAAGTTTGTCTTTATGCTATTGGTACTAATGAGTGATAAAGGTTACACATTGGATTAAACAGCTACTATTCTTACATTTTGTCTCTTCCGCATTCTCTTCCAAAAAACGGAGAAAAAAGGGAAAAGATTTTACCAAGAATCTTTTTTGATACTTCCTAATGAAAGCCGCAACTTTAGCATCACTTTCGTGGCCATATTATTTTTGTATCTCTTGATGAGGAAGCTTTCTCAGCGGTGGAATACTCACAAAAGAGAGATAAAATAAAGAAGAAAGAGTGATATGTATTGGAGTTGGGAGTTTCTTATGCAAGCAATTACGACTTCTGGAAGAAGTCCGTGTCTCATTTCCTCAGGTATACAGAGATAAATGTCTCTCGATGAGCTCAATATTTCCTCTGACTTGAACATGTCGAATAATAATACTGCATGCTTGAATCATGGTCACGCTTGTATTTTGAAATCAAGAATACGGCTCTCTGGTTACTGCAACGTATAAATAAACTTTAGCATGCTGACAATGTCCAGTCTACTTCTTGGAGTAATTTGTTCTAAAAGAAAGTACATATTCAGGTTCTCCAAGTTGTGAAAACCAGACAAGGTACTTATGCAGTGTTCAATCACTTGATTGATTATGTCCATAAGCTTGAGAAGATTGGTCTATTGGAGGAAAAAGAGATGACACATCTTCACGATACTGTCCAGGTGAGCATTTCCTTCTCATCTGCGAGTCCAGATTTATTGCTTCTGCATTACCTTATTACATCTGATTTCGTACTTGATATCTTTTCATGTATTTAGTGCAGACTGATTTGAAAAGGCTTGTAAGGAATCCACCTCTAGTTAAATTTCCGAAAATTTGTGATTTGATTAGTGTAAATACTTTGTTGGGAGCCCT